>CM057339.1:767690238-768274788 GCA_030015575.1 Agapanthus africanus
CTTTTGAGACGTTAAAGCAGAAATTGATAATCGCCCCTATTCTGACCGTGCCAGACAGTTCTGGGGGATCGGTGATTCACAGCGACACATTTGGAAAAGGATTGAGATGTGTTTTAATGCAGCATGGGAAAGTTATGGCCTACGCGTCGAGACGGTTGAAGACCCATGAGACGAATTACCCAACTCATGATTTGGATCTAGCAGCTGTGATTCTCACTTTGAAGATTTAGAGACACTACTTTGGACGAAAGGGGCGAGATATTCACTAATCACAAAAGCCTAAAGTACGCGTTCGCTCAGAAGGAGCTAGTTGTGAGACAGCGAAGATGGTTGAAGCTGATGGATAACTATGACTTCGATCTTAAGTACCATCCGGGAAAGTTAGCGTTGTACCGGATACTCAGTCAGATACCGGCAATTCAGATGTTAATTACTTAGAAGGAAACTCGTTGAAGACTTTTGAAGATTTGATTTGGAGGTTGTGCTACCGCAGTCTACGGGACAGTTGATGCAGTTGCAAATACAGTCATCGTTGATCTAGAATATTGAAGCAGTGAAATTGCAGGACCCAAGATTCCGGATGTTTCGAGAACAGGTTGAATCTGAACTTCGAACGGACTACTGCTTCATGAAGATGGTTCGTTGCGGTATGGTAGCCATTGTATGTGCCAAAAGGAGACATTTACGAGGGTGTTTTGATGGAGGCACACATTTCCGCGTATTCTATACATCCAGGAGGTATGAAGATATACAGAGCTCTACGACAGCAATTTTGGTGGAAAGGCGTGAAACGGGAGATTGCTCGCTTTGTGGAAAAGTGCTTGGTGTGTCAACAAGTTAAAGCTGAACATCAAAGGGTTGATGGTTTATTGCAACCACTTCCGATTCCTCAGTAGAAGTGGGAGCATATAACTATGGATTTCGTGACTGCTCTACCGTGGAGTCCAAAAGGCAACAATACAGTTTGGATGATTGTTGACGGATTGACCAAGGCAGCTCATTTCATCTCTTTTCGAGATGATCGATCAACAGAAGTTTGGCAGAACGGTGCATACAGGAGATAGTAAGACTGCACGGAGTACCGGTAAGCATCATGACCGACCGTGACAACCGCTTATATCACACTTTCGGAGGAACTTACGGGAAAGTTTGGGGACTAGTTTGAAGTTTAGTACAGCTTATCATCCTCAGACAGATGGCCAGTCGGAGAACGATGCAAACTCTTGAAGACATGTTGAGAGCTTGCATGTTAGACTTCAAGGGTTCATGAGGGGATCATCTATATTTGGTGGAACTTTCTTACAATTACAGTTTCCAGGCGACTATTCAGATGGCTCCATTCGAAACGTTATATGGTCGTAAATGACATTCACCTGTGGTTGGGATGATGTTGGAGAACGAAAATTGGTGGAACCAGATTTGGTTGTACAGACAGTTGAGAAGGTTACTACTATTCGGAATCATATGAAAGCAGCACAAGACCGAAAAATGAGTTGGGCAGATACATCAATAAGATCTCTAGAGTTCGTCGTTGGTGATTTGCTATTCTTGCAGTTATCACCAACTAGAGGGGTGATCCGTTGCAGAAGTCGAGGAAAGCTTAGTCCTCGATTCGTTGGACCTTTTAAGATTTTGGGGCGTATAGGAGAAGTGGCGCATCGTTTGGTGGTACCGCAATCTTTGGAGAATGTTCATGACGAGTTTCTTGTATCTCAATCCCGTAGGTAAGCTCGAGATGAAATACAGGTATTGGATCTTTCGGAGATGACTGTACGAGAAAATTTAACTTTCGAGGAGCGACCGATGTCAATTGTGGATCGAAGAGAAAAGATCCTTATGAACAAAGTTTTCCCTCTTGTGCTTGTTTCTTGGGGTAATCGCTTGCATGGAGAACCAACTTGGGAACAAGAAGATGAAACCCGGCGGGAGTCTCCACATCTATCCTTGCAGTTTCTTGATTGTTTATCCTTTCTTGTTCTTTGAATTTCGAGGACGAAATTCTTTTGTAGTTGGGTATAATGTAACACCCGAGTTCATTTATACCAATTCTAGTTTCAGTATTTTTCTTATCCATGGTCTTTTCTTGATTTATCGTGTCTTGGGTGCGAATAAGATTTTACATTTTATATTGCATTCGACCCGACCCGTTTGCTTGTACTAGTTGATTCATATTTATAGATTACCTTGGCTTGTTGCATAGGCACGTGCATTTAGTGTAAACTGCATTTTGGCATTTCATCTAGCATCGCATATTTTATCATGTAACATTTTTAGGTCATGTAAAATATGTTAAAATTGCATAGCATGGCCTGGTTGATACCCCTAACACCGTGGTAACATCCGCGCACCTTGTTCTCGTCCTGTTCTGTGAAACAGACGTGTTTGGATGGCTACGCGCACGTACGTGCATCCGTTCTTGGGGGTATGCTTTTTCGTTACCTGAGCACTCGTTTTGAAATTCGGAAGTCGCATATATTTTTCATATTTTAAATCTGAATTTTTAGACCCGACCCGGGTATGTTTTGGAGTAAATTTGTATTTTCCAAAATCTCAAATGGACTAGTATTATATTATTATATTCGTTATAGTTAAATATTTAGTGTACGTTTATATATATATATATATATATATATATATATATATATATATATATATATATATATATATATTTCTTAACTAATTAACTAACAGTATCTTTTGAATATTTTATATCCAACTCTAACTGTTGCACATCTCTCTCTCTCTCTCTCATATTCATATATATAACCTTTTAATATTAATTAAATCCCATTTCTTTATTAACACCCCCACATCTCATTGTTCATTTCCCTTCTCTATTTCCATTTTTCCCCACCTTCGACTCGTCTTCGTCTCGAACCCACGCCCCTCGCTCGCCGTCGTCGCCATCATCGCCTCCACCCTCGACGTCGCCTCCTCTCCGCGACCACCTCACCTCTCCTCTCTTCTTCTTCGACGATGAGAAACCCTACTCCGATCAAACACGCCGCGACTATATCCTTCTCTACCTGCACCCTCAACGCCGGCGACCCTCACCTCGCCGTCGCCATCAATCTCCTCTCCACCGCCTTCATCTCCTCCTCTCATCCCAGACGAGAACCCGTGATTCCCTGCAAGCACCGCGACGAGCCCATCAACCAGAAACCCTGCACACATCTTCGCCTCACCACCGACGACCCCTCGTCTCGCCATCACCCTCATCCCACTTCTACCTCTTCAGCATCACCATCCTCATCTCTCCTCTTTCCTCTCTTCGCTAAAACCTGACGTCAAGAAACCCTAGAACCCTACCCAAGCTTCATTCCCGCCTGCACACCCCGTCTTGCCGGAGCTCCGACCCCACCGCCTTCTCGTTCTTGCAGCCACCTTCTTCTCCTCTCCCATCTCTTCTTTTCCAAACCCAGAGCAAGAACCTTTCACAAACCCGATCCCGACTTCAAGAAACCCACAGCCGAAAACCTTGCCAGAAACTCGTCGTCGACATTTCCACTCTCCCCGTCTCGGTCCCCGTACACCGGAGAACCCTTTAAACCAAACCACCGCGTACCAGATCGCGCACCAGATCGCGTCCAGATCGTGCACCAGATCGCGTCCAGATCGCGCACCAGATCGCGCCCAGACCGTACACCAGATCGCGACTAGACCCAGTACCGTGTTGTGTCGTTTCACACACCATATCGTGTCATGTCGCACCAGGCCGCCTGCATCTCGACCTTTGTTCTGAGGCAAGTTAATCTTGCTACATGCTATTTAAATCATTTATACATATTCTAATACATGTAGTTTAAGGATAGTAGCCTATTGCATCTTTAGAGTATTAAAACACCTTAACCCAATTTTAATATCCATATTGTTATACTGTAGTAAGTAATGTGCAACTATCCCTTAACACAAAATGATAACTGTGCATCAATATCATGTAATATGTACTTATCTGCTTATCAACTTACCTGATCTAGTTTATTGCTCTAATAGTACCCATGCTTGTTTATTTATAACCATGATTATGTTAGTTGATTATGAGTACCCACATGATATCTTTTACACCCTGACATGACTTGCTACACACATATTACTTGACCCGGCATGGTACCGTACACTCTCGACATGACATGACATCTAAGTACACTACTTGACCTGACCTGATGTACCATGGCTTGACCCGTTACTTGATCTCGTGTCTAATGCCAACAAACCTGACATGTAGTCCTTACGGACCGTTCCTGTTGTCTGTCCAGACAAACCTGTTTTTACCTGATCCTGCGTTGGCATTAGTTCTTGATTACGGAATACCTGACTTGAACACATAACCTTGGGGGTATGGGGAAATCAAAAGTGTAAACTAAAGTGTAACTTAAAAGGGTATTACTTGATCCGTGGTCCCGGGGGGTAACGGGACAGAACCATTCGTGACTCTTACATATTCCTGATCCGTGGTCCCGGGGGGTAACGGGACAGAACCACTCTTGGTTCACATATTCCCCATCCGTGGTCCCGGGGGGTAACGGGACATATCCTTTTAGTTACATGGAGGATTACTCAAATTGATTTCAAAGACTTTAGAGTAGAAAACCCAATAGAGCAGTTTAGTTTACTCACTGCACACTACCCTGCACTGCCTGATTTATATTACTGTTACACCTGCTTGTTCATTCATGTTTATAATTGCATTGCCTGTTACTCTGTTCATATTTTTATTACTTGATGACATGACGCGCTGACGTCTGGGTTTTGCATGGCCCAGATCCTCTACCTTTGTTGCAGACTGATCAGGAGTAGCGCCGTTGTTAGACGAGCGGTGGAGTTCCTGTCGGTATGTAGTTTCACTTCCAGGTGTTTCATTTATTGTATCTTTTGGCTTCCGCATATTGTTATTTCTTGACTCTTTTACTCTGGCTTATGGACATGTACTAGATAGTTAGTTTACTTTCCTGTTCTTGATATCCCTACAGCCGTAATGTGACTGTGGAAGGATTTTCCTATCCACAAGTAGCATGGTTGGCTATGTCGCGTGCCCATCTTAGCGTACTCTGGGAAGCGGGGCGTGACATTTCTTCTCTCTCTTCATTTCTTGAATGTTCTATTTTCCGTAGTTCGTCGGAGAAGTGCGTGACGCCGACAATCTCGACGACCCAGCGAGCGTACCTGACCCGTGGGTCCACGTTGTTCGTCGTTTGGACTCATTCCGTGTACCGTGCGCGCGTCGCGACTTTTCCCGCCGACGCGAGACGTTCCGTTTTCCGTATCGCGATCCGTCGAGGCAAGTGAAACTTGCTACATGCTATTCATACTATTTCTATATTAATTTTTTTTATTTTCCTATTAAATCTATAGATAGAATCTAAAGTCTCGAATTCCAAGTTAACCGCACAATGTTCCGTTTACATATTTTCCGATTTAGAACTTGAAACCTAATTGTTGCATCTAGTTGACTATAACTAGTAATCACATTTATATGTTAGATCACATAAACACAATTGTTTGCATAGCTAGATTACTCTTTTGTAGTTTATGAAAGGTTCCTAGGCACACTATAGAGCTCTCACAAGGCATCAACCATGCCAATTTAAAAAATTATGAGTGCCGCGAAACCCTAATACGGATCGTTGACTAGATGTTTAGGCGAAATACGAATCTAGTTAACAACTTAACTAAAGGAGAGAGGCTACAACCTTTGTAGATCTGTTTCTCCACTTCCTTAGCTCCACGTAGACGTCCTCTCGCTGTCTGTCTCGAATCCCAGACTCAAGCATCGGCTTCATCGGAGAAATGGGCGGGCAAGGTCGTCGGCTTCGTGCCGAAGATGATCTACGTCGAGGTTGCACAAGATCAAGCTCCAACTTCACCAAGTTGTGAAACTTGTGAAGAAAACACCCAAAACAACTTGGCAAGAGGTAGAGGGTGAAGAAATAGGAGGTGGGTTCACTTTAGAATTGGATTTATCACACTTTAGCTCAAGTTACCATTAATGGCATCAAGTTTTTTCTTTTGAAGATGAAGAAGAAGATGAAGCTAGAATTATGATAAGTTAATTAAAAATGTAAAAGAAATGAATACTTATCATAATATGAACCATAGTTAGGTGTAGAGAATTGACTAAGGTTAGATGAATGGTTAGGGTTAAGTGTGAAGACAAAATGGTCACAAAGTCAAAGCTTCATGAAGCTTCAACAAAGTTCAAGAATGAAAGCAACCATTTTGTATTCTTATCCCATTCTTTTTCCAAAATCAAAAATAAAAGAATGGATAATTAAAAACCCTAATCACTTTCTTAACCTAGGTTTAATTCTTTACACTTAACCAAATGAGCAAGCATCATCAAACATGATACAAAGATGTGCATAAAAGTATATCACATATACAACTTGCACATCAAGTGAGAAAATCCATTTAAAGTGAACCAATACTAGTTAATGCAAAGTAATATATCAAATATATAATTATACATTAAATCATTAAATCAACACTTGATTTAACGATCCGTCATATCGCATATAACCGACTAGTATCCTATGTATCGGCTTATCGAATCAATCCTTGATTCGATATCTAGGTCATATCGCATATAACCAATCGATACAATCATCACGAGAATTAAATACGGTATCACATACACGCATTATTCTCGGTCCTGCACATATCTCATATGCGCTCCTATTTCGTTTCGCTTGAGCCAGGAAACCTCTGTGTAGGACTCTAAAGACTCGTCAATACGCCGGTAGCAGATGATGATCATATCAAGCACCCACAAGCCGCAAGCGGTCTGCTAAACGTAACGGCCATCCGGGTATTGAGCGATCAGAAGATCGACGAGCTAGCCCGCTCACACTCCTATGAATCCAACCAGTAACACTTACCGTACAGTCCGGTCTGTTCGTCTGATATGTCGCATATCAAGTCTAGGGGTGGTAAACGTCAGACCCCAATAACTGATAAGTCGTGCCGATGTGAGGCTCATAACGGGTCGAGAAACTACTGGTAACACTTACCAGCAAATCTCTGATCAGCCCTGGCCAGGGACTTCCCTGTTACGGCCAATCGAGCACAGCGCAACATCAACCCCCAATACCGGGAGAGACGAAACCCCTCCTATCGCTCATTGCCTCCATGTGACTCGGGACTGTACCCAAAGACCACCGTTTTGCACGCCCTCATGGATATGGTAAGGTGGAGATCAAAGCACAGTGGGAATCACACAAGACTCTATGACGATCTCGGGTCTACAGACTAACCTGTACAAGTGTCACCTGAGAACTGCCATCTGACGTGAGGTATAATACCATCTGGGAGTTCTCGGCGAGTCCGTCCAGTGTACCCAGTCTCCACTGAGCACCCGTATACCATCTCTGATGTCAAACACCAATGGATATGGGATCATCCATCGCCCATCTCATAGGTCGAGAAGCGTATACGCTAGTCTACACTGGTATATCGATGCCCCGTCTCGATACACCCACGACTAGGGACCTTGAAGGATGTACTTATGGACTACCATGTCCCCACTAGTATGATCTGCATCATAGTCCAGGCAGTCAAGTACACATCCTAAGGGCTTTACCAACATGTAACTATAAGACAGTTTAAAGAGACTAGTATACATGTTAAGATAAAGAGTAACCAGATAGCATACTATCATATCGAGCAAGAAAGTCATCTCTATATATGTCCAAGCATCCAATATAATATACATCATCTGTACAATACTGGCCTCTAGGGCATACATACAACTAACAATCTCCCACTTGCACTAGGGCCAGCTGCTGTAGTATCGCATACCGAGCATCCCGAAGAGTCTCTCAAACTGTATCTGGGGAATGGCCTTCGTGAGTGGATCCGCCGTGTTGTTCTTCGTGTCAACCCTCCTGACCTCGATCTCCCGGCGATCAACTATCTCCCGGATCAGGTGATACCGCCTCAGAATATGCCTGGATCGCTGATGGGACCTGGGTTCCTTGGCCAAAGCCACCGCTCCATTGTTATCGCAATACAAAGGTATTGGATGCTCAATGGATGGAACCACTCCAAGTTCAGTAATGAACTTCTTGATCCAGACAGCCTCTTTGGCAGCATCGTTGGCAGCGATGTATTCAGCCTCCATCGTCGAGTCTGCCACGGTTTCCTGCTTGGAACTCTTCCAGCTAACCGCCCCTCCGTAAAGGGTAAAGACAAATCCCGACTACGACTTAGAGTCGTCCTTATCACTCTGGAAGCTCGAATCGGTAAAGGACTCCACTTGGAGTTCTCCGTTACCATACACCAAGAGCATCTCTTTAGTCCTTCGTAAGTACTTGAGAATGCTCTTCACAGCTGTCCAGTGACTCTCTCCAGGATCAGCTTGATACCTGCTCACTACACTTAGTGAGTATGCTACATCGGGTCTGGTACATAGCATCGCATACATGATATAACCTACAGCCGAAGCATAGGGTATCCCTTGCATGCGAGCTCTCTCCAAATAAGTCTTGGGAGACATCTCTTTGGAGAGAGTGACTCCAGAGATCGTGGGCAAGTTCCCACGCTTGGATTCTTCCATACTAAACCTCTTTAGTATGGTGTCAATGTACCTGGATTGGGACAATCCCAATATCCGTTTGGATCTATTTCTATAGATCCTAATTCCCAATATGCAGGAGGCATCACCAAGATCTTTCATTGAGAATCTTTGTGATAAGAAGAGCTTGACCGATTGCAGCATAGGAATATCATTTCCTATCAAGAGTATGTCGTCCACGTACAATACGAGGAAGACAACCTTACTCTCTGCCACCTTCTTGTAGATACAAGGTTCATCTGGGTTTTTGACGAAATCAAACTCTTTGATAATGACGTCAAAGCAGATGTTCCAACTCCGCGATGCTTGCTTTAATCCATAAATGGATTTAAGCAGCTTGCACACCTTCCCGCTGCTCCCACTATCTACGAAGCCCTCTGGCTGAGTCATGTACACGCACTCTTCTAAATCACCATTTAGAAAGGCGGTCTTAACATCCATTTGCCAGATTTCGTAATCATAATATGCAGCGATGGCAAGCATGATCCGGATGGATTTAAGCATAGCCACTGGAGAAAAGGTTTCGTCATAGTCCACACCTGGTCTTTGACGAAAACCCTTTGCAACAAGTCTAGCTTTGAAAGTCTCCACTTTCCCATCTACACTAAGTTTCTTCTTGAAGATCCACTTGCTCCCAATGGGTTTTACCCCTTCAGGAGCAACGTCCAAAGTCCATACTTTGTTGGTGTACATGGATTCCATCTCGGACCGCATAGCATCCAGCCATTTCACTGAGTCCTTACTCGTGATGGCCTGCTCGAAGCTAGTTGGGTCATCATCCTCCATGATGCAATCCTCGCTGCCACCATCCATGAGAAAACCGTAGTATCTCTCAGGTTGGCGAGGAACCCTACTAGATCGGCGGAGAGGCTGAGGTTCGTCGAGAGCTACTGAATCCTCCGGTTCCACTAAATCTTCAGTTTGAGTTTGTGTAGCCGGAATTTCTTCCAATTCTACCTTATCGCCACTAATTTCCTTTGCAAGAAATTCCTTTTCCAAAAAGGTGGCATGTCGAGAAACAAACACTTTTTGTTCCTCTGTATGGTAGAAAAGATATCCATGTGAATGTTTGGGATATCCCACAAACTTGCATAGAACTGACCGTGCCTCGAGTTTGTCCGGATTTTGCCTTTTGACATAGGCCGGGCAACCCCATATCTTAACTCGTTTAAGACATGGTCTCTTCCCACTCCATATCTCATATGGTGTGGTAGGTACAGATTTAGATGGAACTTGATTCAATAGGTATGCTGCTGTCTCCAGCGCATAACCCCAGAAGGAAATAGGTAACTCAGCTGTGCTCATCATAGAGCGCACCATATCTAATAGGGTGCGGTTCCTCCGTTCTGATACACCGTTGTGCTGTGGTGTATACGGAGGAGTCAGCTGAGAGAGAATTCCATTCTCTTTTAGGAAGTCCAGGAATTCATTGCTTAAGTATTCTCCTCCTCGATCAGATCGAAGGATTTTAATACTTTTTCCGGTTTGGTTCTCGACTTCCCTTTTATATTCTCTAAATTTCTCAAAAGCTTCTGATTTGTGTTTCATCAGGAACACATATCCGAATCTAGAGAGATCGTCAGTGAATGTAATGAAGTATGAAGAACCATCCCTGGCATGTGTAGACATGGGACCGCATACATCACTATGTATCAGTCCCAAGAGTTCGGTAACTCTTTCTCCGTGTCCCGTAAACGAAGTTTTGGTCATCTTGCCTTTAAGACATGACTGGCAAGTGTCATAAGATGAAAATTCAAACGGATTCAAATATCCATCTTTATGCAACTTAGCTAGTCGTGTCGCATTGATGTGACCCAGTCTACAATGCCACAAGAAGGATTCGTTCAGTTCTTAACTCTTCTTCTTGTGTGTGTTTGTTATGCTCAGAACTGTTGATTGATTTAGAACATAAATGCCATTGCACAACGTGCCTGATCCAACCAACTTTTGGTTACGGAAAATGTTCATAACATTGTCCTGTAATACAAAATTATATCCCTCTTTACTCAATAAAGAAACCGATATAATGTTGCATATCAGGTTCGGCATGTAATAGCATTCGTTCAAAACCAATGTATTACCAGTCGGTAATACAAGGTGATATTCCCCGACAGTCTTAGCTGCAACAATTGCACCATTTCCAACTCTAATGTCTTTATCACCTTCTCCAAGTTCTTTACCTTTCCTTAGCCCATTTAACTGATTACATATATGGGATCCTGACCCGGTATCTAATACCCAGGACGTAGAGCAAATGGAGAAACAGTTCTCTGTAACGAACACACCCGAAGAAAATGCATCAACATGTACTTTCTTCATTCGGGTGGCATGGGAATCCTGGTATTCCCCTATATTCTGTTCATTCCTATAACTCTTATAAGAAAGAACGGAACCAACGTTCCCCAGCACAGTATAACATGCGGGTTCGGTCAATACATCCATATTATTATCTTCATTAGGGCATGAAATGGTCGCTACCTGGAGAGAGAGAGAAGAAAACACTTTAGCGTATGCTCGTGCAAGATCAGATTGGTTATTATCTTATCTAATCAGGATGGCTCCCACTGTTTTTATCAAATCTTCCTTCAAACCCTAAAAGGAAAGACTAGCCGGGATTAATTACACACTACAAGTTCGCCAATCTTTCAGCCAGGCCAGTGTCAGTACTTTGAGGGAGGTCCCCCGTGCTTTCGCACGAACCTAATTAATGTAAACCTCGTTTTCCCAGAGGCATAATCTCGTTGACACCTTTCTAGACACCTACTTGATCGGCTAATTGCAATGTGCAAAACTCTCCCAGGAGTAACTCTTACTCGCAGTGGGTATCGGGATCCAACTATCTCATAGAAGGTATGCAATCTCATTGCAAATTTCAACACTTGAAATTCCCGATAATATTTTGCCCCTAGTGTCCTATGACCTTGACAAAGGCCAACAAATCACAGGATGCTAGTCAAGTTCAACCCGTCATTTCTTGATTGAATCAAACCCACCCGCACGACCCTTGACAAAGGCCAACAAGGTCGTACGACTACCCTGAAACAATCTGCATCACATGCATAAGCAGATAAGCACTATTCAGCTATCGCACACTACGCCTTGACAAAGGCCAACAAACGCAGCACGAATACTAAACAGTTCTTATCTGAAATGACGGAGGGCTACGGCAGGTTTTTCTGAAAACCTATTGCGTAATGAACTTGATATCGTTGTAGAATCAAATGAAGTTTTGAAATGGCGTGATTTTGAGGCTTTTCTAGTTTTGCTAAAGGGGTCACTCCCGGTGAAGGGATCGTCGGCCCTTTCCTCGTCGAATGAGGTGCGGGATATATCATATATAGCACTGTGCAAAGCAAAAACACTTAAAAGCAATCAAAAGACAAACCGAGGGGTGTAGCATCTGCCAGTTATTGCTAAAGGAGTCACTCCCGGTGAAGGGATCTCGGTCCTTTCCTTATCGAATAAGGTGCAGGATATATCACATATACCGCTGTGCAAAGCAAGAACTGTAGCTACCTGTTTTATTTTGAAATTCGATTCTACAACATCTTAGGTTTCTTTTCTTTCATTAATCACATTAATGAAGTCCCATCATTTAAGTACCTAAACATCACAGATAAATACGACGTACACTTATGCCATCCGCATTCGCCTCGATGTCCCCTCGTGCACCGTTAGGTTAGGTAACTAACGGCAGAGCGGGGCAGGGCTAGTACGGGTGTAAAACATAAGTAACGTCTATATAATATATCATATATACTATATACTGTATCCATCACAGAACATCACATGATCACATCACAGATATCGTAGCAGAAGAATCATATGAAATATTGGATATACCAGGACGTCCGTGTTTTCAATACGAGCCAGTACAAAACACGGATTCCACGGTCATGATGAATAGCCAATCCCACACCCCTAGACCCCTACGAGAGCAGCAAGCAACCCTACCAATTCTAGGGTTAGGAGACCCGGACTCGACTCCTCGAGTTGGTCTCCTACTGGACCCCAGAACCCGGTTACTTGTGCTCTCCTCCTGGGTCTATCCTAATGCGGAAAAGTAAATAATATACAAAAGGTGACAACTTCCGCTACCTGGAAGTGCCCCAAATAAAAGAATATTACATACAAGTTTTTACATGAATGAAAATGAAAAACACTCATCTCACATAAAAAAAACCCGGCTATTCGAACACGACAATCCAATATAACATATCCAGCAACACATAACATCACATGTCATCAACGTAAGTAAATATGTCCATCCCAATTGTCGTTGACATATAGCAACGAAACCGGCGATATCACATATTACACTTACGGTCACAGAAAAGAAAGTGTAAAACTACAACAGTTGGAATCCGCAACCTGCATAGACATCGCATGCCTAATCAAATGAATTACTTAGACATCACATGCCTAACAATTATAAACCCCGCATTTTAGTCTCATTATCGAAAACTCTTTTCAACATCAAGTGAGACTAAACGGCTAGATTTATAACATTCATTCAGTTATCTCATAACTACTTGTGAATTCCAATTATTGTATCACATTCCAGATAATTAGAAAATGTTAAACTTTCCGATCGAACAGTCGAACACCCAAGTTTTCCCGATACAGCTCAACACATGAAATAAGTCTAACAACATTCAGTTCGTGCCTCAGTACCAACGGTCCAGCCGTAGAAGGGTCAAGCCAACGCCTCACATGTGGCACGCTGTACTGCTCCAAACCCGAAGGTTCAAAGGGCAGTTCAAGACGGTCACATAATCGAGTTAAGGTTTGTTGTCTTCTAGAGGGTCCATCGCGTTACTTGCACTACTTAGAACGTCGTTAAACTACAGAAAAATCCAACACTTGGAAATTTCCCGACAGGGGAAAAATTGGGTATTTATATCCGGTCGAACTTTTTAACATATTCTAAAAATTATCCGGAAAGCCACATAGACAAAATCTGATACTCCGATCGAAACACCGAATCCCCAAAACAACCCTAGAAAATTCAACTCTTGAATAAATATTAAAAAATCCCAGAAAATCTAACACCAGAAATGAGGAATTACTGTGCAAAAATTACGTGGCAATCGGACAATACGGCCGCGGAACCACCGCATAAGCCTTCTTATGCCGCGGTTCCGCCGCACTTTAGAGGCATCTTTGGGTAATTTTTGCACCGTAATTCTTAGAATTCTCTGCTGAATTTTTTAAGAATTTTTAATCTGGAAAAATCCACGTTTTCAGAAAAAGTCCAGAGAGCGTGGAAAAATGGGGTTTCGGGTTCGATCGGACTTCAAACTCCGTCTAGACTTCGCCTAAGGCTCTAGCTAGGCTCTGATACCAGTGAAAGGTTCCTAGGCACACTATAGAAGTCTCACAAGGCATCAACCATGCCAATTTAAAAAATTATGAGTGCCGCGAAACCCTAATACGGATTGTTGACTAGATGTTTAGGCGAAATACGAATCTAGTCAACAACTTAACTAAAGGAGAGAGGCTACAACCTTTGTAGATCCGTTTCTCCACTTCCTTAGCTCCACGTAGACGTCCTCACGCTGTCCGTCTCGAATCCCAGACTCAAGCATCGGCTTCATCGGAGAAATGGGCGAGCAAGGTCGTCGGCTTCGTGCCGAAGATGATCTACGTCGAGGTTGCACAAGATCAAGCTCCAACTTCACCAAGTTGTGAAACTTGTGAAGAAAACGCCCAAAACAACTTGGCAAGAGGTAGAGGGTGAAGAAATAGGAGGTGGGTTCACTTTAGAATTGGATTTCTCACACTTTAGCTCAAGTTGCCATTAATGGCATCAAGCTTTTTCTTTTGAAGATGAAGAAGAAGATGAAGCTAGAATTATGATAAGTTAATTAAAAATGTAAAAGAAATGAATACTTATCATAATATGAACCATAGTTAGGTGTAGAGAATTGACTAAGGTTAGATGAATGGTTAGGGTTAAGTGTGAAGACAAAATGGTCACAAAGTCAAAGCTTCATGAAGCTTCAACAAAGTTCAAGAATGAAAGCAACCATTTTGTATTCTTATCCCATTCTTTTTCCAAAATCAAAAATAAAAGAATGGATAATTAAAAACCCTAATCACTTTCTTAACCTAGGTTTAATTCTTTACACTTAACCAAATGAGCAAGCATCATCAAACATGATACAAAGATGTGCATAAAAGTATATCACATATACAACTTGCACATCAAGTGAGAAAATCCATTTAAAGTGAACCAATACTAGTTAATGCAAAGTAATATATCAAATATATAATTATACATTAAATCATTAAATCAACACTTGATTTAACGATCCGTCATATCGCATATAACCGACTAGTATCCTATGTATCGGCTTATCGAATCAATCCTTGATTCGATATCTAGGTCATATCGCATATAACCAATCGATACAATCATCGCGAGAATTAAATACGGTATCACATACACGCATTATTCTCGGTCCTGCACATATCTCATATGCGCTCCTATTTCGTTTCGCTTGAGCCAGGAAACCTCTGTGTAGGACTCTAAAGACTCGTCAATACGCCGGTAGCAGATGATGATCATATCAAGCACCCACAAGCCGCAAGCGGTCTGCTAAACGTAACGGCCATCTGGGTATTGAGCGATCAGAAGATCGACGAGCTAGCCCGCTCACACTCCTGTGAATCCAACCAGTAACACTTACCGTACAGTCCGGTATGTTTGTCTGATATGTCGCATATCAAGTCTAGGGGTGGTAAACGTCAGACCCCAATAACCGATAAGTCGTGCCGATGTGAAGCTCATAACGGGTCGAGAAACTACTGGTAACACTTACCAGCAAATCTCTGATCAGCCCTGGCCAGGGACTTCCCTGTTACGGCCAATCGAGCACAGCGCAACATCAACCCCCAATACCGGGAGAGACGAAACCCCTCCTATCGCTCATTGCCTCCATGTGACTCGGGACTGTACCCAAAGACCACCGTTTTGCACGCCCTCATGGACGTGGTAAGGTGGAGATCAAAGCACAGTGGGAATCACACAAGACTCTATGACGATCTCGGGTCTACAGACTAACCTGTACAAGTGTCACCTGAGAACTGCCATCTGACGTGAGGTATAATACCATCTGGGAGTTCTCGGCGAGTCCGTCCAGTGTACCCAGTCTCCACTGAGCACCCGTATACCATCTCTGATGTCAAACACCAATGGATATGGGATCATCCATCGCCCATCTCATGGGTCGAGAAGCGTATACGCTAGTCTACACTGGTATATCGATGCCCCGTCTCGATACACCCACGACTAGGGACCTTGAAGGATGTACTTATGGACTACCATGTCCCCACTAGTATGATCTGCATCATAGTCCAGGCAGTCAAGTACACATCCTAAGGGCTTTACCAACATGTAACTATAAGACAGTTTAAAGAGACTAGTATACATGTTAAGATAAAGAGTAACCAGATAGCATACTATCATATCGAGCAAGAAAGTCATCTCTATATATGTCCAAGCATCCAATATAATATACATCATCTGTACAATACTGGCCTCTTGGGCATACATACAACTAACAGTTTATACCCTATCGGACGACCGATTGCATACATTTAGCTTAATTCATATTCAATTGCATCTCTAGATTGTTTGGTATATATTAGTATGATGTTATCATCCACATTTGTTATACTGCATTCATGAAATGTTAAAACTATCTCTTAAACACAAACTGATAACCGTACAACTAAGTAGTTTAATCTGCACCTATTGCTTATCCTGTTACTGTGCCCGTTTATTGTTCTGATAATACCCATGCTTGTTTATTTATAACCATGTTTATATTAGTTGATTTATGAGCACCCATATATTATTTGTGCTTCCTGACATGACCTGTTGCACTTCCTATCTGATATGACATGGTACCGTACACTTTTGACATGACATGACACCTAAATACATTACTTGACCTGACCTGATGTACCATGGCTTGACCTGTTACCTGATCTTGTGTCTAATGCCAACAAACCTGACATGTAGTCCTTACAGACCGTTCCTGTTGTCTATCCAGACAAACCTGCACCCACTTGATCCTGAGTTGGCATTAGTTCTTGATTACTTAATACCTGACTTGAACACGTATAGCTTGGGGGTTTGGGGAAATCAATGATGAAATCCTGACTTGTAACTCGAAATTTGCTCGCTTATACTGATCAGTTTTGAGGCTAGGCCCGCCTCGGGATGCTGCTGCTGACATCGTTCGTCTTTCTTTTTTTCCTTTTGTGCCTAGCGGTACGTCTCGGTTTCAGCCTGAGAGTCTTAGACCGTGGTCCCGGGCATGCACGGGATACTATTGAGTTACATCGATGATTCATCAAATTTATTTCAAGGACTTGAGAGTAGATAACCCAATTGTTAGTTATATGTATGCCCTAGAGGCCATTACTGTACATACGATGTATATTATAGTGGATGCTGGGACATATATAGGGAGGACTTTCTTGCTCGACATGATAGTATGCTATCTGGTTACTCTTTACCTTAACATGTACACTGATAGTCTCTCTGTTACATGTTGGTAAAGCCCTTAGGATGTGTACTTGACTACCTGGACTATGATGTGGATCATACTAGTGGGGACATGGTAGTCTATAAGTACATCCTTCAAGGTCCCTAGTCGTGGGTGTATCGAGACGGGGCATCGATATACCAGAGTAGACTAGCGTATACCTTCTCGACCCATACAGATGGGCGATGGATGATCCCATATCCATTGGTGTTTGACATCAGAGATGATATACGGGTGCTCAGTGGAGACTGGGTACACTGGACGGACTCGCCGAGAACTCCCAGATGGTATTATACCTTACGTCAGATGGCAGTTCTCTGGTGACACTGGTACAGGTTAGTCTGTAGACCCGAGATCGTCATAGAGTCTTGTGTGATTCCCACTGTTCTTTGATTTCCACCTTACCACGTCCAAGAGGGCGTGCAAAACGGTGGTTTTTGGGTACAGTCCCGAATCACATGGAGGCAATGAGCGATAGGAGGGGATTCGTCTCTCCCGGTATAGGGAGTTGATGTTGCGCTGTGTTCGATTGGCTATAACCGGAAATCCCTGGCCAGGGTTGCTGAGATGTACTGGTAAGAGTTATCAGTAGTTTCTCGAACTGTTATAGACCTCATATCGACACGACTTATCGAGCTACTGGGGTCTGACGTTTACCACCCTTAGGCGAGATATGCGACATATCAGACGAACAGACCGGACTGTACGGTAAGTGTTACTGGTTGGATTCACAGGAGTGTGAGCGGGCTTGCTCGTCGATCTTCTGATCGCTCAATACCCGGGTGGCCGTTACGTTTAGCAGACCGCTTGCGGCTTGTGGGTGTTTGATATGATCATCACCTGCTGCCGGCGTATTGACGAGTCTTTAGAGTCCTACACAGAGGTTTCCTGGCTCAAGCGAAACGAAATAGGAGCGCATATGAGATATGTGCGGGACCGAGAATTATACCAGTATGTGATACTGTATTCTATTCTCACGATTTGTATCATTGGTCGGTTATATGTGATATAGCCGGGTTACCGAATCAAGTGTTGATTCGATACATTGATACACTTGATATTAGTCGGTTATATGCGATATGACCGGATCGTTAAATCAAGTGTTGATTTAATGATTTAATGTATAATTATATATTTGATATATTACTTTACATTAACTAGTATTAGTTCACTTAAGATGGATTTTCTCACTTGATGTGTACATTGTATATATGATATAGTTTTGTGCACTAGTTTGTATCATGTTTGATGATACATGCAAACTTGGGTGTATGTTTGATTTAAACCTTGGTTAAGTAAATGGTTAGGGTTTTAATTTATTTATTCATTTATTTATTTATTTCATTTTGGCAAGAAATGAAATGGTTGCTACTTTTGTTTTACATTGAAGCTTCATGAAGCTTTGAAAAAGTCTACCATTTTTGTTTCATGCCTAACCTAACCATTCACCTAACCTTAGTTTACTCTCTACACATAACCACGGTTGCTAATATGATAAGAATCACTTATTTTCTATTATTCAACAATTCTTATCATATTATCTTCTTCTTCTTCTTCAAGAAGAAAGAAGCTTGCTAGCTTCAATGGTGATTTGAGAAAAAGAGTGAGAAATCCAATTCTAAAGTGAACTCACTTCCTATTTCTTCATCCTCTACCACTTGCCATGTAGTATAGGGTGTTTTATTCACAAGTTTCATAGCTTGGTGAAGTTGGAGCTTGATCTTGTGTTGCCTCGACGTAGATCATCTTCGGCATCGAAGTCGACGACCTAGCCCGCCCATTTCTCCGATGAAGCCGACGCTAGAGCCCGGGATCCGATGATCGCAGCGAGGGAACATCATCACGGAGCTATGGAGGTGGAGGACCGGATCTACAAAGGTTGTATTTCCAATCTCTTAGCGGTTAAGTTGTTAACTAGCTCGTAGTTTCGCCTAATCTCTAGTCAACGATCGCATTAGGGTTTCTCGGCACCGGAAATTTTTGAATTTGGCATGGTTGATACCTTGTGAGATCTCATTAGTGTGTCTGGGAACCCTACAGTGGTATCAGAGCCTAGCTAGAGCCTTAGGCGATGCGTTAACGAAGTTAGAACCCCGATCGAATCCAAATACGACGAAATACACCCCTCTCTGGTCCAATTTTAAAATCTGGGATTTTTCCTAATTAAAAATGCTTTAAAATATCAGCAGGAAATTATAAGAATTACTGTGCAAAAACGACACTGTTTGGAGCTCGAACCGCCGCGGAACCGCGGCACGAGCATGGCTCGTGCGGCGGTTCCGCCGCAACTTTGTGACGTCACCCTATAATTTTTGCACAGTAATGTTTTGTTTTAATTCCCTGATATTTTATGGGTATTTTTATCTGACTCAAGTGTTGAGTATTTTGGGGTTTATTTTGTGGTCGTTGTTTCGATCGGAATTTTTAATTTCGTTATGTTTTCCGGATATTTAGAACATGTTGAAAAGTTCGACCGGATATAAATACCACTTTTTTCCCTGTCCGGAAATTTCCAATTGTTGGATTTTTCCGTAGTTTAGTAACGTTCGAAGTAGTGCAAGTAACGCGATGTCCCTCTAGAAGACAACAAACCTTAACTCGATTATGTGACCGTCTTGAACTGCCCTTTGAACCTTCGGGTTTGGGGCAGTACGGCGTTCTACATGTGAGGCATTGGCTTGACCCTTCTACGGCTGGACCGTTGGTACTGAGGCATGAACTGGATGTTTTTAAACTCGTTTCATGTGTTGAGCTGTGTCACGACTCGAAAGAGCTCGTGACTGGCCCTTGAACCATATGAAGTCTATAGGACTCCATCTGATCCAAGTAAGCCGAAAGCCCAGAAATCTAAAACCATTTTAAGGATAAATAAATAATGAGCAATACACTATACAACGCCGAATTGCGAGGATCAAAATTAAAAAGAAAACCCAGATAAGCATGAAAACTGCAACACTACTAAGCACGACTCTAAGGTCGAAGTAATACATCACTAGTGTCTGAGTCTGAAATAATATACAAGTCTTTGGTTGATGGAATTTCTAGATACAAAGAATAATACAAATACAACGGCGGGTCTGATAGAAGGAACCCACCTGCCAAGCAAATCACCCGCAACGGAAAGCAGTGTGCCAGAAATGCCGCTATGGAACCTGTACGGCAAGCCCTGCAAGAACTGTGGCACAACGGGGGTGAGTTGCCAACTCGTGAATAGAAATATCTACAAGCAGAAATCGAAAGCAAGACATAATCCTAGGTCAACAATCAGTAATATAACCACAAGAGTGCATCTGAAGTATGATAAGGTGGTAAGGTAACATCTAAATATGTATGTAGTGCCAGGTACTCAGGTAATAACATGTCATCGGTATAAGGTATGTCTGTATGAAGTAAATATGATGAAGTATCAAAGGATATCAATACACATATATTAGCGTCCCATACCACTAATATTGGTGTAAGGGTATATATAACAGCGCCCTCATACCCTGTTATATATACAAATGAAGTATGATCAATGTAAATCCAGTCTGTATGTGATCAAGTCTGTAAAAACGTGGAATCCGTCCACCCGTCACCCAATGACATTAAGCATCATGCATGTAAAATATGAGGATAAACCAAAAGCATGGAACCTGAGTGCCTAGCATCGACACTCGAAAACATCATGAAAACCTGTGCCTAGCATCGGCACGTAAATCCTCACATACCGGGCATCCGTCAGTCCGGGTCAGCCCACTCTCTCAATATATCGGGCATCCGTCAGTCCGGGTCAGCCCTCTCACAATATATCGGGCATCCGTCAGTCCGGGTCAGCCCTCTCACAATATATCGGGCATCCGTCAGTCCGGGTCAGCCCTCTCACAATATATCGGGCATCCGTCATTCCGGGTCAGCCCTCTCACAATATATCGGGCATCCGTCAGTCCGGGTCAGCCCTCTCACAATATATCGGGCATCCGTCAGTCCGGGTCAGCCCTCTCACAATATATCGGGCATATCATAGAAACAACCTATCTCAATGCGCAAATCAGAAAGCAAGATGCATGCGACAATATAAGTGAAAAGCAAGTAACAAGATATCCTGCAGCATGGAATAATAGTATGCGCATATAAACATCTTACGGTTCCCAAATCCCTAATCAGTCAGAATCCTCTATGATTGTGTACAGGTATAAGTGTACAATATGCCATGCAAGAATCATGTCCTGATGCAACAGTACTACAGTGTAGTGGCATGGCAATTATCGATGATGAAGTGTGTGAGCCGGCAATAATATACGCATCATCGATAATGGTGCTGGTGTCCTAACAGCATGATAGTAATATAGCAATAAACATATGCAAGCAATGCGAATAGCATGAATATGCGGAAATCAAATAATCAACACCACAGTGAAGAATCTACTATGCAAACTACAGATCTAAGTATCAGGTCAATCAGGAGGGGTAAGGAAACCACCTAAATCTGAGTCGATATATATATAGATATATAGTCGGTGATCCCGCCTCAACAACATATCGTAGGACATCCTCGAGTTATGAGTGCGGATCTATCATCAATATCGACTCGTACGGTAAATCATCGTACGGCGTCCCAATAGCTGGGTACGGGTCAACATCTCACTATCTCATCACATAACAGGTATCACTATTATCAGATCATATAATCTGGGGTACTACTCTATGTCTAGTACAAATCGATACCATCAATAAAGTATGCATGCGGGGGTAAACACACATCCCAGGCCCGCAAGAATCACAAGTCATATCCCAAATATGAATCATAGCAAATCACCGATCCCGCGGCACAAAGCCCACATCATCGACTCATCTCCAAAGTCATCCCATGTCATCAAACACAGTGCAAGTATAATGAATATGCAAGGTTGTGCATGCTGGTGTACCTCTATCCTAGAGCTCGCAACTAGGAACTACGCTAGTTATTTCTATCTCTAACTAACCATAACACACTACAACTATCACGTAAATAAACTACATAGTATACTATCTACGGACTGCGGGGGTGCTATACGCCATCCACCCGACTTCCCCCTGTAGATATAATCTACTCACCTTGCATCATCATTTGTGGACATCACCATGCATTTGCTTGTCGTCCCGAAGTCTTCATGAGCACCTACACATCAAAGTGTCGTATATGCGCATTAAAACCAAATCCAAGCTAAAACGGCACATGAAATCCAAAACGATACGATAAGGGGCCTATAGGTGAGAACCTATGGCACGCCTTCAAAACCATCAATAAATCCTCTATATCGTCGTATAAACGCCAATTAGTCGAGGCAAAACACAATCCACAATTGCAGAATTAAAAATACGGAATACGGAAACATGAATCCAAAACAGCAACTTAGGAAATATGTCCCAGATTTCACCCTAAGTCACTTTACCCAAATCTATATATATCAGGGGCCTAACATGAACATGTAGGAGCTACATAACCAACACGAGCCAAAATGGTGGGACCCAGGCCGCAATTTGCGGCCAATAGGGAGAAATTGGCGGCCGGGAAGAAGAAGTGGGAGCTGGGGTCTTGGGGTTATCTTTCTGGGTGCCTGCACATACCACTGTCCAATCAATTTTATTTTAGCATACCACGTATGATAGCAGATTCCATAAACACTACACAGATTTCACAGTTTTTCCGATATCGGTTTCTAAAATCCGTATTCTGGTTTAAGCTTCAGGTTTTTGTTTTCAATTCATATACTAAGGTGTTGGTATAACCTTAACTGAGCTCAATTTCATAATACAACACCAATTTCCTCAAACCCTAACTTGGTTATCCTCAAGTCCATAATATCACACAATATCGATTCAAAACTAAACATGGGGTATAAGTAATACTAAAACTAAGCTAATGGTTCAGTAATTACCTTATTTGGCAACTCAAGAATTTTCTTGAGTTGCCCCTAGTGGCCAAAATCCATGCTTTCTTGGTCCATCGTATAGGTCTTGAGCTTGTGCACAAATTTAATGAAATGAGATTGGGGTTTTGAGTTTGTTTTCTTGGTGATTTGAGGAGTTTGAAGAGGGAGGGAAGTGAGGGAGGAGCAGCAGCAGGAGGAAAGAGGAGAAGGAGTAAAATGAGGGAAGGGAAAAATGGCTAAGTCCAAGTCAAAGAGACCATACCTCTCTCTCACCAAACCTCATATTATATTCCCTTTTCTTTTCCTTTTCTTTTCTTTCTCTTTTCTTAAAACCCTTCTCACTCAAATAGTAAATCCAAAGTGAAAAGCCATGGTAGAAATGCACAAGTGAAGAGAAAAAGATGTGTGCATGTTTTGCACAAAGTTGCTAAAAACCGATTAGCGATTTTTAATCGCGATTAGCACTAATTAAGCATATAACTAGTCAATTAAACTTAGAAATGGCATAATTCTTTAATTCACCCTATTTTAGAATTTTCCATAAATTTTTCTAACATTTTTCCTATTTATTTGTATTTAATAATACCTAAATGTTAAAATATTCAATAAAATAATATTAAATTATAAAAATTCCCAAAATTAATATTTTATCTCTTGAGATGTTACAAGCTGTTTCGAGAAAACTTGGGCGTTTGAATGTTCGATCGGAAAGTTTAACATTTTCTATTTATCTGGAATGGGATACAATACTTGGAATCCACAAGTAGTTATAAGATAACTGATATGAATGTTATAAACATAGCACTTTAGTGTCACATGATCGGTTGCCACGGAATTTTGATGTGATCAAAAGTCCGTCGCAATCACGTAGCGTACGCGGATACTTGCTGGGTAAACTTAATAGACAGTTACACCCCATAGCCCCGACCAAGTGACGGTAGGAGAACCCCGTCGCCGAAAGCATCCGTTCGGGTGCTAGCGGCAGCGGTGTTCCGCCTTGGTGCATTTCGTCGACGGCGTCGGGGGTGCGGCCGTCTACTAAAGTTTGCGACGAGCATTCGATCAATTTTTCGGGAATCTTGTTGAATTGCCCGACTTGATATTGAAAAGTGTTTTCGATAATGAGACTAAAATGCGGGGTTTATTATTTTTAGGCATACGATGTCTAAGGAATTCATTTGATTAGGCATGCGATGTCTAAAGAGTTTGCGGATTCCAACTGTTGTAGTTTTACACTTTCTTTTCTGTGACCGTAAGTGTAATATGTGATATCGCCGGTTTCATTGCTATATGTCAACAACAATTGGGATATGCATGTTTACTTACATTGATGACATGTGATGTTATGTGTTGCTGGATATGTTATATTGGATCGTCGTGTTTGAATAGCCGGGGTTTTTTATGTGAGATGAGTGTTTTTCATTTTCATTCATGTAAAAACTTGTATGTAATATTCTTTTATTGGGGCACTTCCAGGTTGCGGAAGATGTCACCGTTCGTATATTATTTACTTTTCCGCACTAGGATAGACCCAAGGAGGAGGGCACAAGTAACCGGGTTCTGGAGTCAAGTGGGAGACCAACTCGAGGAGTCGAGTCCGGGTCTCCTAACTCTAGAATTGGTAAGGTTGCTTGCCGCTCTCGTAGGGGTCTACGGATGTAGGTTTGGCTATTCATCGCGACCGTGGAATCCGTGTTTTATACTGGCTCGTATTGAAAACACGGACGTCCTAGTATATCCAATGTTTCATATGATTCTTCTGCTGCGATATCTGTGATGTGATCATGTGATGTTCTGTGATAAATTCTGTATATAGTATATATGATATATTATATAGACGTTACTTATGTTTTACACCCGCGCTAGCCCTGCCCTGCTCTGCCGTTAGTTACCTAACCTAACGGTGCACGAGGGGACATCGAGGAGAATGCGGATGGCATAAGTGCACGTCGTATTTATCTGTGATGTTTAGGTAACTTAAATGATGGGACTTCATTAATGTGATTAATGAAAGAAAAGAAACCTAAGATGTTGTAGAATCGAATTTCAAAAATAAAACAGGTAGCTACAGTTCTTGCTTTGCATCGCGGTGTTCCTTGTAGATCATCCTGCACCTTATTCGATAAAGAAAGGACCGAGATCCCTTCACCGGGAGTGACTCCTTTAGCAATAACTGGCAGATGCCACACACTCGGTTTGTCTTTTGATTGCTTCTATAGTTTCTGCTTTGCACAGCGGTATATGTGATATATCCTGCACCTTATTCAATGAGGAAAGGACCGACGATCCCTTCATCGGGAGTGACCCCTTTAGCAAAACTAGAAAAGCCTCAAAAACACTCTATTTTAAAATTCATTCGATCCTACAACGATATCAAGTTCATTACGCAATAGATTTTCAGAAAAACCTGTCGTAGCCCTCCGTCATTTCAGATAAGTCCTACTTAGTATTCGTGCTACGTTTGTTGACCTCCGTCAAGGCGTAGTGTGCGGTAGCTAACTAGTATTTATCTGCTTATGCATATGATGCAGATTGGATTAGGGTAGTCATGCGACCTTGTTGACCTCCGTCAAGGGTCTTGCGGGTGGGTTTGATTCAATCAAGAAATGACGGGTTGAACTTGACTAGTAGTCTATGGTTTGTTGACCTCCGTCAAGGTCATAGGGTGCTAGGGGCAAAATTATCGGGAATTTCAAGTGTTGAAATTTGCAATGAGATTGCATACCTTCTATGAGATAGTTGGATCCCGATACCCGCTGCGAGTAATTGTTACTCCTGGGAGAGTTTTACACATTACAACTAGCCGATCAAGTAGGTGTCTAGAAAGGTGTCAACGGGGTTACACCTCTGGGAAAACGAGGTTTACTATAATTAGGTCTGTGCGAAAGCACGGGGAACCTCCCTCAAAGTACCGACACTGGCTTGGCTGAAAGATTGGCGAACTTGTAGCATGTAATTAATCCCGGCTGGTCTTTCCTTTTAGGGTTTGAAGGAAGATTTGATAAAAACAGTGGGAGCCATCCTGATTAGATAAAATAATAACCAATCTGATCTTGCAAGAGCGCACGCAGAGTGTTTTCTTCTCTCTCTCTCCAGGTAGAGACCATATCACGCCTTAATCAAGATAATAATATGGATTATTGACCGAACCCGCTTGTTATACTGAGCTGGGGAACATTGGTCCCGCTCCAACTTATAAATGTTATAAGACAGAGCAGGAAATTGGGGAATACCAGATTTCCCGAGCCGCCCAAACGTGGAAAGTGCATATGATGCATCATCTTCGGGTGTGTTCGTTACACAGAACTGTTTCTCAATATTCTTTACGTCCTAGGTATGTGATACCAGATCAGGATCCCAGATATGTAATCTGTTACATAGGGCTACATATAGGTAGAGAACTGAGAACGGGTGATAAGTTTCATGAGGCAGAAAACGGTGCAAGTGTTGCAGCCAGGTCTGTTGGTCACTGTCACCCTGTATTACCTGAATACATTGATTCTGAACGAATGTTATTAGATACCGAACCTGATATACAAAATCATATCAATCTCTTTATTTATTAAAGAAGGATACAATTTTGTATTGTTGGATAATGTTTTGAACATTTCCTAAATCAAAAGTTGATCGGATCAGGCACGTTATCTAAAAGCATTGACGTTCTAAATCAAACTACGGTTCTTAGTATATAGAACACACACAAGAGGAAAAGTTCACATATGAACGAATCCTTCTTGAGGTATTGTAGACTAGGTCATATCAATGTGACCCGACTAGCTAAAGTTACATTTAGATGCATATTTAAATCAGTTTGAATTTACATCTTATGAAACTTGCCAGTCATGTCACAAAGATAAAATGACCATAGCTCTGTTTGCTGGAAACAGAGAAAGAGTTAGTGAACTCTTGGGATGATACATGTTGATGTATGTAAGGTCCCCTGTCTACACATGCCAAGACCGGTTCTTTGTACTTCATTACATACTCTGATGATCTCTTTAGATTCAGACATATGTTCCTGTTGAAACACAAGTCCGAACCTTCTGAGATATTCACAGAATATAAGTTAGAAGTAGAGAACCAAAATACGGGTATAAGTATTATGTCCTATGATGAGATCAGGGAGGAGAATACTTGTGCATGAAATTCCTGGACTATTCTAAAGGAGAATGAGATTCTCTCTTAGCATTACTCCTCCGAATACACCACAGCACAACGTTGTATCGGGGCGGAGCAATCACACCCTATATAATAAGGTGTGCTCTATGATGAGTGCTACTGAGTTACCTATTTCCTTTTGGGAGTTATGCACTTATGAAGTTGCATACCTATTGAATAGGGTTCCAATCAAATCAGTGCCTACCACTCCATATAAGATATGGAAAGGGAAGAGCCCATATCTTAAGTTAGTTATGATTTGGGGTTGTCCGGCCTATGTCTAAAAGCAAAATCCGGACAAGCTCGAGGCAGGGTCTATTATGTAGAACTGGAAATGTTCCAGCTATACAAACTGCAGCTGATGATTTGGTAGAACTAAAGGATTCAATAGTAACCAACGAACCTCAGCCTCTCCGCCGATCTAGTAGGGTTCCTCACCCACCTGAGAGATACTTCGGTTTCTCTATAACAGTGGGAGCGAGAATTACATCATGAGATGATGACCCAACTAGTTTCGAGCTGGCCATCAGGAGTGGGACTCTGTAAGAATGGCTGGATGCTTAGCGATCTGAGATGGAATCTTTATACACCAACAAAGTATGGACTTTAGTTGCTTTATCTGAAGGGTTAAATCCCCGTCAGGAGCAAGTATATCTTGAGAAGATTACTTGGTGTACATGAAAGAGTTGAGACTTTCAAAACTAGACTTGTTAAAGGTTTGCATCATTGACCAAGTATGGATCATGATGAAACCTTTTCTAAGTAGCTATGCTTAAGTCATCCAGATCCTACTTGCCACAGCTACATACCATGACTACGATATCTGGCGGTTGGGTGCCATGACTGCTTCTCTAAGTGATGTTTTAGAAGAGCGCGTCTATAAGTACACAGCCAGAGGGCCTCGTAGACAGTGGGAGCAGCGGAAACGTGTGCAGATGTTTTATGTGATGAAGCAGGCATCGCGGAGATGGAACATCTGTTTTGATGAGTTAGTCAAAGAGTTTGACATCATCAAAATGGTAGATGAACCTTGTATATACAAAAAGGTAGTAGGGAGTATGATGGTGATCCTCGTAGAGTACGTGGATGACATACTCTTGATAGGGAAGGAGTTTCCTATGCTACGCTCGGTCAATCTCCGCTTATCACAAGGATTCTCCATATAGGATCAAAGTGATACCTCCTATATCCTGAGTTTTCATCTATGAGATAGATGTAACTGGATGTTAGGATACTCACTAGTTGTAGTGAGATGGTATCAGTTGATCCTGGGGAGAATCACTGGAAAGGTTCCAGAGTGATAAGGATGACTGAATGTCAGTCACAGGCATTGTCTTTACCCTCAGTAAAGGGACGGTATGTTGGAAGAGTTCTAAGCTAGATACCGTGGCATACTAGACGATAAAGGCTGGATACATCGCTACTTAAGATGCTACCAAAGAGGCAGTCTGGATGTATATATGTTCATGAGATGAACTTAGTTCCTCCCATTGTGTGACAATGGAGTTGTGGCTTTTGCCAAGGAACGTCCGTCCCATCAGTGACCCAGACGTATTCTGAGGCAGTATCACCTGATCATGGAGATAGTTGATCTCCAGGGTGATCGAGGTTAGGAGAGTGGACTCAGAGGATAACACGGTGGATCCACTCACGAAGGCCTATTCCCAGAGAGAGACTTTTATGGGATGGTTGAGTATGATATACTACAACCACTGCTACAGATGGCCCTAGTGCAAGAGGGAGATTGTTAGTTATATGTATGCCCTAGAGGCCATTACTGTACATACGATGTATATTATAGTGGATGCTGGGACATATATAGGGAGGACTTTCTTGCTCGACATGATAGTATGCTATCTGGTTACTCTTTACCTTAACATGTACACTGATAGTCTCTCTGTTACATGTTGGTAAAGCCCTTAGGATGTGTACTTGACTACCTGGACTATGATGTGGATCATACTAGTGGGGACATGGTAGTCTATAAGTACATCCTTCAAGGTCCCTAGTCGTGGGTGTATCGAGACGGGGCATCGATATACCAGAGTAGACTAGCGTATACCTTCTCGACCCATACAGATGGGCGATGGATGATCCCATATCCATTGGTGTTTGACATCAGAGATGATATACGGGTGCTCAGTGGAGACTGGGTACACTGGACGGACTCGCCGAGAACTCCCAGATGGTATTATACCTTACGTCAGATGGCAGTTCTCTGGTGACACTGGTACAGGTTAGTCTGTAGACCCGAGATCGTCATAGAGTCTTGTGTGATTCCCACTGTTCTTTGATTTCCACCTTACCACGTCCAAGAGGGCGTGCAAAACGGTGGTTTTTGGGTACAGTCCCGAATCACATGGAGGCAATGAGCGATAGGAGGGGATTCGTCTCTCCCGGTATAGGGAGTTGATGTTGCGCTGTGTTCGATTGGCTATAACCGGAAATCCCTGGCCAGGGTTGCTGAGATGTACTGGTAAGAGTTATCAGTAGTTTCTCGAACTGTTATAGACCTCATATCGACACGACTTATCGAGCTACTGGGGTCTGACGTTTACCACCCTTAGGCGAGATATGCGACATATCAGACGAACAGACCGGACTGTACGGTAAGTGTTACTGGTTGGATTCACAGGAGTGTGAGCGGGCTTGCTCGTCGATCTTCTGATCGCTCAATACCCGGGTGGCCGTTACGTTTAGCAGACCGCTTGCGGCTTGTGGGTGTTTGATATGATCATCACCTGCTGCCGGCGTATTGACGAGTCTTTAGAGTCCTACACAGAGGTTTCCTGGCTCAAGCGAAACGAAATAGGAGCGCATATGAGATATGTGCGGGACCGAGAATTATACCAGTATGTGATACTGTATTCTATTCTCACGATTTGTATCATTGGTCGGTTATATGTGATATAGCCGGGTTACCGAATCAAGTGTTGATTCGATACATTGATACACTTGATATTAGTCGGTTATATGCGATATGACCGGATCGTTAAATCAAGTGTTGATTTAATGATTTAATGTATAATTATATATTTGATATATTACTTTACATTAACTAGTATTAGTTCACTTAAGATGGATTTTCTCACTTGATGTGTACATTGTATATATGATATAGTTTTGTGCACTAGTTTGTATCATGTTTGATGATACATGCAAACTTGGGTGTATGTTTGATTTAAACCTTGGTTAAGTAAATGGTTAGGGTTTTAATTTATTTATTCATTTATTTATTTATTTCATTTTGGCAAGAAATGAAATGGTTGCTACTTTTGTTTTACATTGAAGCTTCATGAAGCTTTGAAAAAGTCTACCATTTTTGTTTCATGCCTAACCTAACCATTCACCTAACCTTAGTCTACTCTCTACACATAACCACGGTTGCTAATATGATAAGAATCACTTATTTTCTATTATTCAACAATTCTTATCATATTATCTTCTTCTTCTTCTTCTTCTTCAAGAAGAAAGAAGCTTGCTAGCTTCAATGGTGATTTGAGAAAAAGAGTGAGAAATCCAATTCTAAAGTGAACCCACTTCCTATTTCTTCATCCTCTACCACTTGCCATGTAGTATAGGGTGTTTTATTCACAAGTTTCATGGCTTGGTGAAGTTGGAGCTTGATCTTGTGTTGCCTCGACGTAGATCATCTTCGGCATCGAAGTCGACGACCTAGCCCGCCCATTTCTCCGATGAAGCCGACGCTAGAGCCCGGGATCCGATGATCGCAGCGAGGGGACATCATCACGGAGCTATGGAGGTGGAGGACCGGATCTACAAAGGTTGTATTTCCAATCTCTTAGCGGTTAAGTTGTTAACTAGCTCGTAGTTTCGCCTAATCTCTAGTCAACGATCGCATTAGGGTTTCTCGGCACCGGAAATTTTTGAATTTGGCATGGTTGATGCCTTGTGAGACCTCATTAGTGTGCCTAGGAACCCTACACCAATAGACCAGTTAGATTACTCACCGTACACTGCCTTTCACTGCCTTGATTTATATTGCTGTTACACCTGTTTTACAACTTATGATTATATTTGCATGCCTTGCTACATTATTACTGCTTGATGTTATGACGCGCTGACGTCTGGGTTTTGCATGGCCCAGATCCCGTACCTTTGCTGCAGTCCGAACAGGAGTACTTCAGCCAGCAGGCTGAGCAGTGAGGATTCAGTAATAGTTAGTTCTTTACTTTTCAGCATTTTATTTCCTGATGTGAGCCCGCATTATGGGACATGCATTCCAGTTATATTTTGTATTGGATCTTTTGCTTCCGCATTATTATTCTTGACTCATTTTATTTTGGCTTATGGACTTGTATTAGCTAGTTTTATTTTTGTTCTTGATATCTCTACAGCCGTAATGTGACTGTGGAAGGACAATTCCTATCCACGGGTAGCATGGTTGGCTAAGTCACGTGCCTACTTAGCATACTTTGGGAAGCGGGGCGTGACAGGTGCCTCCGCCACGGCTCCGCGAATCTCGCCATGCGCGAGATATTCGCCGCCCACGATCCCACATCCCACGCCACCACGATCCCTGTTGGGGTCGAAAATTGCACCCCGGTTGACCAAGTGAAAGTCAAGGACAACCCCAAACCAGGTGGGCCCAAGCCCAGATCAAGTGGGCTCATGCCTGAGTCGAGCCCGAACATGAAGCGGCCGGCCTCCCCCATGCTGAAATAAAAAAATCATGCAATAAATAATTTTGATGTAATTTTTTTATGCATGAATGGGCATAAAGCCAAATTTTTGTAAAGCTCATGGCTTATGTGAAAAGGAAATAGCACATGAGACATGGGATGGGCAAAATGCCATTTTGCAAAACCCGCGTGGCTATATGTAAATGTGTAAGCCAATATAAGGCAACATGATGATGAATAAAACATAGACTTTTCAATCCCCCAAAAAAAACTAGGGTTCCTGTGCCTCCTTCTCCTTTCTCAAGGTTCTAAACCTTCTTCTTTCTTTTGAATTAAATCAAGAGTTTTACTCTTCCTTTTCCAAAACTAAATAGTTTTTCACCACAAAACCCACAAAGGGGAACTCAGATCTCCCATCAGATCTCAGAAATAAGAGATTTTTAAAATCTCATACTTTTTGTTCGTCAAGATCTAGCCGACAGAATAGGAGGAAGGAGACCCGTCTCAAAAAATCCCACTTTGGGGAAGATCCAAGGCTCAAGGGAGAACCCCCTTCATCAGCTCCAAAAATATCTTAGGAGTTCAACTCCATAAGTCAAATCGGGAGCACAGCTCCCAGTGCAGGGACCAAGTCCCTTTTGCTCTGGCGCACAGCGCCCGCGTGCCAGGCATGTGGGGCACTGGCGCTCTGGCGCACAGCGCCCGCATGCCAGGCACGTGGGGCGCTGGCGTTATGGCGTACAGCGTTCGCTAGCGCCTTCTCTTAAACATCCTTTGGATGCCCTTTCCCTCCCTGACCCCCAACCCGCTATCCGGGTAGCGGGACCCCCGTAAAAACTCCGTGGGGCTCCCGATATATCCAAAACCCCTTCAACACACGTACACTGCACATTGAGTTTGCATGACCTGTTTGACCCGTTAATCGGAGGTTCTCTCGCTCCAAAGGCGAGGGGTAATTAATGGCAACTTAGTCCACGGCTGCCGGAAATTCGGATCTCCACAATCAATAAACCCCAGCTTGCCCTAGGCAGGGGGAATCTGTAATGCACCTGACAAGCGCGCACGTATTTCCATCTCAATGGGGTGACGAAAAACACCCTACAGATTCTGGCACGCCCGGTGGGACCTTTCTCTCCTCCCATATTTCGGGTTAAACGTTCATGCGAACTCAATCAATATACATATCGACTGCATGTACTGAAATCATGCTTCTTTATGCAGATTAACAAATTTCAAATTGCAATCTCCGGCCGCAGCAAAAATGTCTTCAAGGACAAGCTCAGCTCTCGACACAGCTCCCATCTCCTGCACGATGAAGATGGACTCCAGGACGGTCCTCCCGGCCAGTCTTGGGTGACAGTGGGAGGAGCCGCTGCTACAGTTCGGCTCTATTCTGTCCGTGCCAGCTAACGCCATTCCTGCACCTCAAGCTCCGGTAACCGACAAACCGGTCTCAAAAGGCAAGAGGCCAAATGCGGTGGTCTCGTGGGCGCCCCAACCCAAACGCAAATCCGTTTCCGAACGTCTCTCCGTCGCTCCAGCTGGGGGCAAGGCCACTAACGTCAACGAAGCAACGGGGAATCTCGAGCAAGCTCTAACGGTACCCTCGACAACTGCTCGATCGGGTGTCTTCTCTAAGCTCCCCGCCAATGATAAAGAGACAGCTGGATATGTGGTCCACACTGTCTACATGGTGGGTACGCGCAGCAAGAGCAAGGAAGGGGCCACTACATCTCAAATTCAATCTGGTATGAATATGGCTGCCACATTCCAAGAACAGCCTCCTCTGGAAGGTAATGAAGACCCTTCCAGTGAAGCTGATAAGCAGGGAGAGCCCTCAATTCATGAGGAGTCGGGCTCGGAAAGCGAAGATGAACCAACTTTCCATCCTAAGACCGCAGAGCAGCAACTTCTCCAGGAGCTCCGAAAGCAGCTCATAAGTAGAGACAAAAAGATAGCCAATCTCTACTAAAAAATTGACGACTTGACAAACGTCGTCTTACGGCTCACAGCTCAAGTTGCCTCTCAGCCGCCCAATCAAGCGCATGGTTCTACTCATGAACCGGGAAACGGTGTCCCGAGACAGCCGACGCCTATTCCCTCAAATCCAAAGGTGGGCGGACCGCACGAAATTCAGTCACATCCTATCTCAGGAAATGTCTTGGCTACCGATGACATCAACCTGCTAACTTAAGATCAAATCATGGATTTGGTTGCCAACAAAGTCAAAACATTGGTAGCCGAAGCCGGAGAGCAAAAAGATGTCAGTAGCAGCGGGAGACCATACCCTGCTCGGTACGATCTTGTGGAGTTTCCTACTGGCTATGTCGTCCCCAAATTTGAAAGGTTCGATGGAATGGGAAATGCGAACCGGCACATTGCCCAATTTAAAGCATCATGTGCGACCACTGGGGGCAATGATGCGCTCCTTCTCCGCCAGTCTGTCAATAGTTTGACCGATATTGCTTTCGATTGGTATGCAAGCATACCGGATGACTCGATCACGACGTTCGCTCAAATAGAATCCATGTTCAAGCAAAGGTTCATAAGCGATAAAATCACCATTGCCGACCTTGTAAGGACCGAGCCAAAGAACAACGAAAGCAACATGGATTTTATAGTCCGATGGCACAATCTCTCTATCAAATGCGAACCGCCGTTGGAGCAAGACCAATCCGTCAGTCTTCTTATAGAAAATCTGAACGACTGGATGAAACATTTCATGTGCACCGCAGGCCTCAAAACATTCCAAAAGCTGACCAAGAGAGTTCAAATGTTGGAACGCTCAAAGCCCGAGTCCACTCAGAATCTCCAATTCACAAACAGACCGAGACATCGGAGGGACGACAACCAGAAAAGCGAAAGCTCCAACAGCACCGATTCTCTGGATAAGCAGAGAGCGGGCGGAGCAAAGACTAACAAATCTCGAGAGCCAACTTTGGAGGAAAGAAGAAATGAGGTCTACTCTTTCCGAAGGGACAAGGTCCACAAAATTTTCAATGATACTCTGAAGAATGGCTTGCGGCTACCAGAACCAAAAAGGCTAAGTGAAACGAACATGACTGATCATCCTAACTTTTGCCCGTACCACCGAGTGCTGGGACACACTATTGAAGACTGTTGCATCTTCAAGGATTGGGTCGAGAAACAATACAAGGCGGGAGAAATATCGTTATCTCCTGGCGTGTTAACAAACAATCAAGTTGCGACCGCCAATTTCATACAAATGGAGACCGAAGTCCTTCAGGGACCTGATTCTCTCAGACACCTGCCTTTCTCTAAAAAGAGCGGACCAAGACAACAAGCTAAGAGCCAAGCGAGCCACATTGCCAATGAAGAATCAATAGACCGGCACACAACCCATACGGCCTATATGATGGAGCTCGGAGGAATAAGTCCTCCTACGCCTCATAGCCATGACAATGATGCGGTTGTTTCCATCCAACAACGGCTTGATCCAAATGATGAAGAGCTCGCTCATGTACTTAAGCCCAAGGAGCCCGTGGTTCCTGCAAAATCGAGCCCAAGCTCCAACAACTGACAACCATGTCGTTAAACTGGGAATGATAGACCTCTAAGTCTTTAAACTGGGAACCGCCGACCACCACGTCGTTAAACGGGGAATGATATATCTCTAAGTCTTGAAATTGGGAACCGTTGACCACCACGTCATTAAACTGGGAACAATCGACCTCTAAGTCGTTAAACTGGGAATGTAAAAAAAATGTGTGTAAATAAAAAAAAGTGTAAGTAAAAAATGTAATAATAAAAAGCCGAAATGATGGGGCAACTCGCAATAAAAATCAGCGAGTAAAAATAAAAATGAAAATAAAGCCGAAATGATGGGACAACCGCGAATAAAAAGCCGAAATGATAAAGCAATCGCGACCTTCGCGATAAGAAAAGCTGAAATGATAGAGCAATCGAGGTAAAAAAAAGGCGAATGATGATTCGCTCCTGGTGTCATATTCCAGTGTAGCAATGCAAACGCCAACCAAATTCTGAATGTCCCAATGGCGAATGATGAGTCGCTCCTGGTACCATATTCCAGTGCAACGATGCAGACGCCAACCAAATTCCAAATCCCATACCTTAATGGCGAATGATAAGTCGCTCCTGGTGCCATATTCTAGTGCAGCGATGTAGACGCCAACCAAATTCCAAATCCAATACCCCAATGGCGAATGATGAGTCGCTTCTGGTACCATATTCCAGTGTAGCGATGCAGACGCCAACCAAATTCCAAAACGGGGAATGATGAGTCGCTCCTGGTACCATATTCCAGTGCAGCGGTGCAGACGCCAACAAAGTCCCAAAATTTTTCCGGCCGTACGGTCTGGATCATACATCCTGCAAAACCGTATACAATTCACGGACGTAAAACGATTCCAATCTCTCCTAAGTCCTACCGGCGAGACCACATTCAAAGTCCCATCGGCGGTGAGGAAAAAAAAAGTATGTCTACAAGAAAAATGGGCACGAATGAAAACCCGAAAGGGCTCCGTGAGTAAAAATAGCAGGATTGCCGGCAAGTTTGTGAAAACCCGAAAGGGCGCAAACTCGTGAAAAAGAGGTGAAATGCACTCGCAAAGTCTTCTCGACTTTGTGAGGAGAAAATTCCCGCGTGAGATCCTTACGACTCACAAAGGAGCAACACACTTGGGAGTCCCCACGACTCCTAAGAAGAAAATACACCTACGGGATCCTTACGACTCGTAGTGAGAAAATGCTTTTATGGGACCCTTACGGCCTATAAAATTGAAAAGCCTTACGTGATAGGGATCTAAACCTGTCTCCTAAGCCATCGCTTCCCAACAGGGAAAGACAGATGATGATTCGCTCCTGGTACCATATTCCAGTGTAGCGGTGCTGATGCCGACCCAAAAAAAAAACCAATTCCCAAATCCTCCCGGGGCAAATGATGAGTTGCTCCTGGCATTATTCCAGTGCAGCAATGCAGATGCCGACAAAAAACCAATCCCCAAATCCTCTCAAAGGCAAATGATGATTCGCTCCTGGTACCATATTCCAGTGTAGCGATGCTGATGTCAACACAAATCAAACCAACCAATTCCAACATCGACCTCTGCGTCAAACAGTCGACACTCCATAACGGAAAACGTCAAGCAGACACTCCATGCCGAGGGCACGTCGACTACAGGCACTCCGCCTTGGGGAAACATCTAACAGCGACACTCCGTGCCGGGGAAACGTCAAGCAAACACTTCGTACCGGGGACACGTCAACCAGCAGACACTCCGTACTAGGGACACGTCGACCAACGACACTCCGTACCAGGGAAACGTCCAACAGCGACACTCCGTACCGGGGACACGTCGACCAGCGACACTCCATACCGGGGAAACGTCTAACAGCGACACTCCGAACCGGGGACACGTCGACCAGCGACACTCTGTACCGGGGAAACGTCCAACAGCAACACTCCGTACCGGGGACACGTCGACCGGTGACACTCCGTACCAGGGAAACGTCCAACAGCGACACTCCGTACTGGGGAAACGTCCAACAGAAACACTCCGTGCCGGGAAAACGTCAAGCAGACACTCCGTGCTGGGGATACGTCAACCAGCGACACTCCGTAATGGGAAAACGACAAGCAGACACTCCGTATCGGGGACACGTCAACCAGCAGACACTCCGTACCGGGGACACGACGACCAGCGACACTCCGTACCGGGGAAACGTCCAACAGCGACACTCCGTGCTGGGGAAACATCAAGCAGACACTCTGTGCCGGGGACACGTCAACCAGCGACACTCCGTAACGGGGAAACGTCAAGCAGACACTCCGTACAGGGGAAACGTCCATCAGCGACACTCCGTACCGGGGACACGTCAACCAGCAGACACTCAGTACCGGGGACACGTCGACCAGCAACACTCCGTACCGGGGAAACGTCCAACAGTGACACTCCGTGTCGGGAAAACGTAAAGCAGACACTCTGTGCCGGGGACACGCCAACCAGCGACACTCCGTGCCGGGGAAACGTCAAGCAGACACTCCGTGCCGGGGACACGTCAACCAGCGACACTCCGTAATGGGGAAACGTCAAGCAGACACTCCGTGCCAGGGAAACGTCTACCATGGACACTCCGTCTCGGAGAGGCGTCAAGTGTCAACCGTCCATGTCGTATAAAGGACAGTGCGGGCGTCCTATAAAATGGAAACCAAAACAAGTCGCCTCCACGCCAAAGAAGATCCATCAACTTCATGCATACGACCCACATATGTGGTGTGCATTTATTAATGGGGGGTGTTCCCTGATTAAAAATCAGGAAAGGATTCAGAAGAGGCATCACGTGCTCACACGTGACCAGTGGTCACGTGTTGGCACGTGACGTTTAAAGCAGCAGCACAAAGCTCATTCAAGAAAAAGCTCCAGAAAAGGCATCACGTGCTCACACGTGACCAGCGGTCACGTGTTGGCACGTGACGGATGAGCAGCGGCCAAAGAACAGGGCGCAAAAGGAGAGAAGCCTATTCCAGGGGGGTCACGTGCCTACACGTGACCAGGGGTCACTTGCGTACACGTGACCAACGGTCACGTGGCCACACGTGACCAGCCTCAAGAGCCTTATTTTTATGACAGAATTAAATTCTGAGAAAAGATCTCTCAAGTCTTTCCAAAGTGGAAAAGAACTATTTGGAACCGTTGGTTTTAAAATCTGAAGGTGATTAAATACCACCAATTTATGGAAAAATCTTGGACTTGGAAAGATTTCCCCCTTAAATCTAACCGAAATAACAAAGAGATATCTTTGGATTTAAAATCCAATGGTGAATAAAATTCACCTAATAATCTAAAGGCCCAGATTAATGATGAAGATAAATCAAATCTCTCAATGAACAAATCAAATCTTTCAATAAGAGATTTACCAAACAGATTGATTCTTTTCCTTCTCCTATAAATCGGAGCCAAGAAAAGAAGAGAAAGGACTTTTGGACCTTTTTCTTTTGATAAAAAGGGAGAGAGGGAGAAATATACAGAGACATATACAGAGAGAAAGAGAGATAGAGCCTTGAGATTTTGGAAGAAATTGATCCTCTGCAAAAGAAAACCCTAGGTAAGAAAGGAGAGGCTTAAAAAGAGAATTTAATTCTCAAAAGAGTTTAACTCTTAGATAAAGAAAAGAACTTAGTTCTTTCTCTGGTGGAGGATCTGCAAAGTGCACATCTCCCCATGAATTGAGAATTTAATTCTCATTGGGTTGAGATCCTGCCACGCAGATCTAAAACACAGAGGAGGAACTGAGTTTTGAGAATTTAATTCTCACTAAATGATAGGAATTCAATTCCTTTGAGATAAAATTAGGGTTTAACCCTATGATATAGGAATTTAATTCCTTCAAAATGAACAGAACTAGGGTTTAACCCTATTTGAGAACATAATTCTCTCAAAACTCACAGGAATTTAATTCCCTTAAGAAAAGAAATTAGGGTTTAACCCTATTAAGAATACAATTCTTCAGAAGAAAACAGGAATTTAATTCCCCTAAAGTTTGTTGCTAGGGTTTAACCCTATGAAGAAATCAATTCTTAAAAGATGAACAGATCTTTAAAACATGAAAAGAGCCAGAGTCACGTGCTACCACGTGACCCCCGCAAAGACCTACAGAAAAGAACTTTGAGGCAACGTCTCACGTGCCCCACGTGATCTCTAAAGCACACAGAGAAAAAGACGAAAGGAAACAGAAAAGAATTCTAGGGCGCCCTCACGTGTCAACACGTGACCCCTAATGAACATTCTAACAGATCAAAGCATAAACCCCCGTCACGTGCCCACACGTGATGGCTTTCAGAATTACAAGTGTTAAACACTTATCTGTAGAACAAAATAAAGAGCTCTATGGTGCTCTCACGTGCTACCACGTGACCCCTTGGCTGAAGCTTTAACAGACAAGCACCAAAATTCTCATCACGTGACGGCACGTGATACTTTAAAAGTATTCGAGACTTTTGACCGAATAAAATAAAGGGAAGCAGGACGCCCTCACGTGTTACCACGTGACCCTTCTTGCCTTAGTGTTTAACACTAAATTGAAACTCTGTATCCAGTGTTTAACACTGATTCTCTTTAGTGTTTAACACTAATTTGGAAAACTCTATTTGCAGTGTTTAACACTGATTAGCTTAGTGTTTAACACTAATCTGAAAACTCTTTTCCCAGTGTTCAACACTGATTATCTTTTAGTGTTTAACACTAACTTGTCAATCTTATTCCCAGTGTTCAACACTGTTGGTCTCTAGTGTTTAACACTAGCCTTAGCCCAATTGGCTAAGTCTCCAGAGGCAAAGCCTCTCCTTCAATGAATCAAAAGAAGGCCAAATATCCCAAACATAATTGGACTTAGCCCAAGATGGCCATAAGTCATCAATTCAAACTCAACTGGGCCAATGGGCTCATAATATAATAATTGATCTTAGTTTCCAAATTGGACTACAGATCACTTAATCTACCTTGGCGTAAGGGTACATCTCTTCACTCCTTTGATACTTGTCGTTGTAATTCATCAACGTCTTCAAAGAGGTGACGGGTCCCGATAATCACATACATTGATACGAACTGTGGGGTCCTTAAACTCACGAACTACGACGTCCTTAACCTTGACCGTAATGTCTTAAAACTAACATCGGACCGTGGAGTCCTTAAATCCACGGACCACGACGTCCTTAACCTTGACCGCAATGTCTTAAAACTAACATTGGACCGCAGTGTCCTTAAACTACCTATGGACCGCAATGTCCTTAAACTAAACAACAGGGCTCCCCTAATTGCACTTTTGTCGGATCTAAACGATCCCGTTAAGTTGATCTTAGTCTAAAATTAGACTAACGCATCCTTAACAAACGTTTAAGTCGATCTTAGTCTCAAACGAGGCTAACGTATCTTTAAACACAACCCCTAAACCCAAATCTAAGATAATACGGATTTGGACTAGTCCACGCCCTACGGGCGACGACATAACTCGGTCTCCGTATACAATCCACGGGCAATCAACCACAAACAAAACAAACACACACGACACGAAGTGAAATTCTGGAGAAGGAGAAAGTTGTTACCGCGATGCGGTAGCGTAATTAACTGCAGGGGCTTGCGCCTGCAGGGAAGAGCGTCCCCACAATCAAAAACCCCTCAAACGAGGGGGAATCTGACGAATTCTGCTACATCGGCCGCATCCGTCTAAACCTCCGATATACGGTGCCATAAATCAACTTGGTATCTTCAGAGAGGTGGACGGAAAAAACCATATAGTATCTGCCCCGAATCTCAGGCAAGACGTTCAGTCTGCGCCGCCATTCGGAGAGGAACAGGGGGCACTTTGCTGGGGTCGAAAATTTCATCCCGGTTGACCAAGTCAAAGTCAAGGTCAACCCCAAACCAGGTGGGCCCAAGTCCAGATCAAGTGGCGCATGCGCGAGTCGAGCCCGAACATGAAGCGGCCGGCCTCCCCCATGCTGAAATAAAAAATCATGCAATAAATAATTTTGATGTAATTTTTTATGCATGAATAGGCATAAAGCCAAACTTTTGTAAAGCCCATGGCTTATGTGAAAAAAGAAATAGCACATAAGACATGGGATGGGCAAAATGCCATTTTGCAAAGCCCAAGGGGCTATATGTAAATGTGTAAGCCTATATAACGCAACATGATGATGAATAAAATATAGAGTTTTCATTCCCCCAAAAAAAACTAGGGTTCATGTGCCTCCTTCTCCTTCCTCAAGGTTCTAAACCTTCTTCTTTCTTTTAAATTAAATCAAGAGTTATACTCTTCCTTTTCCAAAACTAAATAGTTTTTCACCACAAAACCCACAAAGGTGGACTCAGATCTCCCATCAGATCTCGGAAATAAGAGATTTTTAAAATCTCATACTTCTTGTTCTTCAAGATCTAGTCGACAGAAGAGGATGAAGGAGACCGATCTCAAAAAAAAATCCCACTTTGGGGAAGATCCAGGACTCAAGGGAGAAGCCCCTTCATCAGCTCCAAAAATATCTTAGGAGTTCAACTCCATAAGTCAAATCGGGAGCACAGCTCCCAGTGCAGGGACCAAATCCCTTTCCGCTAGCGCCATCTCCCACGCATCATTTGGATGCCCTTTCCTCTTTATACACACACACACACATACTCCACCATACTATTCCCGTTAGAAAAAAATTCTAACGGGACGCTGTCCCGCATCCCGTAAGGGGGCTGCTAGCCCCCTTGACCCTCAGCTCGCTATCCGGGTAGCGGAACCCCCGTAAAAACTCCGCGAGGCTCCCGATATATCCAAAACCCCTTCAACACACGTACACTGCACGTTGAGTTCGTATGACCTGTTTGACCCGTTAATCGGAGGTTCTCTCGCTCCAAAGACGAGGGGTAATTAACGGCAGCTTAATCCGCGACTGCCGGAGATTCGGATCCCCACAATCAATAAACCCCAGCCTACCGTAGGCAGGAAGAATCTGTAATGCGCCTGACAAGCGCGCGCGTATTCCCATCTCAATGGGGTGACGAAAAACACTCTACAATCCCCCATTAACGAGCCTGTCTCGTCATTAATGCGGGATCCCGTCTATCACGCGGGCGTGACGCCAGGGGCGTAACGGCCTGTGTGATTCTCACGCATGCCTGCCCATTGCTGCCGCTATATAAACCCTTCCCTCAAACGATCGAGGTACGCGATTCTTTCCACTAAATCGGCACTCTGCCCAATTTGCACCACTAACTTGATCGTCGGAGGGTCTTCGGTGGTACAACCACCCCGGGACTTCCTTGCAGGTAGCTCGGCTCAACTTCAAATCCAAGCTCATTGAGATCCACACGCTAAAGGAGACAACCTCCGGATTAAATCTCAGACGTCCGCCATTACGCGAAAAGATCAACGGAAGATAACATCCGAAGGAGGTCCAGACCTCCATCAATACGTCTTTCTGGAATGTAATAAAGATTTTTTAAAAAGACCAGACAAGTCAACACCCATTATCCACACCAAAGCTAGAGAAACAAAGAGAGTAACAATTCATTGATGAAGCTAAGAGGGAAGGACATCACTATCTTTGATATGTATTTAAAAGATGAGAAAGAGAGTGAACTTAATGAAAAAACAACGGGGGCACAGAAAAAATGGAAGATAAATTGGTTGTCTAAATATCCCGAAAAGTCCCTAGATTATGTGAAAATGTTGATCGTATATAGTTAGTTTTATATTTTGTCCCAACACTATGCAGGTCTTGTCCATGATAGATTTTCTAGTACAAGCTGGGTTTATATAAATCATCAGAATATTTCTAGACTACTGTTGGGTTTAAGACTTGAAGAAAGCTGGTATAAAGTACATATGTGTGAAATGTCGGGTGGTATTATCAAATATTATGTTCTACGTTTTTATAATGTAAAGGTCGTTCATATAGTATTTTTTTTGGAAAAATATTAATTTATTCAGATTTTTAGTTTTATTAAATTTATATTTTGCTCAATAGCTCATTGGTAGAGAGATCACCAATTACGTGAACAATCATAAATTAGAATCCTACGAGAAAGATGAAACGAGATTCATGCAAAGTAAATTGGTCCAAATAGACCAGATTATTTATAAAGCCCAAAACCCAAAAAAGAAAATTACCGTCATAAATTGTTTTCCTCGTAATGGTAAATGTTGGTCTAAACGTCGACATCACGACATTTCGACCGAAATCACGAACATTTACTAAATATCGTTATCCGAAATTTTTTTGCATGTTTTTGTCGTTCTTTCAAAAACCGAAATTTCGGCGATGTCGACCGACATTTAAAACACTGATTATTGATTAAAAATTCAATATCAAATTCATGTTTCTAATATGACGAAACAATTAAGATTTCATTTTATTTTAAATTAATCTCTTTCAAATAACTCTCAACCATATCTTGTTACTCTCAAATAAATTAAATTATTATCTCAATTTTATCTTTGATAAATATAATTGTTATAGAATTGATTTTTTTCCATTGTATTTTCCTCAACAACCCTCTAAACAAATCCTTTAAAATTATCATTATCCATTAAATATTCTACTTCAAATTTCTGTTTCTAAGTATAACAAAACAGTTCAGATTCCATTTACATTTTAAATTAAATTTTCTTCAACTGACTCTCCATCATCTGTTTCAAACACAGCATATCTATATCTAATATTCAAATTACTCTGAGTTCTACACAAAATAATCCTAAAAAAATAATCCTAAACACAAAATAATCCTAAAAAAATAATCCTAACAACATAAATCAACTACAAGCCAAAATAAAACCATTCCAAACAATTTAAATTCCAAAATAGTTTATCATTTGATTGTTACAATCTTCCAAAACTAGAACACTTTATAGAAATAAGATCGATGATCAATCATTTCTATTGCTTATCTTATCATCAATCTACAGTATGTTGTAAATTTTCCTTTTTGTTTTTATTTTTATATGGTTAAAATTTTATTCTTAATTTGTTTTTGATGTAGACATATAGGTTGCACCAATCTCTTGAAATTGTTTATGTTGATTATTGTTTTGCGGAGATTATGGCATTTGTTCTTATTGTAGACAATATGAATTTCTATAAAACTTGGTTTTAGAATGCTAACTTAACTTTTCTAATATTTTAGGTGGCCGGCATCAATGTTCTCTGATCCTCATCTTATTGTCGGTTTAAGATAGTTTATAAATTTTTATCTTTTTTATATTGTAATATTTTAATATATTACCTTGCTCTGTTCTTGATCTCAACTTCTCACATCTATTTACTGCAATTTATATACTTTGGGTTTTTCTTATATAATAATTTCCATGCTAGATATCTAAATTCTCATGTAGTGTTCCTTTATTATTCTCGTACTTTTTCTATTTCCGAAAATTAAAACTTAATAGATTTTTAAACTTTGAAATTAATAAAAAAAATGTAAAATCTAAAAATAACTGCGAAGAATTAATTTTCTTGTTTATTATTCTTTTAAATCTACACAAAAAAATAAAAGATTTGAAAAACTTAAGAACGTATTTTTACATCCAAAAGTAAGAACTAAGAAAAAAAATAACATATAAGAGATAAAAATATGCTAAACAAATTATTCTTAAATTCTAATACATACAAAAATAAAAATAAAATGATTTACAAATAAATAGAAAGATTTTAAGTCCAAAAGTAAAAGAATAAACTTAAAATATTTCAAAACACAAAAAATAAATGGAAGAAAAATATACAAATCAATAATTAAAACATCGGAGGAGAGATCTAAGATTTCTTCTGCTGCCGCGCTGCTCTCAAATCACTAGCTCCAAATTGTTGCTAATTTTTTTTCCACCGCAGCTTTCCTCCATTTAATGCTCATGTGATTGCTTCTTTGCTAAATTCTTATTCGGTTGCTCATTTCCTTCAATTAATGCTCGAGTGAATGCTTCTTTGCCTAATTATTTACCGCTGCTCGTTTCTTTCAATTAATGCTCAAGTGATTACTTTTTGCCTAATTCTTGTACTGTTTGCTCGTTTCCTCCAATTAATGCTCAGGTGATTGCTTCTTTGGTTAATTATTGTATTGTTGCTAATTAGTCATCTCATTCAAGAATTTCATCCAAACCTAGATTTTGATTCTTTCATTATTCTAACAAGTCCTGATTTTAGAACATTCATCTAAACACATGCTGTCCATTTTGGGTGCGGCGAACAATGACCGTCTTCTCTCGATTTTATTTATATATATATATATATATATATATTTTGACAAATCCTTTAAAACAGCCATAGAAACATACAAGCATAAACAAAAAGGATCGATTCAAAGTTCAAACTTTATTGTGCCTCATGATATATACTTCAATATATATCTAACTCCATTAAATATATAACTTACATAAATTGTCGATTGTACCTGCTATTGCCTTGAGTTGGTGAAGAAAGCTAGATAAGTGATTACATAATACAATGCATAAAAATTTCAATATATCATTTAAAGTGAGATAAGTGATTGCATAATACAATGCATAAAAATTTGGATATATAATTTATTTAAAATTAAAGCATGGATCTATTGGTAATTACAGAACCTCTTCGGTGTTCTATATGCCGGCCGACACTGACATGTCGCCGAGATTTTGGTTTTGGAGAATAATCAACACGGAATCACCAGATTATTTCTTTTTTTGAAATTTAGAATATCTCGGCCAAACCTTCGGTAAATCGATTGATATTTCAGTATATCGCCGATATTTATGTATATCAGCAGAAACGACGCTATACTTGCTAGAAAATGTTGTTATGGATTTATTGAGTTTCATGACATAAAATTTACACGACCAATTACCTTATTAACCCCATTTTCTCTCAAATCAGGATGTATTGGCTCGTCTTCTCTCGATTTCTCATAGACAACTTCGATCTCTTCTTAACTTTGATCTTCAACAAGAAAAACCTTCGATTTGTCCTCGAACCTCGTTGTCTTCCTTTTCCTGGACTTCAGATCTTTAAGGACTTCGATTTCAACTTCGATTCCTCGCAGCTTTAGCGTCCGCGACATCAAATGCAGTCCCTTTCTCGATCAGCGATCCTCCTCACTTTGACTTCTATACTTCTAGGATATTTTCACGCAATCTAAATACTTTTCGTGTTATTTACATAACTCAACCAGTTTATCTTCCTTTTTTTTACATGTTGTCGTTCCTTTTCCATCAAATTCACTCTTTGTCATCTTTTAAATTTATATCAAAATTTATATCAATGACGGCAATGTCCTTCCCTTTTGACTTCATCTTTCATTGGTAACCATGACGATTTATGTACCCTCTTTAAATGGTACGTAGCATCCTCCTACTCTAAATTTCCAAGAGTTTGGGGATTACGGTATCTGTGGAGGACATCAACAATTGTGGCCTCATTAGCAATCACAAGCAACTTCAAGTTGTACTCGAATGAAGTTTTTCCAAAAATTTAAATTTGTTTAGAAAGTAAAGGTGAAATAGGCAAAAGAAAAACACTGCTTTCAAGATCACCAAGTTTTACATAACAATTAAAATTATTTAAATTGATGATGAAAGCAAGTATTTCGACTAAAGAATTCATCAATGGAAATTTCCATTCGATAGCATACCCACTTAGATTTCTAACAGCATCAAAACATGAATCGGATATGTTCAACTATCAACTGATGTCCTATTAACTAATTATTTAAGGAGGTCGTCATATATAAGTGGATAAAGGAAAATGGTTAACGAGAAGTGATGGAGGTCCTTTTCGGGTCTCTGTCAGATGTTGTCTTCCGTCGATCTCCCGATGGATTTTGGAGGTGATCTCTTATTGCGTGTGGGTCTCAATGGGTTTTGAGGAGATTGGTGATTTGAGAAGCTTAGCGCCGAGTACCTGCAAAGAAGTTCCGGGATGGTTTGGTACCACCGAGGACCCTCCGACGATCAAGTTAGCACGAGATCCGAGCAGAGTAACGGCTAAGTGGAATAAAAAATGGCTTACTTGACCCTTCTGTGATGGGGGTTTATATAGCGGTGGCGGCACACAGCAGCATGCGCGAGAATCTCGCCGGCAGTTACGCTCCCGAAGTCACGCCCGCGTAGAGAGCGGATCGCCCATCAATGGGGATCGTGATGGCGTGGAACGTGGGATGTTGTTGGCGGAGAATCCGCGCATGGCGAGATTTGCGGAGCGGCGGTTACGCCCGTGAGCGGTTGAGTTGGTCGGAGGACCGAGGAAGACGGCCTCGGCCGGGAGGCTCGGGGACGAGCGAGAAGGCCGAGGAGTCTTGGTCTTATGGTAGCTCGGGACAAGATCTCTGTATTTGAGGAAGGTGCGTCGGTTCGTGCATCCTGCCATTAAAGCGACGGTCCACATGTCAAGTGTCGGTTGGCTGACGCGGCATGCGCAGATCTGCGACGCCTGAAAGGGTGCGGTCAAGTATGGGAACGACAAGTGGAGCAATCGGAGCCATTGGACGCGAGGAGACATTTTGGCGGGAGATGAAGGGCGCCATTGGATGAGGTCGCTCGTGGTGATAAACAGGGGTGGGGCCCGTTCCAGGGCCCCTACTTCTTCATATTTCCTATCTTCTAAGTCTTGGCTTCTCGGCGCTCTTCTTCTTTGGGATACATGGTTCGTTTCCACTCTTTGGGTCGTTCGTTCCAGAGGAAGGCCAGCGACGCGGCCGTGCCCCTGGCTGGCCCATGTCCCGCGTCGAACGTTCTGCCGGCGATAGGGTCGTCCGCTTCGTTGGCGGCTCCCGGTGATTGTTCCGGCGGCGGTCAGAGACGCCCACGGTCATCCGAGCCCCAGACGGGAGACGGAGGAGAAGGCGAGGACGGGGTCCCCTTTAAGAGGAAAAGGAAAATTTCTCGTGCGCCGCCGCCGATGGTCCCTGAGGGGATCCTCGTGCAGGAGGGTGATGTCGTCTTCATGATTCCGTCTGGGCTTTCCGTCGCTGCCAGCCTGCTCGTCGGGATGGAAGAGTCGGCAGGAGGAAGACTTCCGTATGGCACCCTGAGGGCCCAAATGGAGGCCATAGCCCAAGGGGCGGTCTAGGTACGAACTCCTCCACGCGTTGTTTTTGGCCTTCCTTTCTTTGGCCCGAGCGCCTCCCAGTTTCTCATCCGCTTCCCGTCAGGTCCTTCAACACTGCGCCATCGCTACTCGTATGGAGGCCGAGGGAGCATTCCACGCACCGAGGCCAGTAGAAGCGTTTCCTTCGGAGGTTGAGGTCATGCGGCGTGACCTGCGTCTGGAGAGGGCTAGGGCCGATGTCCTGGCAGCCCGTGCGGAGGCTGCGGAGCTCGCCAATTCAGCGAATCGGGGCGTCCATCGTCGCCTGAGTGCATCCCACCGGGTTGCCAAGAGGAAGCTGGCGGACCTGGCCGATCGCTTCGCGGCCATAGAGAAGGAGAGAGATGCCAGCAAGAGGGATGCCGAGGCGACGCTTCTGGCAGCCCAGACTGCCGAGGCTCGGGCTAGGAAAGCTGTAGCCGATCACAAGGTGTCAGAGCAGTTTTACGCCGAGCTTGGTGAGTATTCCGCCATCGCGTGGAATAAGGCTCTGGATGCCGTGAAGGAGCAACTTCCTGAGTTCGCCGATGGCGAGCTCGGTACTCGTGTCCCACTCCTGGTGGCAAGGCCTCCGGCTGACAACGATAAGGGAAGTGAGACGCGCCCCTAGTGGCAAAACCTCTGGTGGTGAAGCCCCCAGTGATGAGGGAAGCGAGGCGCAGGGGGGGTTTGCGACTTAGGCCTTCTTGATATTTCCCCGTCCCTCTTTTGTAAGCCTCCGGGCAGTTTGTAAGGCTGGGGAGCCCGAAATACCCTTTGTAAAGACTTTGCGCTTGATAATAAAACTTTTCTTTGGTTTCATCGGTTTGCACTTTATCTTCTGTTTATGAAGAATGCTTGTAAAATATCCCTGCTTGCGCTGTTGGGCTTTCATTTCAAGTCGGCCATCTGTCTAGCGATCGTTCGTCGAGTTGATTTCGATCACTTGCCAAGCGTGCCAAGCGCTGCCGAGAAGGAGGCGTCTCCATGGCCCCGAAGTCGAGGGGGGTTGCGCAGACTTGGATAGACCTGACGCCCCTTGTTGGGGCTTCGGATTCTCTGCATGTGATGGGTAGAGGGCTGTTCGCCGTATTTGTGCCGAGCATGAATGGGAAACTGCTCGGTTGCCCCTTGTCGGGGGTTTTGGTCCTTAGCGTTGGAGGGGCTGTAAGAAGCCCACTAAGGATGACCGGGCAGTGAAGCTGCGCGGTTGCCTCTTGGCGAGGGCTTTGATCTCTAGCGTCGTGGGTAGGCAACTACCAGCCGGGGATGACCGAGCAGGGCAGCCGCTCGGTTGACTCTTGCGAGGGCTTTGATCCTTCAGGACGGGGACCGAGCAGGGTTACTGCCCGGTGCCTCTTGGCGAGGACTTTGATCCCTGTCGGTTGTGGTAGGAAGCTACCAACCGGGGATAGCCAAGCAAGGACTCGACTGCCTCTGGGAGGACTTTGGTCCTTAGCGCTGGAGGGTCTGTAAGAAGCCCACTAAGGATGACCGGGCAGTGAAGCTGCGCGGTTGCCTCTTGGCGAGGGCTTTAATCTCTAGCGTCGTAGGTAGGCAACTACCAGCTTGGGATGACCGAGCAGGGTAGCTGCTTGGAAGCCTCTTGCGAGGGCTTCGATCCCTGGCGTCATGGGTAGGGAGCTACCAGCCGGAGATGACCGAGCAGGGCAGTCGCTCGGTTGCCACTTGCGAGGGCTTTGATCCTTCAGAACGGGGACCGAGCAGGGTTACTGCCCGGTGCCTCTTGGCGAGGACTGCCTCTTGGCGAGGACTTTGATCCCTGTCGGTTGTGGTAGGAAGCTACCAGCCGGGAATAGCCGAGCAAGGACTCGACTGCCTCTGGGAGGACTTTGGTCCTTAGCGCGGGAGGGGCTGTAAGAAGCCTACCAAGGACCCTTGGCCGGGCGGGGTCACCGCCCAGTGCCTCTTGGCGAGGGCTTTTGTCCTGAAGGATAGCCGAGCAAGGGATCCTCGGGCTCGACTGCCTCTGGGAGGGCTTTTGATCCCTGTCGGTCGTGGTAGGAAGCTATCAGCCGGGGATAGCCGAGCAGGGTAGCTGCTGAGCTGCCTCTAAAGAGGACTTTGATCCTTAGCGTCGGAGGGGCTGTAGGAAGCCCACTAAGGATAACCGGGCAGTGAAGCTGCGCGGTCGCCTCTTGGCGAGGGCTTTGGATTGTAAAGATAGAACTCTATTCGAGATATTCCGACGTTTCTTTATTCGAATGGACAGGATTTCCAGAGAACATTTACATCATCTTTGCGAAGAAAGGGGGTACACACTTGCTGGCCTTGACCTCATTGGTATAGCTTGAGCTTCTCGGCGTTGTAAGGCCGCAGGAGCTTGCGTCCGTCCGCATCTTGTAGGCGGTAGGCTCCGCCAAGGAGCGCCTCAGAGACGAGGAAGGGACCATCCCACTTCGGGGAGAACTTGTGAAGCCTGCCTTGGTCAATGAACTCGTTTCACCGTAGGACCAGATCCCGGGCCTTGAAGGAGCGGTGCTTGACCCGAGCGTTGTAGTATCGGGCCGTTTGTTGTTGATAAGCGGCAGCCCTGATCTGAGCCCGGTCTCTCTTCTCCAACAAGATGTCCAGATTGGTCCGTAACGCCGAGGTGTTTGTATCATTATCAAAGTGCTCGACCCGGTGACTGGGTAGCCCGATCTCCGCTGGGACCATTGCTTTGGTCCCGTAGCAGAGGCGGAAGGGGGTCTCCCCGGTGGGAGTCTTCTTTGACGTGCGCAGGGCCCACAAAACCCGGGGTAGTTCTTCGACCCAACTGTCTTGTCGCCCTTCTAGGCGGGTCCGGAGACCCCGGAGGACATCTCGGTTAGCGACTTCGGCCTGTCCGTTGCATTGGGGATGCGCGACCGCGGCGAACTTCATGAGGATATGGTATTCTTTGCAGAAGTCCTTCACTTTCTCGTTCTCGAAGTTCGTCCCGTGGTCGGTGATGATACATCTCGGGATTCCGAACCGGAGTATCAGATTGTTTTGCAGGAACTTGATGGTTGTGGCAGCATCCAGTTTCCTGATGGGGACGGCCTTAATCCACTTGGTGAAGTAGTCTACTGCGACGAGGACGTATTTGTGCCCGCCTGTACCGGTAGGGAACTGGCCGATCATATCCAATCCCCACTGGGCGAACGGCCATGGGGATGTTAGGGCAGTCAGCTCGGTAGCGGGGAGGCGAGGGATGCTGCCGTGGAGCTGGAAGCTCTTGCATCTCCTGACTAGCTTCTGGGCGTCCTCGTGAATATAAGCCAGTAGTGTACCCCTGGAGCAACGCCTTTTGGATCAAGGTCCGGGTCCCTTGGTGCGCACCGCCAACCCCCTCATGGATTTCCCGAAGGACGTAGTCGGCTTCGTGGGGGTCAACGCACCGGAGCAGGGGCTGAGTAACGGCCTTCTTGTAGAGGTTCCCATTGCTCCAGACGAAGTGACGGGCTTTGGCCCGGAGACGGCGGGCGGCTTCCCGATCTTCTGGGAGCGTACCGTCCTTCAGGAATTCCACGAGGGGCTTCCTCCAATCTTGATCGCCCTCCTGCGCCGCATATACGTGGAGTGTTGTCGCTCCGTCTTCCACGCTGGGCTGAGGCAAGGTTTCGAAGAGAATAGACCGCTTATGTTGGCCGAGTATGACGAAGCCAGCTTGCTCAGGGCGTCGGCTTGGGCATTCAGCTGCCTGGGTATTTGTTCTACTTGGACTTCGTCAAAGTTCCTCCAGAGTTTCCTCACCTCGTCCAGGTACTTCATCATCAGAGGCTCCCGAGCTTCAAAGCGGCCGTTCACTTAACCGACAACAAGGGCCGAGTCGCTGCGGATTCGAATTATCTTCAGTTTCAGCCCGGCGGCCATGCGCAGTCCGGTCAGGAGGGCCTCGTACTCTACTGCGTTGTTCGAGGCCTTGAAACCGAGCTTCAGAGAGTACTCCATTTCTGCTACGTTCAGGCCCCAGATAATAAGGCCGGCACCACAGCCTTCCTCGGTTGAAGACTCGTCGACGTAGATGACCCACTCAGGAACCGAGCCAGGCCTTTCCGCTATGGGACACTGAGTTGTGACGGGCGGCGTGGACTCCAGTTTCTTGCTAGCGATGGTGCATTCAACGATGAATTCGGCCAGGGCCTGCGCTTTGATGGCCTGCCTCAGGCGATATTTTATATCAAACTGAGATAGTTCCCACCTCCACTTTTCGAAGCTGTCCGAGGATTCTGGTGATGCAAGGATAGCCCCCAACGGGCGCTCGGTGAGGACGATGATAGTGTATGCTTGGAAGTAGTGTCGCAGCTTCCTTGAAGCCACCACGAGGGGTAAGACAATCTTCTCTATGGCTGGGTACCTCGTTTCTGCGTCCTTAAATACGTGGCTCACATAGTACACCGGCTTCTGCGCTCCATCGGCCTCCCGGATGAGCACCGAGCCTGCTACTTAGTCGGATACCGTCAGATACAGCGACAGCTCGTCTCCTTCAATTGGTCGGGTGAGTAGTGGTGGCGTCATGAGGTGCTTCTTCAATTGGTCGAAGGCGGCTTGGCACTCCTCCGACCACTCGAACCCCGGGATCTTCCTCAGAGCCTTAAAGAATGGGAGGCATTTCTCCCTTGACCTGGACATGAAACGGCTCAGAACGGCGACTCGTCCCGTGAGCCGCATGATCTTGACGTTGGTCTTAGGCACGACCATGTTGAGGATAGCGTCGATTTTCTCTGGGTTAGCTTCGATTCCACGGTGAGTGACCGTGAACCCGAGAAACTTTCCCCAGGTGACTCCGAATGCGCACTTGGTGGGGTTTAGCTTCATCTTGAACTTGCGGAGCACTTCGAAGGCCTCGCCCAGATCCCTGGCATGGTCGACCGACGAGACGGATTTGACGAGCATGTCGTCAACGTAGACTTCCATATTCCTGTCGATCTGTGGTTTGAACATGCAATTGACCAACCGTTGGTACGTGGCCCGGGCGTTCTTGAGGCCGAAGGGCATCACCCTATAGCAATATAACCCCCCCCCCGTCCATTGTGAATGCGGTGAGATCTTCATCTTCCGGATTCATACGGATTTGGTTGTAGCCGGAGAAAGCATCCATGAAGCTCAACAGCTCGTGGCCGGCTGAGCTGTCGACGAGCTGATCTATCCGAGAGAGTGGATAGTTGTCCTTGGGGCAGGCCTTATTGAGGTCGGTGAAGTCGACGCACATACGCCACTTCCCGCTTGACTTCTTGACCAGAACTATGTTCGCCAGCCACTCCGAGTAGGGTACATTCCTGATGAAGTTGGCGGCGAGAAGCCGATCAACCTCCTCTTCGATAGCCTTCTGTCTGACCGGAGCGAAGCTCCTCTTCTTCTGTCTGACGGGTCGGGCCGCAGGATCAACCCCGAGCTTGCGGGAGATGATTTTGGAATCAATCCCAGGCATGTCAGCAGGCGCCCAGACGAAGACGTCGGAGTTATTTCTGAGGAATCTGACCAGGTCATTGTAGGGTGTTTTTAGTCACCCCATTAAGATGGGAATACGCACGCGCTTGTCAGGCGTACTACAGATTCCCCCTGCCTAGGGTAGGCCGGGGTTTATTGATTGTGGGGATCCGAATCTCCGGCAGCCGCGAACTAAGCTGCCATTAATTACCCCTCGCCTTTGAAGCGAGAGAACCTCCGATTGACGGGTTAAACTGGTCATGCGAACTCAATGTGCAGTGTATGTGTGTTTTGTCATGGAGGGGGGCCTTGAATATATCGGGAGCCACGCAGAGTTTTTACGAGGGCCCCGCTGCCCGGATAGCGGGCTGGGGTCAAGGGGGCTGGCAGCCCCTTTGCGGGGTGCGGGGCAGCGCCCCGGCCTAAAATTTTTTTTGGGAGGGACAGTGTTGCAGAATATGTGTGTGTATACATATATATAAGAAAAAGAAAGGGAAAGGGCATCCAGAGGATGCGTGGGGAAAAGCGCCAGCGCTTTGGGTGCTAGCGCTTCGAGCGCAAGAGCGCTAGCGCCCCACGTGTCAGCACGTGAGCGCTCGGGCGCTAGCGCTTTGGATGCTAGCGCTTCGAGCGCAAGAGCGCTAACGGTTTGAGCACTAGCGCCTCACGTGGGCGCTTGGGCGTTAGAGCTCTGGACGCTAGCGTTCCACATGTCAGCACATGGGCGCTCGGACGCTAGCGCTTTGGGCGCTAGCGCTCTAAGCGCAAGAGCGCTACCGCCCCACGTGTCAGCACGTGGGCGCTCAGGCGCTAGCGCTCTGAGCGCAAGAATGCTAGCTCTTTGAGCGCTAGCGCCCCACGTATCGGCACGTGGGCGCTAACGTTTTGGCGCTAGCGCCCTGAGCGCTAGCGCTCCACATGTCAACACGTGGGCGCTCGGACGCAAAAAGGGACTTGATCTCTGCAATGGGAGTTGTACTCCCAGAAAGGAGCACTTATTATTTTTATTTTTTTTGTGTATATATATATATATATATATATATATATATGAGGAGTTAAACTCCAAGGATGTTTTGAAGCTGATGAAGGGGCTTCTCCCCTTGAGCCCTAGTTCTTCCCCAAAGTGGGGTTTCTGGAGATGGGTCTCCTTCTTCTTCCTGTCGTTTGGCCAAATCTTGAAGATCAAGAGATGTGAGATTTTTAAAATCTCTTCTTTTTAAGATTTAATGACAGATCCAAGTTCCCCTTTGTGGGTTTTGTGGTGAAAAACTATTTGGTTTTGGAAAAGGAAGAGTAAAACTCTTGATTTAATTCAAAAGAAAGAAGAAGGTTTGAAACTTTCAGAAAGGGGAAAGAGACACAAACCCTAGGTTTTTTGAGAGAATGAAAAGTATATCCTTTATTCATCATCATGTTGTCTTATATAGGTTTACATATTTACATATAGGCCCTTGGGCTTCACAAAATGGCATTTTGCCTATCCCATGGCTCATGTGCCATTTCTTTTTGCACATAAACCATGGACTTTACAAAAATTTAGCTTTATGCCCATTTTGCATACATTCATGTATAAAAAAATTACATAAAAATTATTTATTACATGATCTATATTTTGGCATGGAGGAGGCTGGCCGCGGGCTCAACTTGGGCATGGGCCCGCTTGACCTGGGCTTGGGCCCACCTGGCTTGGGGTTAACCTTGACTTTGGCTCGGTCAACCGGGGGTGCAAATTTTGACCCCAACAGTCATCTCGCTGAGTCTCCGTCAGGAGTGATCCGACCTGGACGGTTTTTTCCTGGTCCCTTTCTGTCAGGGGCACCTCGGTCAAAGGTTCGACCGGCGTCCCCCGAACCTCCTTCCGCTTGTCTCGGGTCTCCAGGAACCCTTGATGTCGTTATTTACCTCAGCGTCGTCGGCCGGCCGCTCGGACGAAGACGTTTCGGTAAGGCATATCTTTGCGACACGCTGGTTCCCGTAGACCCGACCTATCCCGCCCTGATCGAGAGGGAACTTCATCGTCAGGTGGTAGGTCGATATCTGGGCCTGGAGGGAGTTCAGCGTCAAACGGCCGAGGAGGACGTTGTAGGCCGATGGGACTTTTGCTACGATGAAGTCCACAGGCAACGTACGTATGCGGTCAGGCTCTCCGACGTTGAACTGTAGGGTGACCACCCCTTGCGCCGGGATGGAGTGGTTGGTGAACCCTGAAAGGACGTGAGAGATCGGTTTCAAGTTTGCTGGGGTGAGCCCCATGCATAGAAAGCAATCGTGGAAGAGGATGTCTGCCAAGCTGCCTGAGTCGACAAGTATCCGGTGGACCTCGTACCGGTGGATTCGGACCGTGATCACCAGTGGATCGTTGTGGGGCACGGATATGCCGTGAAGGTCTCCGTCGCCAAAGGTGATGGGCTCGTGGCCCCTAGCCTTTTTGCTCGGGCGGCCGTTGGCGTCTGTGCCGGCGTGGGGTGCCGAGCCTCGCAGGAGCTCGACTGGCCCCCTGTCGTCATGACCATAGTTCTTGATGGGCCTTGTTTCCTTCCGGCGGGGTCCCTTGGGCCCCGGGGTAGGGTGGTCCCCGCTGCCTTAACGGGTCACGTGGGCGTGGCCCCGTCGAAGGAGGGGGTGCTGGTCATGCCTGGAAGCAGTCGAGTTGACCGCCACCGCCTCGGTAGGGGCCGAGGGACGAGGCCTGAAGCGAGGCTCTCCGACGTGGGACTTGGAGGTTGAATGGGAAGTATCGAGGGGCCTGCGACCGTCGGAGTCCGCGAGACGGTGGCCGGTGGAGGAGCCGATGACATTCAGTTGAGGTTCGTCCGCGCCTCCGTTGAGAGGAAGGTGGCGGCTGGTACCTAGATTTTCAGGACGATTACTTGCCATGTGGATGGAGATCGAAAGACCAACTTTGTTTTTGTGGAGTTTGCGTTTTCCACAAACGGCGCCAACTGATGGAGGTCCTTTTCGGGTCTCCGTCAGATGTTGCCTTCCGTCGATCTCCCGATGGATTTTGGAGCTGATCTTTTGTTGCGTGTGGGTCTCAATGGGTTTTGAGAAGATTGGTGATTTGAAGAGCTTAGCGCGAGTACCTGCAAAGAAGTCCCAGAATGGTTTGGTACTACCGAGGACCCTCCGACGATCAAGTTAGCACGAGATCCGAGCAGAGTAACGGCTAAGTGGAATAAAAAATGGCTTACTTGACCTCTCTGTGATGGGGGTTTATATAGCAGTGGCGGCATGCAGCAGTAGGCGCGAGAATCTCGCCGGCAGTTACGCTCCCGACGTCACGCCCGTGTAGAGTGCAGATCGCCCATTAATGGGGATCGTGATGGTGTGGAACGTGGGATGTTGTTGGCTGAGAACCCGCGCATGGCGAGATTTGCGGAGCGGCGGTTACGCCCATAAGCGGTGGAGTTGGTCGGAGAACCGAGGAAGACGGCCTCGGCCGGGGGGCTCGGGGACAAGCGAGAAGGCCGAGGAAGTCTTGGTTTTGTGGCAGGTCGGGACGAGCTGAGGGGCCGAGGAGGCCAATTTGCAGGAGGGCCCGAGGAAGGCCAGCTTGTGCTTGCAGGTCGGGTACAGAGATGGCATGGTCAGCCTCTGTAGGCCCTTTCTTCTGAGTTCTGGGACACGCCATCTGCCACGTGTCCTGATCTTGGGGATCGCCAATATTGAACATCATCAAGAAGCAAGTAACACATGATGAATACTAGAGTAATGGAACCGAGAGTGAAAGCAGCTTGTTGATGCCTCGGGTGTAGCCCATGCCAGAAAGACCCCGCGAGTTGAAGCTCTCTATTATCAGCCGAATCAGCTCTCCATGAGGGCGAAAAATAATAGAGTAAATGAACCGAGAGGCAAAGCACCTTGTTGTTCTTAAACTCAAAACACTTTGTATGTCTCCAAAGAACTCATTGACCAATGATTTATCTGCAGACACTACATATCATGATTCATCACATCCAGCAAGCTCATCTCCCAACCGACACCCTGATATAGAAGCCCAGTACGAGAGTGGAAGCCATGATGTAATGAAACGAATAGCCATTTCTAGTTCCCAGCATCGAGTTTCATTCAGAAGGGGAGCAAAGTATCCTATTTTCATGCTGAACTACAATCTTTGGCTAAATTTTTATCAAATATGTTGATGCTCAATAGTGGGGAATTCATTTCTAAAACAAATTATTATATTCTCGACTTTCTTTATAGAGTCTACAAATCTATCAACGCCAACTTTCCTCAACCTCTTAAGAAAACGGTCTTTGCTCTTACTTCCAACTGATCCAACGGGTGAGACATCAGCAATAAGAACAAAGTTCTCACAATTGGCAACATGAATCTCATAAATTTCAGTAAAAACGGCACGCAGAGAATCAACCAACCTCTTATAAAAGGAAGCATTTGAAGGTATCGCAGTCATCACCATAATACCCTTCTCAGGAAGAGCCATACTTGCCCCCCAACAGAACATTTTTTTTCAAAAACTCCAACGGCGGAGCACTAATTAATTCCATCCAAAAGATACCCGGAATCCAAATCCACCATAATCACATCAAACCCATCCGAAAACATCTCTTCGTTCCTCAACTCCATTATTTCAATCCCGTCACCAACAACTGCCTTCAGAAATTCATCCAAAATCAACCCAAAATGAAGCTTTGCTGCACTTAGGATGACTCCATCCACCTCCGATCCTATCACATCGAACCCAAACCGATGCCTCAAACACAACAACGGCGCTCCGCCGCCGACCCCGAGGCATAAAGCCCGAGTCTTTGGGTTCAAATCCGGCGCCAATAACGACAAAGCGGCCACCATTGGCCCGAGGTGAGGCTGAACCAAAGAAACAGCTTCCGGCCGAGACTTCCCCGTGAGCAGCACCTGAGACTGGACGAGATTGGGCAACCGCTTGAACCTCAGCCGCCTGCGGAGCTCCCCGCAGTCGAGCTCAACGTCCTCCACCAGCATATCGCCGGAGGCGGGGACCACGAGGCTGTCCACGAGGAGGATGCGCGCCACGCCGTCGTAGTAGGAGAGGAAGGGGATTTCGGGGACGCCGCCGGAATCGAAGGATGATTTGGGGGAGAGGGCGAGGAGGAGAGGGAGGAGGCTGCTCTCGAATCGTCGGATCGGATCCGGATCCGGATCAGGATCCGAAAGACAGTAGGGTTTGGACTCGGAAGGGAGGTCGCCGATGACAATGGGGCGGAAAAAGGAGGGGGAGGAGGAGAGGTGGAGGTGGAGGTGGCCGTTGAAGGAGGAGAAGATCCAGTCGTGCTCGCGGCCGATGGGGACCAGCATGGCGGCGACGCTCGATGATGGTGGTGATGGGGAATCGAGGACTGCGATTCGAAGAAGAGGAAGAGAGGAGTAGGGGCAGCAGAGGTGGTGGTGGTTGTTGATTTGGTGATTAGGGTTTGGGAAAGAGAAGGAGATGAAGCGGGAAGGGGAGAGGAGCTCGAACGTTTGCGGAGCCAGGATCCCATTATTTCCTCCGACATTTTCAGAGAGGGTCGTTGGTTTGCATGGGTGCCCTAATTAAACTCCAAAAATTATACCCAGCACTTGTTCGGCAACCAACATACAGTTTTAATGCTACAGATTAAAAAAATTATATAGACTAGAAACGTCATTACTTTAAACACAAAAGTACTGGAGTTTCCCAAAATTTTAATTCTTTGTCCGTTTTAAACCCAATTATCAAATGAAACCTTGGTATCGTTTTTGTTTTTGCTAGAAGACAGAGCGAAAAGTCTAATTTTTATATATTAAGATAAAATATAGATAGAAAATTAAATATAAAAAACAAGATCAAGTTTATTACAAGACAATAGCTCACTATCGAACTTGTAAAAAAGAATGTAGTGTACTATAGTTTCGAGCAATTGGTCCGCAACCAAAAGTTGTAACATCAAAAAAAATTGTTGCTCTGGTGGAAGCATCAAAGACGGCACCCGAAAGAACAATCCCTTTAGACCTACATTGAGACCTAAAAATTCTATAGGTCTGTTCTTTCCAAATATGTCAAACAATATTTAAAACCACCATACGATTAAGTGCTCTGATGGGTTCCTTACATGGAACTTTTATTTGAATGAAATCTATGATGTCATGAAGATTGGATGATGGATTGTAAAGCGTGTAACGTGTTAATGATACATGGATCAACCAATTAAAAAACTCAGTAAAAAAATTAGATGCTCATGGGTTTTGGATTAAGCTTTGCATAGGATACATTGTCCTTCTTCGCCAATCCTCTTGCTTGAACTAGATCAAGAATTTTATTTGTCCAAGAATGGCTTGCCATAAACCAAAAGAGTTCTTTGGAATGGACCTATAAAGACAAACAAATTTAGTCCAATAATGGATCAAGGAAAATTACGGTAGAAGTGGTGTTTTCGTCAGTTTTGTGGTGAATATGCCTAAGTAAAAAGGTTCCCAAAATAAAGTGTCGCCGGCAATGGAATCATCAATATTAATCAACCGAATCAACTCCCATGCCGCATTTACTTGTGGTAAAATTGATTAAGGTAGAAACCATGCACTATCTTGAATAAGGATCGAAAGCTTCGCGTCAAGAGGAATATTAATATCATGCATATGTCATTTGCTCTCTAAATATATTCAAAAGATATTTCCTTCAATCCAAGGACCAAGAAAAAAATAAGTTGAATTCTTATCATGGATTCGACATTTGACTCTGTTTTTGAATAAATCTCGTATGATGAATACATTTCAAAATGGAAGATCTCCACGATAATGAAGTAGTCCCAAAATTTTGAATATTATTTCTTCTTGAAGGTTCCACAAACACTAAGTGAGTCTGTGAATTCCAATAAAGCTTTAGGCTTGGTATAAGATTGTTATCATGTGGAGTAAATAAGCCCAAACCATCATGGTTTTGGGGTTTACAAATGTCCTTCCACTTGATGATAAATCGTATCCACGGGCAAATCAATTCCACCTTCTTTAAGATTACTCTTAAAAGATTGAAAGCTTGAGACCAATATATTTGATAAGCAAGAAGGGAAGATCAAAAAAGCTCAAAACAACCGGCCATTGAGAGAAGTTTGAGTTTTCATCCGCTAAGTCTTTTCGTCGTTTTATTTATGAATAGCTAGCACATCTTAACGCTAACACTTAAAAAAGAGTGGAAGACCAAACTATGTAAATTAAAGTAACCTCTCCTTCATACCAAGAGGTAAAAGAATTGCGGATTTGAAACTTTTTAAACCATTGTAGATGAGAAAAATTATTGCATTTATTTCTATTTGTTCGTAGATCGAGGATGCTTTCGAATAATTAAATACGTCATTAAGAGCTATGGCCAATTAGAGTAAATTTTGTTGGTGTTAGGTGCCACTGCCGCGGAGGCCGCAGCCAAAACGAAAGCGATAACAAAAAATTTATGCAAGCACAAAACATACTAACCCAAGAAATCAATCCAAACACCTAAACTAGTAAACTAAACATGCAAAGGTATAGAAATACAACCTTCGACACGTGTCCACCTAATTGTGGAAGACCCTTCCAAGCTCGTAGACGCCGGGAACGCGCTAGAAAAACGACCACCCTTACCGAAGAAGATCCGCCTTAGGGAAACCGGAAAAGACTCCGACCAATGCTCCAAACTTGCTAAGGATGGATTGTGGGTGATGTAGGAATTTTCCATTAATTATTCTCTCAAAATTATGCTCAAGAGAGAGTAAGAAGAAGAAGGAGAAGGAGGTGAGGAAAATGGCAAGTGTTTTCCAACACGAAGCGAAAACTAGAATGTAGGAAAAAGCAAGCGTATAAAATAGAATGGCTTCTATTTTACAACCATGAATCAATAGTGATCACAAATGATTTTTTCAATATAAAAACCCAAAACCATACTTATCTACATGTTCACAACCATATTTCATGCCATCTCATCTTCCATCTCATTTCCATTATTTTTCTAAATAGAAAAATAAATATAAGGTGTTCTTCTTCTAGAAGCATTCCCGTATAAATACGGAATACTTCACCCGGTGTCACGCCCTGCTTCCCAAAATACAGGATTCGAAGGGTCGACAAGGCCAGTCATGCTCCTACGGTCGAGGAAACATCCCGCCGTAGTCACACTTCGGCTTCTAGCTTTACGTGGTAATCGGTAATCAATACACAGGTAATGAGATATGCAGTCGCTAAATCAAAACAGTTACAAAAAACTAACCAGATACAGATCAAGGAAGTATAGCGCTGAGTCGCTGATCTAGATATCCGCAATGTCCTCGGGGTACGTCAGGTCCTGGTCCGAGCTAAATCCACTTCTCACTCTGAGCATGCATACTCAGGTCGTCAGAGCGACACAATAGTAATAAATAGAAATACATATGTAACCAGTGTAATAATGATGAATGTGAAACAGTAAGTATGGAGTGATGATATGAGCATGAAAGAGCCAGTACAGGTAAACAGTAAAGCGGGTAAACAGCAAGACAGATGTATCGGTCAGTAATCAATGCATGTCACTAAACCTATCAGTCTCTAAGTCTCACTGTCCAGGTCGCTAAATCTATTGTCAGTCCAAGTGTGAGAGTCAACCACTCGTGAGTATCCCCTACCCAAGGGAGGGGTCCCAGGGGCAAGGGAACACGGGCCCGAGTCGCTGATAATCAGTAATATCACCCATATAACTCCTAGAATCGCAGTGTATACCGGCAATAGGACTCTCGAGATTCCGTTGAACTCACACTCAAACTATCCCATCCCGTAGTCTATATCAAACACCAACCATAAACTCAAATACTAGTCGGCTCATGACAAGTCTACGTGAGAACTGAAGACATGATCTCCATCAAGCATGTCTCGACTGGTACCCAAGATAAATGGACAGTATTTAGTGCCTTACCTATGACACTAATATAAGTACTGCCATAACCGTCCCATTCCAGTTTTAGTTACACTTATATATGTCTCATAGACGTCGACAATGCAATAAATCAATAGGGTCCGCTGATTGTGTACAAGTACGTGTCACTTCGCTATTTCATTCACGCTTTAACACTAACGTACTTGCCACAATTAAAACACTAATATCTAACACTAGGTAATGTACACGATCACTAAGTTACCAATGCAATGACATCTACATGATATGATGAGAATGCAATAATTAAGGTATGAATAGCATATCATCAGTCAGTGTTCTTCCACTTGCATAATTCACAATAAATCATAAATGCAGAATTAAGTGAAACAATGCAAAAGGGGTAAGCAGTATGTTTAATTATCTATCCGTCAAAATTGGTTTCGCGCCAATCGGTTTTCAGTTTTACTAGTTGTGGCCATTTCAATTTTAAGTGTTCACTGCTGGAAATCCGGTTTCAGAATTGGAAGTCCGTTTCGTAACACATTTTAATCCCAGTTGGGAGCGAAATTGGGCGACGTTATAGTTGAACAATATTTAGGGCTATCAGTTAGGTTTCCAACGCAATTGGCGGATTGATAATATTCATGGTGTACTGGAAGTTATGTATTGTATAATAAAGAGGGTATACGTTCTGTCCCTGTTTGGGACAGCTATATGTTCTGTTGATTTAAAATATAATTTAAATAGTAAACGACAGTGAAAATGAATGAAATCACTTTCAATGGCTAACAAACAGGTTTGTCTTCACTATGGTATAGGGTTCCGCATCATAACATTTTCATACAGCAGGATGGAAGCATTACAAAACGAGAATCGACAGCCCGAGCTGCTCTGGACTGCAGTCCGGAGTCGCACTCCGAACTAGTTCCCGTCACCTTTTTAGCATCGAAACAGATTAAAACTCTTATGGGGTTCTAGGTCGTCGAGTCGGCTTCGATATGAGCCCTCGAACGCAACGTTCCGGTATGTAACCAATTAACTATGATTTTTACAAAGTTCGGGTACAGGAAATTTCAGTTTTGACGGGTCAAAAAGGGAAAGACCTATCTCGTCATTAAAGTCCGTATTTTCCAGCCAAAACATAACACGACGTTCATTATCACTCGGGCCATCATACGTGATTAGTTTTCGTCAATTTAGCGGGGGGTTTCAGTTCGTGTATTGCATCGAACTCTTGCATTGCTTGATTTGCAAACGAAATGTATATATGATATTGAAGTGCAATTGGATGGAATATGTATAATTAGCATGAAGCAAGTATTAAACTTGCCTGATGACGTGTCGTCGACGGTACGGCAGCGGCAGAGGCAACGGTGCGATCGTGACACACGCGCGGCACGGCAACGACGATTCAGGCACGGCACAACAGCAACAAAAGTTTCGATCTTGGCTCGAGCTTGGGCTCAAAGTAAAGAGGAACTCTCGGCTCCGCCTTGGGGCTTGGAGTGGTCGACAGATAGAAGTTTAGGCAACGTGCAGGCGGTGTCCGAAGGCGCAGAGGGCTCGAGCGGCGGCTAGGAGCTCCGGCAACGTGGCAGAAGCAGCGACGGTGAAGGGCGTGGAGGTGGGTACGGTGGTTGGGTCTCCAGAGGGCTGAGAGGGAAGCGGTCGTCTGTTGCTCAAGGGTGGCCGTCAGCGACAGAGGCGGCAGCGACGGCGATGGTAGTGTGCAGTGGGGTGGTCAGCCAAGGAACTCAGGGGTGAGAGGAAAAAAGCGTGGGTTGCTGTGGTGATGGCGAGGGGTAGGAAGGTGAAGACGAGGTTGGTGGCGACGACGCGGAGGCGGTCGGAGGTGCCGTCGATGGTGAGGGGAGGCTCGGGTGTTCGGGCACCGGAGGGAGGCAGCCGGGGTTGTTGAGGTGGTCACCGGCAATGGAATAGAGACTCGGCGAGGGTTGCAGCGGGTTTGAGGCTGGGGTTTGATGGAACTCGGAGTTGGCCGATGATGCGGGTGTGCTGAGCTGGAGTCACAACGATGGCAGGGAGGGTGATGAAGATAAGGTCGGCGGTGCAGCGGTGAGGTGAAGGTTGCAGGAGCTCGTCGGCGTCGGGTGATTTGGTGATGAAGGGAAATGGAGGTGAACGGAGAACGAGAGTGAGAGGGAGAGAGATGGGTTTTTGGTGAAGGGGGGACGTGAGGGTGATGGCGAGGGAGGCTCGTTCTCATATGCGATAGAGAGAGAGACAAGGTCGAGGGAGGGAAGTGAGCGCGCGCGTGGGGTCGTGGCTCGAGAAGTTGGGATGTGGTCGTGACGAGGAGTGGGGGCGTGGGGACGGACGGCGAGGACGTGGGGAAAGAAGAAAAGAAGCAGGAAAAGAAGAGGTGGGGAAGAAGAAGCGGGTCGGGTCGGTATGGGCCAGGGTTGAGGCTTGGGCCTTGGCTGAGGAAAAATAAAAGGGAAATGGAAATAAAGAAGGAATGGGCAATAGGGTTTGGGGTTTTAGGGTTAGGGTTTTAAAATAAAATAATTATAAATGTATATAAACAAATTTCGTAAGCAACACTTTATGAAAATACGGATATTGGTGTACAAAAGAACTGGGTATTATATCATACCACCCTTACAAAAATTTCGTTCTCGAAATTTAAAATAACGATAAGCTATAAAATAATATGCGAAAGGACACAAAATCAGACACTAACATATAATGATTTACTTAAAAGCAGCTATATAAAATCTAAGATCTATATATGTATAAGAAATAACACAACTAAAAGGATAAGCCTAAGTAAGTACAAGGCAGAACCATCTATAATGATAAACTATATGCACAATACCAGAAAATAACATAGCAATAATAAACAATAGTGAAGGATTTGCCGATAGGCCAAAATATTTTAGAATAAATATATCTATCAAACAATTTAAAATAACATGAGAAAACCCATATGGTGAAATAAGAAAAATAGTATGTGCGGCATATATTTACGCTATTGACCGAACTAAGGCGGTGAAACCCCTGCATCTTTTGCTTAATATGATGATTAGTAGAGTATTTAGAACAAGTAAAACGGAAGTAGTTAATAACACGCAAAATATTTTTTTTTTTGATAAACATAAAATAACGAAAACTGGATTTCAAATAGCAATGTCACTGAATGTAATTATAGTAATAGGAGATAGCACTAAAAATGTATAGGGGCTAGCCAGGGTATGGATTACAGTGGAATACGGCCCATTCAAAAAGGTTGGAGAGTGGTACTCTTAATCTGAATGTTGAAGAGGTTAGGGTCAGGTCAGCACAAGGTGAAGGGTGAATAGTAATGAATCTCGGAAGGGAAAGAAATTTATTGGGGAGGGAAAACAGTCAATGCATCATGCAAATCAATACTCAAAAGATTAGCGAACTCAGAAACTTTATTATTATTCCAGAAAATTTGAAACAAAGTATTCTCGAAAGATAAAAGGTGGCCCTAAGCTATATATAGATTTATCTGGCCAGAGGAAACAAGAGATATATCGCGTCAGTTGCGGTTATGGAAGTTCAGTAGGTTACGGTAAGCTCGCACGCTAAGATAGGGACGTCCATTTCCATAGCGCCTCGCAGGGATTGCCACTGGAGGTTCTTCTGCCATGGGGTCTTCTTCTCCTGGTCCTTCTTCCTCGGCTGGAGCTTCTTCATCGTGGTATGCTTCCACGTGATTCACTTCTTCTGGATTTTCTTCCACGGAATTTCCTTCCACTGGATTCTCCTCAGAGTCTTCCTCTCCTGAATTTTCTTCTACTGGGTCTTCCTCGGGATCTTCCTCTATCGGGTCCTCTTCGGGGTCCTCTTCTTCATTGTCAGAGTCACTGATCATGTCGACTTCTGGGGCTGCGACTTCCTCGTCTTCGGAATCGTTGTTGCCCAAAATAACCTGTGGCCCATCGATCTCGTCATCGGAGCTCACCAGCATGCAGTCCAAGGAAACGCAGGATCGAGTGTCCTCATCGATAGGCGGCGCTGCTCCAGAATTGGCCGTGGCCTGAAAAGGAGGAGTCATGATCAGACAGTGGAATACACCAAGAAAATAACCAGGGATATGGAGCACAAGGAAAATATACGGTAGGTAAGGACTGAAAAATCAAAATTTAGAATACTGATGCAATAAGCAGTATAAGGATAATGAGTGGCAAGGGGACGATACATACATCACAACTCAAAATTCATTGCATTCAAACTAAAAAGTTCAACGGATACAAGATTTTAAACGAAAGGAAACATTTACTAAAGAGTGACAATATTTTTATTGAAAGCAGAAAAGGTGATAGTTCTTCGTTGATATCTAGACCGCTGCATTCTCGTCAAGCGAGTGGAATCCTGCGCTGGGTCCGTACTATCCTCGAAGCTCGAACTACAAAATAACCAAGTCACTTAGCAGTAGTAGAGAGTGTAGATGAATCTCCTCCTTGCAGCTCTTTCCTTCTAGGGCAACCATTGACAAGATGTTCGTTGGATCCGCAAATCAGACATTGCCCTTTAGCCCTGCGACAGTCTCTCTAAAGGTGTCCTGGTCTCTTACAGTATCCACAACATTGAGTCCTCCGCTGTTTCCGTTACTGAGGAACAAGTGGGAGCTTCATCTTCACCTCTTTTCCTTGTCTAACAGGGATTCCCTTATGAATGGAGGCTTCCGCTGGTGTCTGAGCCATTTGCCTTCTTAGTCCTTCAACTAAGTGATCGTTTGTTCGCTCCTAGGGTTCCTTCAAGCCTTGCAGTATATTCAAAATCTCGACGGTCTGATTCTGGGGAGTAGAGTTGGAAGAAAAATCGTTGGAAGTCATGATCCTGAAACAACAAATTTGAGGACGATATAAGGTACAAGAAATAAGAATCATAATAAGATATAGAATAAACAACGAAACAAGAATATCGAGTGAAGTGAAACTCAAACGAGTGGAAATCAAATGTAGAACTCCAAGTCACTCAAACAGTGTACAGTATGTTAGTGTATATGCCCTAGAGGCCATTACTGTATCATACTAGTTTGTATATTACTTAATGGAAGCTTGGGATATTCACCTTGTATTGACAATCTTGCTCAATATAGTAGTATGCTACTTGGTTTGTTTCTACTTCAATGTGTACATGTGTTTATTTTAGTATATCACATATACACATTAGTGGAGCCCTTAGGATCTTTGCTTGATTACCAGCGTTGTGATGACAGTCACACTAGTGGGGGCTGGGTAATCTATAAGCACATCCTTATGCAGGTCCCTAGTCGCAGGACTATCGAGACAGGGCATCGATACTCCGGAGTAGACTAGCGTATGCGCTTCTCATCCCAGTGTGGGAGACGGTCTGTCCCACAGTCGTCAGTACGTCGTACTTGAGATAGTATGCGGGTGCTCGTTAGGTTACGAGTACACTAGACAGGACTCGTCGGGAACTGATTGGTTGGTATTATACCTATCGTCAGTTATCAGTTCCCAGGTGACATGAGTACAGCTTAGTCCGCTGACTTGACACTGTCACTTCGCCTTGAGTGTGTTCCCACTGTACTTTGATTACTACCCTACCACGACTCAAAGGAGTCGTGCAAACAGGTAGTAGTTGGGTGCAGTCCCGAAGCACTTGAAGGCAATGACAGTTAAACATGATTCATCTCTCCCGGTATTGGGGGTTGACATCGCGCTGTGTTTAGGAGAGCCATTACACGAGTAGTCCCTGGCCAGGGCAAGCGAGATATACTGGTAGGTTTCCAGTGTTATCTCAGGGTGTTCTGGGCTACACTCCGACATGACTTGTACCGCTATTAGGGGACTGACGTTTACCGTCCCTAGGCCCGCCATGCGATGTATCGGACGAACAGACCGGACTGTACGGAGACTGCCACATTCAGGCTCAGTAGGAGTTCAGATGGGTTTCACCTCGTCCGTCTTCTTATCGGCATCTACGTGGGGGCCGTTACGCACAGCTAGTGCCGCTTGCGGTCTGTGGTTAAAGCCACTGCCAGCGAAGTGTCGAGTCTTTAGAGTCCCACACAAAGAGCTGTTCGCCTTTAGGCAAAAGAGTAGATGTCGCATGGTTTTGCCACAGGTCGCATGGTTTTGCGACAGGGTTCGGTCACATCCGTGCACTTGTGCACGTTTGGTGTCCGGACAGTTAACACTAGCGGGCTTTGGTTTAAGCCAGATCCTAGTGTACGTTTTGGGATTGGTTTTATCACGTTTGTATTCGTATTCCCCGGAACGCGGATACAGGTGTGTATGCACAGTTGACAGAGACAGAGGCAGGGGATTCTCATTAGGGTTGCTGACTGTTGACTTTTTTCAAACCCTAATGAGATTAAGACATATGATTAACAATAATATTAATTGAGTATTATAGTGACATGGTTAGGGTTGAAAGGTTGACCTAATTGACTTGTTGACTTTTGTTGACCGGTTGACTAGGTTGGACTTGTTGACCACCATCATGACAATGGCCATCATTTGGTTGCATTGACTTATGCTTGCTTGTTTTGTTCACCATTTACATTTAATGCAAGAAATGATAGTGTCATTTGTCATGATAATAACCTTTACAATATACTCAATTATCATTACTTGTTATCATGATGCTTTTGGATTATAAGAGGGTGTATGAAAAAAGTCTTGCTCATTCTTTCATTAGCTTTCTCTCTCTTGAGCTCTCTCATTTTTCCTCTAGCTCTCACCTTCTTCCTCTTGTTCTCTTTCTACCTCAAGGGCAAACCATTCTCATGTGTTGAGACTCATTGCCCTAGAGATAAGAAGATACCAAAACAATCCTCTACTCATCCTAGTTCACAAGGTTTAGCAAACCGAGTGAACTAGTTTCTTCAAGTTAGAAGAAGCCAAAGGTAGAAGCTTTCGGGTGGATCCGTCTTCGGCGCGAGAAGACGACGAGGAGAGGCCGGTCCGTACACCACAAGAGTTGAAGACGAAGGAGTTCAAGAAAGGTATAACCACCTAACCGAGTAGTTAAACAACTCCTAGTTAGGTTGTTAGATAGATAGTTTAACAAAGATCCGGTTTGAGTCCATGTTACCACCTCTAGAAAAATTGTTTTTCGTCATTTCCGCAAGCCCGTAAGTACCGGGAGCGGTAGCATGGACTTACAGTGGTATCAGAGCCTAGTTAAACAATATCTAACATGTTAGCGAAGTAATTAGAAGTTCGATCGGAAAAAAAAGTCGCAAAACGAACCCGAAATGTCTACTTTCTGCCGAATTTTTCCTGTTCCAAAAATTAATAAATCATACCTTAAAATTCGGCTCAGGGTTTTTAAAACTCACTGTAGAAAAATCATCCATCGAACCGATCAAACCGACGCGGAAACGCGGCGGAGCGTGCTCCCGCCGCGGTTCCGCGGCCGAGTTGACTCGGCCGTGGGTAATTTTCCTCACAGTTTGTTCAGTGGGGTGTTTTGTGATTTTTACAATATGTCTTTTCAGCCCAGTTTTTCCAGAAAGCAAAATTTGTTTTGGGGGCTTGAAAATCCGTATTTTTATCGAACTTCTAAAAACTAATGCTAACGGGTTTATATCTATGATGTGTTATTTGTATTAAACGTCTGCTAATCGCTATATGTCGATTAGTGGGGGTTATACAAATCTGTGATCTGTAATGTTGCTGGTATGTGTATATGAATTCATTGGATTGTCGCGGGTGAATAGCCGGGGGTTGTGAGATGAGAGTTTTCTTTTCTTTCAATTCATGTAAATTTGTAAATTGATGTAATATTATTTGTATGGCCGCACAACCGGGTCGGGGTTGTAGCCGTCATTGTATAATTTCTTTTTACTGTTTTTGCTCCTAGGATAGACTCATGGAGGGGGTGCACAAACTACCGGGTATCCCGAAGTGCCGAGTGGCCTACTCACGGAGTTGAGGGAGGTTGCTTCGCTTCGGATACTTGGCGGGTAGTTTGCCGCACCCGTAGGGGTCTTGGGTGGGATATTGGCTATTCACCGCGACCGTGTAATCTGCTTTTCGTTACAGGCACGTACGAATTGCGGATTCCTAGTATATCCAATGTGTTCATCTGTGATCTGAAATGGCTATCATTGCAATATATCTATATATGATATTATTTAGGCTTTGCTTATGTTTTACAGCCGCGCTAGCCCAGCCCCCGCTCTGTCGTTAGTTAAGTAACCTAACGGGTAATGACGGGGCCCCGTGGCGAATGCGAATGGCATAAGCGTACGTCATATTTTGGTTGTTTTTTGCAATGGTAGGATTAAATGATGGGAAGCATTAAAAGAACTAACGCAAGAAAATAAACCAAGTAAAAGTCGTTGGAACACTTTCAAAGCCACTCGGTTTTTTTCAAAACCAACTTTTAAATGCGGAGCTTGAGCCACTCCTTTTAAAAGCTATCTCGTTCCATCGATTATATCAAGTTCACTACGTTCACGGTTTTGCCAAAACCATTCGTAGCCCTCCGTCGTTTCACATGAATAGTCAATAGTATTCAAGCTATGTATGTTGGCCAAAGTCAAGGCATAGTGATTGGTAGCTATTGGGTATTCATGTGCAGCATAGATAGATGTGTTGGTTTGGGGCAGTCGTTCTACCATTTTGGCCAAAGTCAAGAGTATGTGCGGGTGGGCTCAAATTAACCTGGAGAATGACGGGTAGAACTTGACATGTGACTTGTGATATTTTGGCCAAAGTCAAGGTTATAAGAGCATGGGGCAAAAATCCACATCGGGAGTTTCATAAGTACTGAAACTTGCTAGCGTTGCATACCATTTGAAGTGTGATGATTCTGGTAGGATTCCTTCAGTTTTGTCACGCGATAATATTTGGATCCCGATCCTACTGTGAGTATATGCTACACTCGGAAAATTTCTCACTTAACGATCAATGCTATAAACCAAGTAGGTGTCTAGAAACGTGTTAGCGGGGCTACGCCCACAGGGAAAAGAGGTTATTTAATTAAGGAACTTCGCGAAGGCGTTGGAAAACCTCCCTCGAAGTACCGACACCAGCCTGGCCGAACGGTTAAGCAAGAATTGTACGGTGAGATTGATCCTGACTAATTCTTCCTTTTTGGTTTGAGGAGGGATTCGAGAGACAGTGGGAGCCATCATGTTTAGACAAACTAAAAACCACTCTAAACTTGCAAGAGCATCATGCTGAGTGTTTCTTCTCTCTCTCCTAATTGCAGCGACCAATCGACATGACTGGACTTAAGTTACTTCTAGATAAAAACATACTGACAGGGCCAAACTACAAAGATTGGCTCAGGAATGTCAAAATTGCAATCACTTACGACAAGCTGGGGTATCTTCTTACCACCAAAGCTCCCCTGTCCCGGTCCCACCTCCACGTCGCGGATAAGGAAATCCGTAAGACTTGGGAGATCGATTGTGCGAAGGCCAAGTGCTTCGTGCTTGCCTCTATGGACAACGAACATCAGAGGAGGCACGAGAATATGGATCTCGAATCCATATTTCTCCATACAAAAGAACTGTATGGAGAGCAATCTCGTATCGCAAGATACGAAGTGTCGAAGAAGCTATTTTCTGCAAGGTTGGCCGTCGGATCATCGGTAGCGGAACACATGCTTAAGATGATTGGCTACATAGAGGAGCTCGCGGACCTTGGGACCACGTTAGAGAATGAGCTCTATACGGACTTGATTCTCCAGTCCCTTCCTTCCACTTACGCCCAGTTTATCCTGAACTTCAACTTGCAAGAAAAGGAAGTTGAACTTTCAGAACTCCTCAACATGCTGAGGAGCGCAGAGGGCACCCTACAGAAAGGTAGGGAAACGTCCACTTTGTTTGTAGGAGGATCTTTCTCTTCTAGGTCCAAGGCGAAAGCCAAGGGAAAGAAGAAGAAAGCCCCCGCCAAACCAAGGGGCGGTGTTAGTAAGGTGGATACGAAGGGAAAGGCAAAAGCAACAAAGGTAGCGGGGAAGCTTGTGGGAAAGGAAGAATGTTTCTACTGTCATAAGAGTGGACACTAGAAGAAAGATTGCAGGGCTTGGAAGGCCAGAACACAGGATCTGAAGTAGGTTGCGGCTTCAGTTTCAGGTGTGTATGTTATTGAAAACTGTCTATCAATAAACTCTACTTACTGGGTATTGGATACCGGATCAGGATCTCATATCTGTAATTCTTTGCAGGCGTTGAGAAACCGTAGGTTTTTGAAGGCAGGTGACATGACCCTCGAAGTTGCAAACGGAGCTAGCATGGATGCTAAGGCCGTGGGAGACTATCACCTGGGAATATCAGATGGACATGTTTTGGTTTTACGTAATTGCTTTTTTGTACCCAATGCAACTTGTAATATCATTTCTGTATCTTTGACTTCTAAAGAAGGTTATAAATTTGCTTTTGTAAGTAATGTTGTAAACATTCACCTTAATCAAGTTCTGATTGGGTCAGGTACATTAAGTAATGGTATATACGTATTAAACCAACCACAGATTTTCAATGTCCAGAATACACACAAAAGAAAGTCTCCGGAAATAAATCAGACTTTGTTATGGCATTGTAGACTGGGTCACATCAATGAGAGAAGGTTGACGAAGTTACATACAGAAGGATATTTGAATCCATTCGAATATCAATCGTATGCCACTTGTCAATCCTGTCTCAAAGGAAAGATGACAAAGACTCCGTTCACTGGACACGGAGTAAGAGCGAGCGAGCTCTTGGGACTCGTACACAGCGACGTGTGCAGTCCAATGTCTACACATGCGCGAAGCGGTTATTCTTACTTCATTACTTTTACGGATGACTTTTCAAGGTACGGTTATGTCTTCTTAATGAAACATAAATCCAAAGCCTTTGGAAAGTTCCAGGAATATAAGAATGAAGTAGAAAAACAAACCGGCAAAAGTATCAAGACACTGAGATCTGATCGAGGTGGTGAATACTTAAGTGTCGAGTTCCTGGATTACCTAAAAGAGAATGGAATTCTCTCTCAGCTTACTCCTCCATACACCCCGCAACATAACGGTGTATCGGAGAGACGGAACCGAACCCTATTGGATATGGTACGGTCCATGATGAGTAACGCTGAGTTACCGCGATCATTCTGGGGATATGCACTAGAATCAGCTGCATACCTTTTGAACCGAGTTCCAACTAAGACTGTGTCTACTACACCATATCAGATGTGGTGTGGGAAGAGACCCTATCTTAATCACATTAAGACATGAGGATGTCCAGCTTTTGTCAAAAAGCAGCATACCGACAAGCTCGAGGCACGCTCGGTACAGTGCAAGTTTGTGGGATATCCAAAGAACTCCAAGGGATATTTCTTCTATTGCGAAGAGAAACAAAAAGTTTTTGTTTCTCGGCATGCCCACTTTCTAGAACACCAGTTCTTGGAAAGGGAAATTAGTGGGAGCGCAGTAAAACTGGAAGAAATTCCAGAACCACGAGCTATTACTGAAAGCTTAGTAGAACCATAGGGTTCAAAAGAACAGGACATTCCTACGCCGCTCCGCAGGAGTAGTAGGCAGTCTCATCCGCCCGAGAGATACTACGGTTTTCTCATAGACGGGGATAGAGAGGATTGCATCATTGATAGTGATGAGCCTACTAGCTTCCAGCAAGCCATTCAGAGCGTTGACTCGGTAAAATGGCTGGATGCAATGCGGACCGAAATGGAGTCCATGTACACCAACAAAGTGTGGACGTTGGACATTGCTCCAGATGGGGTAAAACCCGTAGAATGCAAATGGATCTTCAAAAGGAAGATTGGTGTAGATGGACAGGTTGAGACCTATAAAACTAGACTTGTTGCAAAGGGTTTCCGTCAAAGACCTGGCTTGGACTAGGACGAAACCTTTTCTCCAGTAGCTATGCTGAAATCCATTCGGATCCTTCTTGCCATTGCTGCCTTCCACGATTATGAGATCTGGCAAATGGACGTAAAGACCGCTTTTCTAAATGGGAATTTCGAGGAGCGTGTCTATATGGACCAGCCAGAGGGTTTCATTCAGAGTGGGAGCAGCGGAAAGGTGTGCAAGTTGCTTAAGTCCATCTATGGACTAAAGCAGGCGTCGCGGAGTTGGAACATCTGTTTTGATGAGACGGTCAAAAAATTTGGCTTTATCAAAAATCTAGATGAACCATGCATCTATAGTAGATTTGTAGCGAGAATTGTAGTATTCCTCGTTTTATACGTGGATGACATTCTCTTAATAGGAAATGACATTCCTATGCTACAATCTGTCAAAGGGTTCTTGTCACACAGGTTCTCCATGAAAGACCTGGGTGATGCCTCATATATTCTGGGGATCCGGATCTATCGTGACAGATCCAAGAGGATATTAGGACTTTCACAGTCCAGGTACATCGACACCATACTGAAAAGATTCAGTATGGAAGATTCCAAGCGCGGTAATCTACCGGCTTGTCACGGGATCACCCTCTCCAAAGAGATGTCTCCCAAGACTGATTTGGAAAGGGATCGCATGTCTATTATACCCTACGCTTCTACGGTAGGCTCTATAATGTATGCGATGTTGTGTACCAGACCGGATGTAGCTTATGCACTGAGTGTAGTAAGCCGGTATCAGTCAAACCCTGGGGAGAAACACTGGATAGCGGTAAAGAACATTCTCAAGTACCTGAAAAGGACTAAGAAGATGTTCTTGGTGTATGGCGGAAAAGACCTCCAGATCGAGGCATTTGCTGACTCCAGCTTCCAGAGTGACAAGGATGATTCCAAGTCCATGTCGGGCTTTGTCTTTACCCTCAACGGAGGGGCGGTGTGTTGGAAGAGTTCCAAACAGGAAACCGTTGCTGACTCGACAATGGAAGCGGAATATATCGCTGCATCTGATGCCGCAAAAGAAGCCGTCTGGATGAGGAAGTTCTTGAAAGAGCTTCAGGTGGTTCCGTCCATTGTTGACCCAATACCTCTGTATTGCGACAACAACGGGGCTATAGCTTTAGCGAAGGAACCCAGGTCCCATCAGAAATCCAGACACATCTTGAGGCGGTATCACCTGATCAGGGAGATCGTGGATCGCCAGGAGATCGAGGTTCGGAGGGTTGCTTCAGAAGATAACACTGCAGATCCATTCACCAAGGCCTTGCCCCAGACTCAGTTCGAGCGGCTGATCGAGATGATAGGTCTTCGATACGCCAGTACATGGCCTCAGTGCAAGTGGGAGATTGTTAGTGTATATGCCCCAGAGGCCATTACTGTATCATACTAGTTTGTATATTACTTAATAGAAGCTTGGGATATTCACCTTGTATTGACAATCTTGTTCAATATAGTAGTATGCTACTTGGTTTGTTTCTACTTCAATGTGTACATGTGTTTATTTTAGTATATCACATATACACATTAGTGGAGCCCTTAGGATCTTTGCTTGATTACCAGCGTTGTGATGGCAGTCACACTAGTGGGGGCTGGGTAATCTATAAGCACATCCTTATGCAGGTCCCTAGTCGCAGGACTATCGAGACAGGGTATCGATACTCCGGAGTAGACTAGCGTATGCGCTTCTCATCCCAGTGTGGGAGACGGTCTGTCCCACAGCCGTCAGTACGTCGTACTTGAGATAGTATGCGGGTGCTCATTGGGTTACGAGTACACTGGACAGGACTCGTCGGGAACTGATTGGTTGGTATTATACCTATCGTCAGTTATCAGTTCCCAGGTGACATGAGTACAGCTTAGTCCGCTGACTTGATACTGTCACTTCGCCTTGAGTGTGTTCCCACTGTACTTTGATTACTACCCTACCACGGCTCAAAGGAGTCGTGCAAACAGGTAGTAGTTGGGTGCAGTCTCGAAGCACTTGGAGGCAGTGACGGTTAGACAGGATTCGTCTCTCCCGGTATTGGGGATTGACATCGCGCTGTGTCTAGGAGAGCCATTACACGAGTAGTCCCTGGCCAGGGCAAGCGAGATATACTGGTAGGTTTCCAGTGTTATCTCAGGGTGTTCTGGGCTACACTCCGACACGACTTGTACCGCTATTAGGGGACTGACGTTTACCGCCCCCTAGGCCCGCCATGCGATGTATCAGACGAACAGACCGGACTGTACGGAGATTGTCACATTCAGGCTCAGTAGGAGTTCAGATGAGTTTCACCTCGTCCGTCTTCTTATCGGCATCTACCTGGGGGCCGTTACGCACAGCTAGTGCCGCTTGCAGTCTGTGGTTAAACCCACTGCCAGTGTAGTGTCGAGTCTTTAGAGTCCCACACAGAGAGCTATTCGCCTTTAGGCAAAAGAGTAGATGTCGCATGGTTTTGAGACAGGTCGCATGGTTTTGCGACAGGGTTCAGTCACATCCGTGCATTTATGCACGTTTGGTGTCCGGACAGTAAACACTAGCGGGCTTTGGTTTAAGCCAGATCCTAGTGTACGTTTTGAGATTGGTTTTATCTCGTTTGTATTCGTGTTCCCCGGAACACGGATACGGGTGTGTATGCACAGTTGACAGAGACAGAGGCAGGGGATTCTCATTAGGGTTGCTGACTGTTGACTTTTGTCAAACCCTAATGAGATTAAGACATATGATTAACAATAATATTAATTGAGTATTATAGTGACATGGTTAGGATTGAAAGGTTGACCTAGTTGACTTGTTGACTTTTGTTGACCGGTTGACTAGGTTGGACTTGTTGACCACCATCATGACAATGGCCATTATTTGGTTGCATTGACTTATACTTGCTTGTTTTGTTCACCATTTACATTTAATGCAAGAAATGATAGTGTCATTTGTCATGATAATAACTTTTACAATATACTCAATTATCATTACTTGTTATCATGATGCTTTTGGATTATGAGAGGGTGTATGAAAAAAGTCTTGCTCATTCTTTCATTAGCTTTCTCTCTCTTGAGCTCTCTCATTTTTCCTCTAGCTCTCACCCTCTTCCTCTTGCTCTCTCTCTACCTCAAGGGCAAACCATTCTCATGTGTTGAGACTCATTGCCCTAGAGATAAAAAGATACCAAAACAATCCTCTACTCATCCTAGTTCACAAGGTTTAGCAAACCGAGTGAACTAGTTTCTTCAAGTTAGAAGAAGAAGCCAAAGGTAGAAGCTTTCGGGTGGATCCGTCTTCGGCGCGAGAAGATGACGAGGAGAGGCCGGTCTGTACACCACAAGAGTTGAAGACGAAGGAGTTCAAGAAAGGTATAACCCCCTAACCGAGTAGTTAAACAACTCCTAGTTAGGTTGTTAGATAGATAGTTTAACAAAGATCCGGTTTAAGTCCATGTTACCACCTCTAGAAAAATTGTTTTTCGTCATTTCCGCAAGCCCGTAAGTACCGGGAGCAGTAGCATGGACTTACACAGTATTGTAACTATGCTGCAGTTCATAATTACAATCACATAACTCTATTAAGTCACCCAAAACTCTAGCAGATGGATCAAAATATGCAGCAGAACACACTATGTGAATCAAGATCAAGAATAACAAGTTTACTATCTAGACCGTAGGATGTCTTAGATTGTCAAGCCCTACACGGAAACTGTAATCCCATTCCAAACAAACCTGGCTCTAATACCAACAAAACCATGTCACGTCTCGCTTCCCAAAATACAGGATATGGGGGGTCGACAAGGCCAACCATGCTCCTACGGTCGAGAAAACATCCCGCCGTAGTCATACTTCGGCTTCTAGCTTTAAGTGGTAATCAGTAATCAATACAGAGGTAATGAGATATGCGGTCACTAAATCAAAACAGTTACAAAAAACTAACCAGATAGAGATCAAGAAAGTATAGCGCTGAGTCGCTGATCTAGATATAATGTCCTCGGGGTACGTCAGGTCCTGGTCCGAGCTAAATCCACTTCTCACTTTGAGCATGCATACTCAGGTCGTCAGAGCGACACAATAGCAATAAATAGAAATACATATGTAACCAGTGTAATAATGATGAATGTGAAACAGTAAGCATGGAGTGATGATATGAGCATGAAGGAGCCGGTACAGGTAAACAGTAAAGCACATAAACAGCAAGACAGATGTATCAGTCAATAATCAATGCATGTCACTAAACCTATCAGTCTCTAAATCTCACTGTCCAGGTCGCTAAACCTATCGTCAGTCCAAGTGTGAGAGTCAACCACTCGTGAGTATCCCCTACCCAAGTCTAGGGCCCCAGGGGCAAGGGAACACGGGCCCGAGTCGTTGATAATCAGTAATATCACCCATATAACTCCTAGAATTGCTGTGTATGCTAGCAATGGGACTCCCGAGATTCCGTTGAACTCACACTCAAACTACCCCACACCCCATGGTCTACATCAAACACCAACCATAAACTCAAATACTAGTCGGCCCATGACAAGTCTATGCGAGAACTGAAGACATGATCTCCATCAAGCATGTCTCGACTGGTACCCAAGATAAATGGACAGTATTTGGTGCCTTACCTATGACACTAATATAAGTACTGCCATAACCGTCCCATTCCACTTATAGTTACACTTATATATATCCCATAGACGTCGACAATGCAATAAATCAATAGGGTCCACTGATTGTGTACAAGTATATGTCACGTCGCTATTTCATTCACGTTTTAACACTAACATACTTGCCACAATCAAAACACTAATACCTAACACTGGGTAATGTACACGATCACTAGGTTACCAATGCAATAACATCTACATGATATGATGAGAATGTAATAATTAAGCTATGAATAAGATATCATCAGTCAGTGTTCTACCACTTGCATAATTCACAATAAATCATACATGCAAAATTAAGTGAAACAATGCAAAAGGGGTAAGCAGCATGTTTAATTATCTATCCGTCAAAATTGGTTTCGCGCCAATCGGGTATCAGGTTTACTAGTTGTGGCCATTTCAATTTAAGTGTTCACTGCTGGAAATCCGGTTTCAGAATTGGAAGTCCGTTTCGTAACACATTTTAATCCCAGTTGGGAGCGAAATTGGGCGACGTTAAAGTTGAACAATATTTAGGGTTATCAGTTAGGTTTCCAACGCAATTGGCGGATCGATAATATCCATAGTGTACTGGAAGTTATGCATTGTATAATAAAAGGGGTATACGTTCTGTCCCTGTTTGGGACAGCTATATGTTCTGTTGATTTAAAATTTAATTTAAATAGTAAACGACGGTAAAAACAAATGAAATCACTTTCAATGGCTAACTAATAGGTTTGTCTTCACTATGGTATAGGGTTCCGCATCATAACATTTTCATACAGCAGGATGGAAGCATTACAAAACGAGAATCGACAGCCCGAGCTGCTCTGGACTGCAGTCCAGAGTCGCACTCCGAACTAGTTCCCGTCACCTTTTTAGCATCGAAAAAGATTAAAACTCTTATGGGGTTCTAGGTCGTTGAGTCGGCTTCGATATGAGCCCTCGAACGCAACGTTCCGGTATGTAACCAATTAACTATGATTCTTACAAAGTTCAGGTACAGGAAATTTCAATTTTGACGGGTCAAAAAGGGAAAGACCTATCTCGTCATTAAAGTCCGTATTTTCCAGCCAAAACATAACACGACTAACACGACGTTCATTATCACTCGGGCCATCATACGTGATTAGTTTTCGTCAATTTAGCAGGGGTTTTCAGTTCGTGTTTTGCATCGAACACTTGCATTACTTGATTTGCAAACGAAATGTATATATGATATTGAAGTGCAATTGAATGGAATAGGTATAATTAGAATGAAGCAAGTATTAAACTTGCATGATGACGTGTCGACGACGGTATGGCAGCGGCAGCGGCAACGGTGCGATCGCGACACACGCGCAACACGGCAACGACGATTCAGGCACGGCACAACAGCAACAAAAGTTTCGATCTTGGCTCGAGCTTGGGCTCAAAGTAAAGAAGAACTCTCGGCTCCGCCTTTGGGCTTGGAGTGGTCGACAGATAGGAGTTTAGGCAACGTGCAGGCGGTGTCCAACGGCGCAGAGGGCTCGAGCGGCGGCTAGGAGCTCCGGCAACATGGCAGAGGCAGCGACGGTGAAGGGCGTGGAGGTGGGTACGGTGGTTGGGTCTCCAGAGGGCTGAGTGGGAGGCGGCCGTCTGTTGCTCAAGGGTGGCCGTCAGCGACAGAGGCGGCAGCGACGGCGATAGTGGTGTGCAGCGGGGTGGTCGGCCAAGGAACTCAGGGGTGAGAAGAAGAAAGCGTGGGTTGTTGTGGTGATGGCGAGGGGTAGGAAGGTGAAGACGAGGTTGGTGGCGGCGACGCGGAGGCGGTCGGAGGTGCCGTCGATGGTGAGGGGAGGCTCGGGCGTTCGGGCACCGGAGGGAGGCAACCGGGGTTGTTGAGGTGGTCGCCAGCGATGGAACAGAGACTCGGCGAGGGTTGCAGCGGGTTTGAGGCTGGGGTTTGATGGAACTCGGAGTTGGCCGATGATGCGGGTGTGCAGGGCTGGTGTCACGACGATGGCAGGGAGGGTGATGAAGATAAGGTCAGCGGTGCAGCGGTGAGGTGAAGGTTGCAGGTGCTCGTCGGCATCGGGTGATTCGGTGATGAAGGGAAATGGAAGCGAAGGGAGAACGAGAGTGAGAAGGGGAGAGAGATGGGTTTTTGGTGAAGGGGGGACGTGAGGGTGATGGCGAGGGAGGCTCTGTCTCGTATGAGAGAGAGAGAGAGAGAGAGAGAGACGAGGTCGAGGGAGGGAAGTGAGCGCGCGCGTGAGGTCGTGGGTCGAGGAGTGGGGACGTGGTCGCGATGAGGAGCGGAGGCATGGGGACGGACGGCGGGGACGTGGGGAAAGAAGAAAAGAAGCAGGAAAAGAAGAGGTGGGGAAGAAGCAGTCGGTTGGGGTGGGTAAGGGGCTTGGGGTGGGTCGGTATGGGTCGGGGTTGAGGCTTGGGTCTTGGCTGAGGAAAAATAAAAGGGAAATGGAAAATAAAAGGGAAATAGGCAATAGGGTTAGGGTTTGGGGTTTTAGGGTTAGGGTTTTAAAATAAAATAATTATAAATGTATATAAACAAATTTTTTAAGCAACACTTTATGAAAATACAAATATTGGTGTACAAAAGAACTGGGTATTACACCCGGTATATGTATCGCTACATATACGCATATCCGTATAAAAATACGGATAGCACCTAAGAAAGAAAATGAACAGTGAACAATAATACTAAAATATATATATCAAAGTATATATATATATATATATAAATTATTAAATCAAAACCCGATTTAATAATCCGGCTTAATCCTAAGCCAGCTAGTATTATCAACCATTCGATTAAAATCCGTGTATCCCATACGCGTATTTAATTGGAACCTCTGCACGTACCAACGTACGGCTCCTACATCTATCGTCTGAACCGGGAAAACCCTCTGTGTGGGACTCTAAGGACTCGACACTACGCTGGCAGTGAGTTTAACCACAAGCACGTCAGCGGCACTAGCTGTACATAACGGCTACCCGAGTACTTGCCGAAAGGGGGATCAACAATCAAGTACGTCCTTATCTTACTGAGCCTGAATGTGACAATCTCCGTACAGTTCGGTCTTTTCGTCAAAGAGTATCGCATATCGGGGCTAGGGGTGGATAACGTCAGACCCCTGCTAACTCGATAAGTCGTGTCTGAGTCAAGCTCATCATCAACAGATATACTACTGATCAACTATCAGTAAATCTCATCAACCGTGGTCATGGATTTAGGGTGATAGCCAACTAAATACATCTCGACATCGACTCCTAATACCAGGAGAGACGAATGTCTGACAATCGATCACTGCCTCCATGTGGCTTGAGACTGTACCCAACTAAAACCTGTTTGCACGACTCCTTTGAGCCGTGGTTGGGTAGTAATCAAAGTATAGTGAGAACTCACATGAAACAAATGACGATCTCAGGTTAAAAGACTAACATGTACTTATGCCACCTGAGAACTTCCATCTGACGATAGATATAATACTATCTAGAAGTTCTCGGCGAGTCCGTCCGGTGTACTTATCTCCAGTGAGCACCTGTATACTATCTTAGGTGACAAATCACTAATGGCTTGTGAGACCGACCACCGCCCCTCGTCGGGGTCTAGAAACGTATACACTAGTCTACTCCGGAATATCGATGCCCAGTCTCGATACACCCACGACTATGGACATTTAAGGATGTGCTTATGGACAACACAGTTCCCATATATATGATCGTCATCATAATACTGGTTGTCAAGCAACAATTCTACGGGCTTCATCAATGATAAAGACAAACCATATAGCATACTATCATCTCGAGTAAGACCGTTATACCTTTATAGGTCCTCTCTCAGTTATCATAATCGCCTACTTGCAATCACAATAATTGCCTTGAGAGCACTATATCCAACAAATTTTACTAAATTCCGTCCATCTTTTGGGGGTTTTGAGATAACCCATTGAAGTTAAAAATTCCTATTAAACCACATTGAAGGGCATTTTTGTAAAAAGGTTGAAAGGTATTTTTGTCAAAAAAATATTATATTCCGTTCATTTTGAGTCTATTTAATCCATCATTAAGACATTTTAGGGTTATTCAGTCAAATTGTGGCTTACACGGGATAATCAAACTAACGATTTCATACAATATTGGTAGTTCAATGAGGTTTTATAGTATTTTTAGAATTCAATGGGGTTTTCTCAAAAACCTCAAAAAGTGTATGGGGTTTAGTAAAAAAATTTCCATATCGTTTTTTCCAAGAACGAGAATATCATCAATAGAAAAAATATGAGAAATACCAAGAGAGCTCTTATCAATGGTCCCAAACTCAATGAAATCCATATTTTCTTGCAAAAGTTGAGAGAAAGAAATCATCACCAATATTGAATAAATAAGATAAGGATCGTCTTGCCGAAAAGTGAAAGTGGAACAAAAATAACCATAACGCGAGCCACTCAAATCGACCCAAGCATGGATCCATTTAAGCCACATTAAAGAAAAACTCTTTTGATCTATTATAAGCAAAAGAAAATCTCTATTAACATAATCAAATGTTCCGTGTAAATCAATTTTTGCACAAAACCTTTTTTTTTTTTGCATTACGTTGGTCAAAATCATGAATTAAATCGGAATTAAGAAAAATATCATTTTCAATACTTCGATCATGAAAGGAAGTACTTTGGGTGGAGGGGATGAGATTTGACATGATAGGCTTGAGCTTAGATGCAAAATTATGGCAATATATCTATAAATGCAATTACAAAGAAGGATGGGCCTAAATTTGAAAATTGAAATGGATTTTTTGTTTTGGGGATTAAAGAAATCAAAGTGGAGTCGACACATTTCGGTAACTTGGTCGTATTGAAAAAAAAAGAATAGGTTTTGTTACTAAGTTTCCAATGAACAGCCAAGCCTTAAAAAATAAAAGAGGTTAATTGCATAAATATATTCATGAACTTTTCTCCCTTCTGCAATTGATAGCATGAACTTTAAAAATTGGAGATAACTACCACGAACTATTTTTTTTTTTTTGAGATAGCTACTCTATAGAATTAAATTTTGACTATTATACCTTTCACCCTGTTTTAATATTTTTTCCTATGAAAAAAGATAATAAATTAAAATAAAAAATAGTGATTACAAACTAAAATTAGTACCATTAGTAATTAGAATGTAACTTGAGATTAGAAGAGCGATGATGGAGTGGGTGGCGTCGGGTCAAAGGTGAGCGGATGAAGGAGATAAAAGAGAAAAATGGAGGAAAAGATCACAATCTAAAGATTTAAAGCAATTTTGTACTTGGGCATAAAAGATGCAGGTTTGAGATTTAGAAATTTGGGGATTTAGGGTTTGGTGGTTTAAAGAATTGAAAGTTAGGGATTTTTTAATTCGATGATTTAGATATTTAAGGGTTTAAAATTTTGGGGATAATAAGTACAGTGATTTATGGTTCCGAGATTTGGAGATCTAAGAATTAGGGTGTTTGGGGATTTAGTGATTCAAATATTCTAAAATGATGGGTTGAGAAGGATGGAGAGGAGTTTGGAGTTTAGGCGTTCGGAGAATTAGGATCTTTAAAATTGAGAGTTTTGAAATTTACGGGTTTAGCAAATAAAAGGTTAGAGGATTTAATGATAAAAAGTATTTGAATGGATATGTTAAAGAAACCGGTGAACGAGAAGACGAGGAGGGAAGAGGAAGAAGATAGGGGTAAATGGTCAAAACAAACCATTTTTAGATGATGTCACCCTTTATATTAACATGATGATATTTTTTCACATTCGGGGATGATAGTTCATGGTACTTTTAAATTAAAATAGTTAATGGTATCAATCGCATAAAAGTTATAGTTCATGCGTATATTTATGCAATTTAGCCTAAAGATTATGGAACCCTTCCAGACCCGAAGATTTTAAAGTATTAGTATTGAAAACCACATTTCTTATCTCATCATCAGTGATGGGTTTGGAAATGTCTTGGATGCGTGCTTCCTTTAATTTCGGCCTATTATCAATATAAATAAAATGAATATCGGTAAGATGAGTTGAGAAGTTCTTTGTAAAAGCATACGGCTTTGGAAGTAATGATAGAAGGATCGAAAGTGGATAAACTATCTTTAAGTTGGATAGATTTGATGTAATTGGAGCATTGTATTTTACACATAGCCGCATAAAAAAAATCTATTATTTCCATCATATAAATGAAGCAAATTGATTCTTGATTTTTGTTTGAGAATAAATTCTTAAGTTGTAGAAGATGATAGAGCTTACTTGAGGCATTTCTTTCTTAGGAGCATAGGTTAGAGTGAAGGTGATTAATATTGAGGGTAGTTTGTATGTTGAATAAACCATTTCATGCATCTTTGAAGTTCAAATGAACATCGCCAATACATTGTTTGCTCCAATTCTTTCATGCAAACTTAACATCTTTCAATTTTTTGAAATTCTTTAATGCAAACTTAACATCTTTCAATTTTTTGAATGAGGTAAAAATGGGATCCCCGCTGCAATAACCTTTCCAAGCACTGTCAACTACACTAAGAAACTCTAGATGATCAGCCCAAACATCTAAGAACTTAAAAGATTTAGGTGTGGAAACAACAATGAGACTCGGTGTTGTTAAAGGCGACGAAAGGTATTGCGCCTCAGACGAAAAGCGCAACCAGCAGCTGAAGTGTGCCTCTCGAAACTTCGACGCGATGTGCAACGGTGAAACGTGCACTTAGGCGCTCGAGGCACGCACCTCACGTGTGCCTTGCGTCTTACACAGGGCACGCGTCTCGTTGTAAAGTGGCTAGTTTTAGATAAATGAGCCGAATGGGTTTGGTTATTAGGTTTTTTAACCCAAACCTAAAACATAAAATTAAGTAGCTATTGGCAACAGTAACCGAGACCAATTCGAGAACACCCCCAAAAGAGCTAGGATTCCTCTCGTTTGCAAGTTCGTCGTCGGTTAGGGTTTTTTCGAGTTTTCATCGTTGGCTCGCTGAAAGCTGCTCGAGTTCTTCGGTAGTGGCTAGGCCTCTTTACTTCTTCTCGGGTTCTACTCTTCTTCTCAAGTTATAGCTTCTTCGGCAATGGCTAAGCCTCTCTATCTTTCTCTCTTCTCGGCTAGAGTATCCCAAACAGTGTTCTAAAAAGCAGTTTAGGCACCCGACCAGATGGAAGTGGTGCTAGGCTACTCTGATTCAACCGTAGGCGGTTTCATTGAGCAATTTAAGCCTTTAATAAGCACTTAAGACACTTAGCTTGCTTAAGCGGACGCCTAAACGGTCCCAACCCATTTAATGGAATAAAATTTAGTCATTTTTGAAGTATCATGGATCGGGTTTGTTCTTTTTCACCGTACCTGACCCAACTCCAAACTTAATGATATAAAGATTAGTCAATTTTGTCTTCTTTTCTGAATAATTTTTGAATTATATAGCTCAAAATCTATTTTTGCTGATTTTTACTGTTAAAATATCAATATGTTACCGGTTATTATGCTAAAATATCAATATATTTATGTTTGTACTGATGATATTTCAATATGTAGCTATTTTCTAGGCTGAAGTGTTAATATACTGCCGAAATTTCAATATGTATATATATATTAAATATAATTTTAACTAGAATTAAAAAAATGTCTGGGCAGCGCTTAAGCGGCGCCTAGACGGTTAGACGGCACCCCAACTGCTCAGCTGCGCCTAGCATTTTTTACGGCCTTAATCCCAAAACATAAAACTAGGTGTAGTTTCTCCTCTTGTTATTTATGTTATTGGTGTTAGAATTTTGAGTCGGAAGTTAAATTTTTTAGTGGGTATTTTATGTGAATGTGCTTATCTCATTACAAACTTGTACGCCTCACACACTTGGACACGCATCTCAGGCGAGTGCTTTACGCCTCGAGCGCATTAGACCCTTTGCGTCTCGCACTGCGCCTTGCGCATTGACAGCACTGATGGGACTAGTGATATGTATTGCAGAATAGTCAGATCTCAGGAGTACCCTGTTCTAGAAAGTAGGCAATGGCATTCAGATAAGCTTCCGTCCAACGAATATTGCAAAGAGCTCAATCAAGTTTTTCCATAATACATACGGTCGATAGGGTAATGATTACTCCAAGTAAAATGATGCTTATAGATACCATATCATCAATTTGGCAAGAACAAAGACAATCGTTGAAACTATTCATATTTGAAAAGAACACTGGGAACACTGGGTTACCACCTAATTTTTCAAGTGCAAAACGGACAATGTTGAAGTTTTCGCCAAAAAACCACAGTTTGTTAATAGAATAAGGAACATGCACAAGATCATTCCATAGCCGATTCCGGTCCGGGGCATCAATTTGCCTATAAACAACGGACAAAAAGAAATCATTAAAACCGTCTCAAGAAATTATATTACAAATTTCATCTATAACAACACGAAACTTGCAGTCGTCACTCAAAGAAACGGACAAAATAGCAACACTGTTATCAAAACAGTTTTGATCAAGAAATATCCAAATATTAGGCATGGATAAAGCCGCTCTACGCAGCGTACCACTGCGTGTTGCGCACCACACCCAGCAGGTGTGGGTTTCGGGCCGTACTGGATGTGCTGCGCAGATGTAACACTAAGGGCCGGTTTGGTTGCAAGATTATGAAAGTTGGATTCCAAAATAGTACGGTTGATAATTTCTGGATTTGGTAATTTGTTGTTTGGTTGGTTTTGGATTTATAGTATTGGATTTGTAGATTCTTGTAATCTTTGTTTGGTTGGTGAAAATAAAGTTGGATTTGAATTTAACGATTGTAGAGAGAATGAGAGAGTATTATTAAATAAATAAAGTACACGGGTCTTATCTAAACGTACAATGAATAGTGTCAAATCCTTGAAGATCCTTAAATTTTTTAGGATTCAAAAACAAAGGAATTCTAGAAATCTAAAGCTATCAACCAAACACAAAATTATGGAATCCTGGATTCCGCAATTCAAATCCATGATAATCCTGCAACCAAACAGGCCCTAAGGGCATGTTTGGTTGCAGAATTATGGAATTTGGATTCCAAAATAGTACGTTTGAAATTTTTGGATTTGGTAATTTGTTGTTTGGTTGGTTTTGGATTCCTCGTATTGGATTTGTAGATCCTTATAATCTTTGTTTGGTTGGTGAAAAAAAGTAGGATTTGGATTTGAGGATTTTAGAGAGAGATAGATAGAGAGTGGATTGTTAAATAAATAAAGTACACGGGTCCCATCTAAAAGTACAATGAATAGTGCCAAATCCTTGAAAATCCTTGAAAATTTTTAGGATTCAAGAATCCTTGTTTTGTGGTGGGCATCCATAAAAAACAAAGGAATTCTAGAAATCTAAATCCATCAATCAAACACAAAATTATGGAATTCTAGCATTCGACAATCCAAATAGTAAATCCAAATCCATAATCCTGCAACCAAACCGGCCCTAAAGCAACTACAATTTAGATTGCAAATATTAATAAGAAGCAAGATCAAAACAATGAATGCCCAACCCAACACACATTCCCATTATCAAAAATCCGATACCCTAAAACTAAAACCCGAGCAATACATCCATATATTAGATATATGTAACCTTAATGATGAAACAAAAACCGCCAAAACAAATAGATCCAAAAGAAGAATTCTGAAGCACAAACAACACTCACTCTAATAATCACAATATACACAATTAACGTCTAAGCATGATGTTTTTTTTTTGAAGAACTAAAGAAGGGTGATAAGGATGAAGAGGAGGAGAGCGGCGATAAAGGAGTACTTGAGAGCAGCGAGAAGGATGGCGATGGAGATGAACAAGATCTGCGACAGCACCTGCACGCTGGCCCACGTCAGCAACCCAGTCAATCCAATGGCCACGATGTTCTCAGGGTCTGGATCCAGCACGTCTCTCCACCGCAGGTTCAACGCCGGCGCCGCCCTCCTCCTCTTCACCTCTCCTCCTTCGTCCCCTCCTTCTGCAAATACCTCGAATCGTGATTTTGGGGATTTTGGAGATTTAGGGTTTCTGATTTGGGGTTGGAGGCGAAGAGGAAGGGCCGATGGGTAATGTCGTGAAATGCGAGGGAGATTGTTGGCATACGGAGTGAATTTTGGGAGAGAGCTGGCAGCAGGCATTGCTAGACTAATAATCTCCAATCTTTCCTCTAGGAAAAAGGGCAGAAGAGGGGCGCTTTGCCAGAACTAAAGAAACATCAGAGAGACTAGATTTTTTGCACGTGTTAATTAAAAAAATTTAGCGGAAGAAAGAGATCCAGAGGTTTATTTGATGATAATTAAAAAATTAAATTCTTTTGGGGATGGACCTCTATGCAAATGGTATTTGCATTATATATAAAAAGATATTTGCATTATATATAAAAAAATATAAATATATATATTGGAAGAGATGATATAGAAGGTTTTAAATAAATAATTAATTGTTTTTTAGGCGAGAGAGATGACATGGAGGACTTGAAAGGTGAGAAAGATGATGTGGAGAGTATGAGAGGTGAGGATTTTTCTCATTTTTTCTATTTTCAAGAAAAAAGAAGAATGATGGAACTCTAACCAAGAGTGTTTGCATTATATATACTAGAATTTATGCACGTGCATTGCATGTTTAAAAAAATTGAGGAGGGAAGAGAGAAAAATGTGGAGAGTTCTAGAGTCTAATTTATTTATTTATTTTAAAAAAGGGAAGGATGAAGTGGAGGGCATAAGAGGTGAGAGAGATGATATGGAGCACTAGAGAGATAAGGAATTTTCTCATTTTTTTAATTTTTCAAGAAAAAAATGAGAAGGATGGATCTCTAACCAAAGGTATTTGTATTATATATAGACTAGAATTTGTGCACGTTCGTTGCACGTGTAAATAAAACAATTGTTTTTTGGGAAAAAGAAACAGATGTGGAGGTTTCTTTGATGATAATTAAAAAATTAATTTTTTTCGGAGAAGAGAGAGAGATGTGGATGTTTGTAGATTATGTGGAGATCTTTTTGATGATGTGGAGGCTTGAGAATGCAGGGTTTTTCTCCTTTTTTCTAGAAAAAAAATGAGGGGGAAAAGAGAGAAATGTGGAGGGTTTTAGAGTTTTATTTATTTTTTAAAAAAATTGGAAGAGACGATATGTAAAGTTCTAGATAAACAATTAATTATTTTTTAAGAGAGAGAGTATATATATATATATATATATATATTGAGAGAGATGATATAGAAGGTTCTAAATAAACAATTAATTGTTTATTAGGATTTAAGAGAGAGAGAGATGACGTGGAAGGCTTGAAAGGTGAGAGAGATGACGTGGAAGTTTTGAGAGGTGAGAATTTTTCTTATTTTTTCTAGAAAAAATGAGAATGGTGGACCTCTACCTATGGGTGTGTGTGTGTGTAATTTATGCACGTGTGTTGCACGTGTTAGTTTAAAAAAAATGATAAGGGTGGAGAGGAGGAGAGAGATATGGAGGGTTCTAGAGTTTTTTTTGTTGTTTTTTTTTAAAAAAAGGGATTGATGATGTGAAGGGTTTTAGATAAATAATTAATTGTTTTTTAGGAGAGGAGAGAGATGATGTGGAAGGCTTAAGAGGTGAGGGAGATGATGTGGAGGGATTGAGAGGTGGGGATTTTTATCTTTTTTTCTTTTTTGCTAGAAAAAAGGAGAAAGGTAGACTTTTAACCATAGGTATTTGCATTATATATAGAGACTAGAATTTATGCACGTGCGTTGCGCGTGTTTAAAAAAACCGAGAAGGGAAGAGAGAGAAATGTGGAGAGTTCTAGAGTCTAATTTATTTATTTATTTTTAAAAAAAGGGGAGGGATGAGGTGGACGGCTTGAAAGGTGAGCGAGATAATGTGGAGGGCTTGAGAGATAAGGATTTTTCTCATTTTTTCTATTTTTCAAAAAAAAAGGAGACGGATGGATCTCTAACCAAGGGTATTTGCATTATATATATATATATATATATATATATATATATATATATATATATATATATATTGGAAGAGATGATATAGAAGATTCTAGATAAACAATTAATTGTTTTTTAGGATTTAAGGGAGAGAGAGATGACGTGGAGGGCTTGAAAGGTGAGAGAGATGACGTGGAAGGTTTGAGAGGTGAGAATTTTTCTTATTTTTTCTAGAAAAAAGGAGAATGGTGGACCTCTACCTATGGGTGTGTGTGTATAATTTTTGCACGTGTTAGTTTAAAAAAATTGAGAAGGGTGGAGAGGAGGAGAGAGATATGGAGTGTTCTAGAGTTTTATTTTTTATTTTTTTTAAAAAAGGGATTGATGATGTGGAGGGTTTTAGATAAATAATTAATTGTTTTTTAGGAGAGGAGAGAGATGATGTGGAAGGCTTAAGAGGTGAGGGAGATGATGTGGAGGGATTGAGAGGTGGGATTGTCACGCCCCGCTTCCCAAAATACGGAAAACGAGGGATGACTAGGCCAGCCTGCTCCTACGGTCAAGGAACAATCCCGCCGTAGTCACACTTCGGTTTCTAGCATTACATGGTAATCAGTAAACAAAGCACAGCAGTAAAGGAATTACATCACTAAATTATTACATTAAGATCCATTGTTCACAAATTACAAATAAACAAGAAGAGTTACTAACCAAGTTCAATTACACGATCTCTTTATGGAAAGCAGAAAAGAAGAAAAACACTCCAGACTAAATCTCCGTCAACTCGAAAGGTAAATCCGTCTCCTGCGCTGGTTCTTCCACGGGATCTGAGCATGCATACTCAGGTCGTCAGAGCGACGTAATAGCAATTTATATAATAATGATATGAAACAGGTAAATGAGGTAATAACAGTGAAAATACGATGCGTGCAATCGCTATGTCACTATATGATGCAAAGTAAGATATGTGTCCCTATCAGTCTCTAGGTCATGTTTGAAATCGTATAGTGGAAAGGAGGATCATGTTTAACAGGAGTCTCGTACATACCCGAGACAACGACCCACATGCCCGGGACATAACCCTGTCAGCCGGATCGCTAGATCCTACCTAATATATATATCACTGCTCGAATGATCATCCTCTAAAACACGGTCCCGCTAAATACGATTCTCTTTCCACTTTGATTTCCCCTTTTTCCCCAGGTCTACACTATATATGATTTTGATTTAGTCGTGTACAAGCATACCAATGGCACGGTTTTATCACTGTTCACTGTATCAATCACTGTCACGAATCATTCACTTTCCATTAGTATACCCGACACTCCTAAACCAATATCATTGACGCACGATAATACAATATCCACTGAACACTAACACACGCTAACACTATGTATATGACAATTGGGTAAGATATGTGTATGTATGACATTAACAAGTCATGTATGTTATGAACCAATATGCACGTCATTAACTTACAAAAATTGCATAAATTCATATGTTCAGAATTCAACAAAATGATACAAATACGATAATAAGCACACTCTGTCAGCGGTTCATCAAAATTTGTTTCAGTTCAATCAGATTTCCAGTATTCGAGTTACAGCCGTTTCATTTTAAGTGCTCGCGGCTGGAAATTCAGTTTCTGAACTGAACGTCCGTTTCGCGACACGAATTTCACTCAGTTGGGATCAGAATTTAGCGACGCTACAGTTGAATAAAATCTAGGGTTTTCAATAGGGTATTTAACGCAAAAGACGGATTCTCAATCGCGTCTGTACGTCAAAAGTTATACACTGTTTAACACTAGTTTGTCACTTCTGAATCTGTTTTGGACTGTTAGACGTCCTGCCCTTTTAATTTACAAATTAAATAGCAAACGACGATGAAACGGAATGAAACCACTTGTGTTATTTATATAACAGATTAACCTTTAATAAACTGCAGCGTTCCGCAACATACGAGTTCAGGAAATCAGGTGGCACACATTATGGAACAGTAAACAGTAACCAGATTCGCTCTGGAGTGCAGTCCAGAGCCGCACTCCGATCCAAATATCGTCACAATTTGAGTACAGAAACCATTAGAAACTTGCATAGGGTTATAGTTCGTCGAGTCGGCTTCGATTTAAGCCCTCGAACGCATCATTTCAGGATGTACATAATTTATGATGATTTTAACAATTTTCAGATACGGGAAATTTCCAGTTTTACGGTTATATCTGGGGGTATTCGTTTTAGCCACTAACAGTCGTATTTTCCAGTGAAATTTATACACAGTATTTATCACTACATGGGCCAGCATAGACAATCCAATTCCGTCAAATTAGATTAATATTTTCATTGGGATCATGCATCGAACAGGTATGTCATAAATCTATCGGGAATTGTAAATGTGGAATTTATACAATTTGAGTTTGTAACACGAATAGATTAGCATGTAGCAAGTAAAGTACTTGCTTGGAAACGTTTCGGGGATGCATGGCGGCGGCAACGTCACGAACGCGCGACGAACGGCGTGAATTGGTTTGCACGACCTTGGCTCGCGATACGGGTGCGACGTCGGAGTTGCCCGGAGGCGTCTTGTGCTTGCTGGAAGCGGAGGGGTGCTCTGTGGATCTCAGGGAGTGCGCTGGGGTCGACGACGGTCGGCGGCGTCACTCCGGCGATGAATGCAATGAGCTCGCAATGGGGGGAAAATGATGGTTGTGTGTTGTGGGTTGCTGTTTTGGAGGGAGATAGAGAGAGAGTAGGGGCTCGGGTGCTTGTCGTGATGGAGATGAGGCTGAGGAGAAGGGTGTAGAGGTCGACGACGTGATGGGGAGATCGCCGGCGTGAGGGTGTAGGGTGGTGGTCGAATGGATGCAGAGGAGCCCGGGTGTGTAGGGGGTGCTCGGCAGGGGTGCTTGGTTGATGGAGTGGAGTGGTGAGAGGCTCAGTTGGTGGAGGAGGAAGGGAAGAGGTTTGTCGTCGTCGTCGTCGAGGGGAGCGGGTGAGGGAACTGCAGTGGGTTCGTGGGCGGTTTGGTGAACAAGATGGGAGATTTGAGAGAGGAGTGAGGGTGTGAGGGAGATAGGGGAGACGAGGGGAGGAGGTTGAGTGGATCGAGTCATGGGGCGCGCGAGTCGGGGCAACGGCAGTCGACGTGGCCGCGAGCGTTGGCGAGAATTGTGGATCGAGGAAAAAACGAGGGAGTGAGCGGGAAAAGAGAGAGAGACGTTGGGGAAGAGGAAGATTGAAACGGGTCGGGTTTTGTTTAGCCGGAGCGGGCTGGGCTGAAGAGTTAAATGAATGGTTTAATTTGTTAAATTTTCTTTTGGGCTGAGGGGAGATTTGGGCCAGCTTGGAGGGAAAAGTGAGGGTTTCATTTTATGTTTTAAGTCTTGGGCCGGGGAAATTTATTTTATAATATTTTGGTTTTAGTTTTGGGTTTTAATTAATTGTTTGGGCTTGCTTAGGTTTTAAGGGTTCAGAAAAAAAATCTAAATACTGGAAAATCTAACAACGGCTTCGCACAGAATTTACGAGGTAAGAGGGAACATCGGGGAACTAGGAAAAAGAAAAACTTTTATTAAGATGGGAACGGGGATTTACAGGGATTTTTCTATTTTTTTCTTTTTTACTAGAAAAAAGGAGAAAGGTAGACCTCTAACTATAGGTATTTGCATTATATATAGAGACTAGAATTTATGCACGTGCGTTGCACGTGTTTAAAAAAATCGAGAAGGGAAGAGAGAGAAAAGTGGAGAGTTCTAGAGTCTAATTTATTTATTTATTTTTAAAAGAAGGGGAGGGATGAGGTGGAGGGCTTGAAAGGTGAGCGAGATGATGTGGAGGGCTTGAGAGATAAGGATTTTTCTCATTTTTCTATTTTTTCAAAAAAAAGAGGAGAAGGATGGATCTCTAACCAAGGGTATTTGCATTATATATAGATAGACAGATAGAATTTGTGCACGTGCATTGCACGTGTTAATCAAGCAATTGATTTTTGGAAAAAGAGAGAGATGTGGAGGTTTGTTTGATGATAATTAAAAAATTAATTTTTTTCGGAGAAGAGAGAGACGGATATTTCTAGATTATGTTGAGTCTTTTTAATGACGTGGAGGCTTGAGAATATAGGGTTTTTCTCCATTTTTCCTTTTTTCTAGAAAAAAAATGAGGGGGGTGGACCTCTATGCAAATGGTATTTTGCATTATATATATACATATATTGAGAGAAATTATATGGAAGCTTCTAGATAAACAATTAATTGTTTTTTTAATTGTTTTTTAAGAGAGAGATGATGTGAAGAACTTGAGAGGTGAGAGAGATGATATGGAGGGCTTGAGAGATGATTATTTTTCTCATTTTTAATTTTTTTCTCGAAAATAGGAGAAGGGTGGACCTCTAACCAAGAGTATTTGCGTTATATATAGAGACTAGAATTTATGCACGTGCGTTGCATGTGTTTTAAAAAAATTGAGAAGGGAAGAGTGAGAAACGTGGAAGGTTCTAGAGTTTTCTTTATGTATTTATTTTTAAAAAAAGGTAAGGGATGATGTGGAGAGCTTAAGAGCTGAGAGAGATGATGTGGAGGGCTTGAGAGGTGAGAATTTTTCTCATTTTTTCTCGAAAAAAAGAAAAGGGTGGACCTGAGAGAGATGAGGATTTTTCTCATTTTGTCTAGAAAATAGGAGAAGGGTGGACCTCTAACCAAGAGTATTTGCGTTATATATAGAGACTAGAATTTATGCACGTGCATTGCACGTGTTTAAAAATTTTTGAAAAGAGAAGAGAGAGAAATGTGGAGGGTTCTAGTGTCTTATTATGTATTTATTTTTAAAAAAAGGGAAGGGATGATGTGGAGGACTTAAGAGCTGAGGGAGATGATGTGGAGGGCTTGAGAGATGAGAATTATTCTCATTTTTTCTAGAAAAAATGATGAGGGTGGACCTCTAGCCAAGGGTATTTACATTATATATAGAGATATAGAGATATATAGAGATATGATATGAAAGGTTCTAAATAAACAAGTAATTGTTTTTTAGGAGAGAGAGTATATATATATATACTCTCTCTCCTAAAAAACAATTAATATATATATATATATATATATATATATATATATATAAACAATTAATTGTTTTTTAGGAGAGAAAGAGAGACGACGTGGAGGGCTTGAGAGGTGAGAGAGATGATGTGGAGGGCTTGAGAGGTAAGGATTTTTCTCATTTTTAATATTTTTCTAGAAAAAAATGAGAAGAGTGGACCTCTAACCAAGGGTATTTGTATTATATATAAAGATATATTGGAAGAGATAATATGGAAGGTTTTAGATAAATAATTAATTGTTTTTTAGGAGAGAGATGACGTGTAAGGCTTGAGAGGTGAGAAAGATGATGTGGAGGGCATGCGAGCTAAAGATTTTTTTCATTTTTTCTATTTTCAAGAAAAAAGAAAAAGGGTGGAACTCTGACTAAGGATATCTGCATTATATATAGAATTTATGCACGTGCGTTGCATGTGTTTAAAAAATTTTGAAAAGGGAAGAGAGAAATGCGGAGGGTTCTAGAATCTAATTTATTTATTTATTTTTTAAAAAAGGAGGGATGAAGTGGAGAACTTGAGAGATATGGGTTTTTCTCATTTTTTCTAGAAAAAAAGAGAAGGATGGATCTCTAACCAAGAGTATTTGCATTATATATAGACTAGAATTTATACGCGTGCGTTGCATGTGTTAGTTTAAAAAAAATGAGAAGGGGAAGAGGGGGAGAGAGACGTGGAGGGTTCTAGAGTTTTATTTATTTATTTAAAATAAAATTAGAGGATTGATGATGTGGAGTATTCTAGATAAACAATTAATTGTATTATGGGATGAGAGAGAGATGATGATGTGGAGGGCTTAAGAGGTGAGAGAGATGATGCAGAGGGTTTGAGAGGTGAAGATTTTTCTCCTTTTTTCTTATTTTTTAGAGAAAAGGAGAAGGGTGAAACTTCAACCAAGAGTATTTGTATTATATATAGAGATATATAAAGATATTTGCATTATATATAGAGATATATTGGAAGAGATGATATGAAAGGTTTTAGATAAATAATTAATTGTTTTTTAGGAGAGAGATGACGTGGAGGGATTGAGAGGTGAGAAAGATGATGTGGAGGGCATGAGAGGTGAGGATTTTTCTCATTTTTTCTATTTTCTAGAAAAAAGAAGAAGGGTGGAACTCTAATCAAGGGTATTTGCATTATATATACTAGAATTTATGCATGTACGTTGCACGCGTTTAAAAAAATTTGAGAAGGGAAGATAGAGAAATATGGAAGGTGCAAGAGTCTAGTTTATTTATTTATTTTTAAAAAAAAGGAAGGGATGATGTGGAGGGTTTGAGAGAGGTGAGAGAGATGATGTGGAGTGCTTGAGAGATAATGATTTTTCTCATTTTTTTATTTTTCCAGAGAAAAGGAGAAGGATGGACCTCTGACAAGGGTATTTGCATTATATATAGAACTAGAATTTATGCACGTGTGTTGCACGTGTTAGTTTAAAAAATTCAAGAAGGGGGAAGCGAGAAACATGAAGGGTCTTGGAATTTTTTTTTTTTAAAAAAAATTTGGAAGAGATGATATGTAAGGATAAACAATTAATTGTTTTTTAGGGGAGAGAGTATGTATATGTGTGTGTATATTTATTAGGAGAGATGATATGAAAGGTTCTAGATAAACAATTAATTGTTTTTTAGGATTTAAGAGAGAGAGAGATGGCGTGGAGGGCTTGAGAGCTGAGATAGATGATGTGAAAGTCTTCAGAGATGAGAATTTTTCTCATTTTTTCTACAACCATTTCACCGTTGATTTAGCAATATAAAAAGTTCTATTGTCGGTAAACCGTTAATTTTGAACCGACTAAATTAACAGTGAAAAAGTTGTTGAATCACATGAAATTTGGTGTACCCACATCTTAGATAATAATGATGAAGATGGTGAGTACCGATCGTCGAAAAAAATAAGGGTGTATTTTTTCGAGGCCATAGGAAGAAATTCCATCATATGGCCTCTTTCCTCCATTAACCTCATTATATATATATATATATATATATATATATAATGAGGTTAATGGAGGAAAGAGGCCATATGAGCGAATTTCCTTCTTTGACGTCGAAAAAATACAACATCCATCGTGTTTTCCGACGACCGGACTCCATCACTTCATCGTTATCATCTAAGATGTGGATACACCAAATTTCATGAGATTCTACAACCTTTTCACCGTTGATTTAACAATGTAAAAAATTTTATTGTCGGTAAACCGTTAATTTTAAACCTACTAATTCAACGGTGAAAAAGTTGTAGAATCAAATGAAATTTGGTATAACCATATCTTAGATGATAACGATGAAGACGATCGATGCCGATCGTCAGAAAAAACGACAAGTGTTGTATTTTTGCGATGCCAAAGGAGGAAATCCTCCATTGTGCTCATTGTATATATAGTAATACAGAGATAATGCCCCCAGATGAACACGTGGCAGTTTCCTGCTGGACGGAGCTGGCCTCCTCATCTTTTCCTCCTTACAGAAAACTAACGGAAACCAAAGCCAAAAAGAAAATTAAATATTTTTTAGTGCCCAAAATGCTCTCCATGGCCTCTTCAGTTCTCAGCAGCCGATCACCTTGCTTTCATCATCGCCATTTGGAGCGCTCTAGGGTTTGGATCCCTCGGTGCTCAAGCAGCAGCTCGCAGGAGACGGAGAGGCCGCGGATCGGCTGAGCGTCGCCGGATGTTCCGGCGATAGCGGCGACGAAGAGGGTTGTTCTCGTAAGGCACGGGCAGAGCACGTGGAACGAGGAGGGAAGGATCCAAGGGTGCTCCGGTTTCTCCGTTCTCACAGCGACGGGCGAGTCTCAGGCCGAGACTTCCCGCCAAATGCTAATCGGCGACTCCTTCGATGTCTGCTTCACTAGGTATAATGTCATCTACGGTTTTGCAATTTAGAAAAGATTTCATCTTGTTTGCATTTGAGCATGTTAGTTTGGGAAAATTTTGTCCGCATCGAGTGTAGAGTTGCTGTTTGTGCCTCATATAGCTTTAATTCGAGGTTAGTTGCAGTTGTTTTAGGGTTCTGATGGAAAGCCGGTTTTTCTACCTTGTTCCAGCCCCTTGATTCGATCGAAGAGAACGGCTGAGATAATATGGGCTTCTCGAGAGGCGGAAATGATACCAGAATATGACCTTAGGGAGATTGATTTGTACTCTTTCCAAGTCAGTAATATATCGATCCTCGATCGCCCTATTCAACTAAGAAGTTTGTATAGTTTGTTTTCATTAAGCTTTTGTTTCTCTTAATGTATCGATTCAGGGTCTTCTGAAGCATGAGGGAAGGAGAAATTTGGCAGCGCCTTTCGCCATTGGCAGATGCAGGCTCCAAATTTTAACATAGATGGTCATTATCCAGTGAGAGAACTTTGGGACCGAGCAAAAAACAGATGGAATAAAATATTAGCTCATGAGGGGAAGTCTGTCCTCGTTGTTGCTCACAATGCGGTTAATCAAGCCTTATTGCCTCTGCATTATATACTGACCTTTTCCTATTTTTTGCTAAATCGTTTGTGATATGTACATTTTTGTTATGATATCGTTAGATAGTGTTCGCTATAACATTTCTTACCTTTCCATTAAAGGACTAGGCACAGACTACTTCAGGATACTGCTCCAGAGCAACTGTGGAGTGAGCGTGCTGGATTTCACCCCACAACCGCAAGGTGGCTCTCTGCATGTATGCCTCAATCGTTTGAATCAGGTAGGTTTGCTATCTCGATATTCAAATATTGAGTAGTTACCTGGGTTAAAGTTAGATAAGATAAAAATTCCTGTAAAATATAGCATTTCTTTTTGCAGGACCGCTGCAGGAATCCATTTGAGACGGCTGCAATGTTTTTCTTTAATATATATTAAGATCCTCTCCGATTAATAAATTACTTGGAGAATAATAATGGTTGGACCTTCCGGTTATTTACTGAGATGGGTGGTGTTGATGTAGCACGGATGTAGCACCGGTCCAATTTTCATAAAAAATGAAATCAAAATTAAAATTTGACGATCAAGACAGAGTTGTGGTGGAGACTCGGTGGATATTTTGGATAGTTCTAAAGCATAAACGCCTTTTCAATATTTGTGAGGCGTCTTATTAAATTTTGGCAGTTGTTCCACTGTCATTTTACAATATTGGAGCATCCAAGAAATTAGTCCATGTGGCATTCTCGAGTCATCTTTGTAAAGAACAAAATACTTGCTGGAAATTAAAAAATCCGTAAACAACAATTCTAATTTAAACGGAAGTATCCATCAATCCATGCATTGTTGTTGATATTGCTATTGTTGCTTATGTTGTGATCGATATATCCTCCTCCAAAATTCATATGCTCATGAGGAAGAGGGTTCATAATATTTGAAAGCCACTCTTGCCTCTGAAGCTCCTCCATTGCTACTTCCATCGCGTTCTTCTCCTTTGCAGCACCAATTGTTGTCTCTTCAATTTTCACCGTCTTTGGCATTGTCTCCCCTTTATACCCCTCAATTCTCTTCTTCACTTCATTCGCCTTCATCTCAACTAGGCAAGCAAGACTAGTCACCTCTTCGATGCCAATACTCTCTAAACTCTTTCTTCCCATCAAACACTCAAGCATTAAGAGCATTATATCAATCTCTCTATTCTCACGGTCTTGCTTCTTTATCTGATCCTGCAGCTTCACGATTCTTTGGCGCATGAACCCTTCTTGATTCATCATCTTCTTGCTTTGCTCCATCTCAGGCATTCGTTTTAGCTTGGCTAAAACTTGAGCTGCATCTGGCTCTGAAGGCCACACCTCAGGGGTATGCTCATTGTGTCCATAGACAATCAAACAAGCTTTGACATCACATAAGGTGCTTAGCTCACTTACTTTCTTCAGTAGACCCTTTCTTCTCTTCTTGAAGGTGGCTTTTCTTGCTGCGTCATTTGAGATCCATTCAAGCTTCACCTTCTTTCTAGCCATTGGTTTTGGTTGCAAGAACTAAGAAATGGTTGAAGGTGAGTTACCATTCTTGTTGCTAAGTGCTTACTTATATAAGGTGAGGAATATAATGGCGCCTTGCAGGATACATAAGGAGATTTGGTGGCAAAATTTGTTATGAGAGTTAAGTGGCTTGATTTGCATATCTTCTTAATAGATATGGTGAATATTTGAGAAACATTTTCTATTGTTACAGGAAATCAACAATAACTATTCATATCTTTGTATATGGTAACATAAAGGAATCAATGCTTAAAACTTTTAATGCGTAAAAACTGCACTACTGCCACGGTCTTCTGTTTATGCCTCCTGTAACAAAGCTTTCAAATTATCATTTAATGCAATCGATTTAAATATTGCATGTACCGTAACTCTGTGAGGTACTCAATGGCTTTTCCAATAACTAATTATTTCCTTTTTTATTAAATTCGATATCCCTAGTTCTTTGCATGCAATTTTGTTAATGATGGTTCAAAACCTGATTCCATTATTCTCTCTGGCTCGTAATGCGCCTTGGTGATGAATGTGATTACTCGTTTCAACTCTTCTTAATCTTCCATGTTTAGACTTTTTCGTAGTCTAGGGAATTTGGATTATTACACTCATGTCAATTTTTCTTTGAGACCTCTTTATATTTTGTTTATTAGAATAATAGTTTTCTGAAATATGGCATATGTATGTGATGTGACTGCGGACCCCAAATTCACCTATTGCTGCTGGAAGTTCTGCAGGAAGAAAAACTAGCAAGCGGATAATTTTAGTGTGCCATGGAGCAACGCAGAGTAACAATGAGGTAGGATTTTGGATGCATGGAAATAGGATTGAATTAAATCTATCATGAAAGTGCTCGTCCCTGGAATTTGAATACACATATGTAGTGTTTATAAACAGATCTATAAAATTGTGTCTGATAGACCTTTGGACGTATGCATTCATGCTAAATGAATGTGTGTTGGTCCTATTTCCTTAAAGACTAAGAAATAATGATACAAATCTCTCGGAACTCTCTGACTTGTCCATTAAGTGAATATGAAACTAACAGCTTTAAGACAACAAACCCAGTGAATTTTAGCTACTAAACATACACACAAGAAATTTTAAAACCCCTTTGTTTTGTGTTCATTTAGATCACAATGGAATTTGTAGACCATTGATATGCATGAAGTTAGTAATGAAACCAACAGCTTTAAACCAATATAAACCACTAGATCGAGCTACTTAATGTATAGAGAAGAAATCTTTAAATCCCTTTGTGTTCTGTTAGATCACAATGAAATTTGTAGACCATTAATCTGGAAGCCCCAACTAGCTGCTAACACATACTTTGTCAACACACTACCTATCAAATATCTACCCATATGCATGCATGCCATGCCTTCCCTCTATCCCTGTACTGACTATTAGTCTTTTAGCTTCTTTTTCTGATTGCTAAATTTTGTAAATGTAAAAGCAACTTTATTCTCTTCGGTTCCAGGCAATATTTCCCAATATGGGATATGAGCCCATGAACATGCTCGGGGTTATCCAGGTAGTCACATGTTATGCTTAAAGTGGCTTAATAAATACGGACCCCCCCCCCCCCCAACCACGTCAACTGCAGTCTCAAAAAACTGCGGAGCTACTCCTCGACTTGAAGGTGGACTGTATCATAACCAGCCTACAAATCGCTTCTATCGATACAGCCACAGCCATATCCGAGGTTAATCTTTCAAACGTTCTATGTTTGCTATAAAATCTTGCTAATTTCTATTCGAGGCAGTGCACTGCAATCTAGAGTTCTCCACTGTTAGTTCTAAATTGCAGGTCCAGGAAGCAGCAGATTGCTTGGGTGCTGACTGCATGCCTCGTTACGTGGATGTAAAGAAAATGCTGGAACTTGAAGTTGAACCTATTCTCCAGCATGCATGCGGGGTAAAAGATTTGAACTCTTTTGTCTTTGGTCCATTAAACCATATTAAGTTTCGACGACCTTCTGTTATACTGGCAACCAGGCTGATTTAATTTGTAACTTGGGCTCAACATGGCTTTTACTGCAAAGCTTCTGACAAACTGATTATAGTATTTCTCATATAACTCCAGTTCATAACATATTCCTCAAAATATTTACCAGATTAGGACGGATATGTTGTTAGATAGCCTCGGTGGTGAGCAGTTAACAAAATTATGGAATCAGTCAGATAAAGCCTGGAAGTCCATCCTTCACAAATTATTTGATGAAACAGAAACAGGGATGGAACAGAAACAGAAAGAAACGTGGTGGTTGTTGGTCATCCTTCAATTCATACTGCATTGATATGCCACAACTTGAAATTAACAGCAGAGTGGATGGAATCTTTTCATCTTGATGCTGGCAGCATCAGTGTTATTGACTTTCCTGATGGACCAAGAGGAAGAGGAACAATCTGGTGTATTAATTACACTGCACACCTTGGGAGATGGTCTATACCTGTCACGAAACCAGCGGCGAATGCTGAAGAGTTGTAAAGTAAAATTAAGAGGTATTTCTCTTCTATATTTTTCTAAAATCTTGTTCAGCTTTCATCTCTTACGTACTTGTATAAGCATGTTATCACTTGATGTACATGTTTTAACTACGAAGTTTGAAAATAAAATTGCCAAGGATACACCATGAACATTCTTATAATTCTTTGAACAGAGAAGTTATACTAAAAGGCTATAGATAAATTAATCTTACATTCGAAACTGAGGTATCCTCCCTCCCTGGGTCAGCCCCACTCTAAATGTTATAATCATATGTCAGCTGCTTCATATTCATATTCCTGTAGGTCTCTCTTTTCATTACATAAGAGCTGAAGTACATGAAACCTTAACTGTAATGATGAATCAAGAATCCAGAATGTTGAACTTTGTATTCAATAATCATGCCTTACCTCTACATGGGTGGCTCTGGTCCATAATTTCCTCATCGCCATTCTTTGACCACAACCTATTTTCCAAAAAATTAGTGATTCCTGCTATTAAGGCTTCTGACATCTTTGTTGTAAGGATTATGTATCTATGCACAGCGGAAATCCAAGACCTTTGTTTTAAGATAGGTTGAAAAAGACTATCCGACAGATACCAAATCATACGAAAAGAACACACCAACAATAACACACAAGTTTTTACCAGGTTCGGCGCAACAAGCACCTAATCTTGCAAACCGCAACGAGAACTTCCACTATGAGAAAGAAATATAAGAGATTACACTAATTTCTCACCCCTCATTTACAAAGAATTACCCTTTTTTACAAAACCTCTCACTATCCGCAACCACGCTTGGCCGTCTCTCCCATTCTAATCAATCCCTAGGTTATTAAAGAATTGTAGATTCAACAAAAATCTTAGAGAAAGTCTTCGATCTATAAGATAAATAAATGCTAGGAGATAAATCCATATTTAAAGTAGAGATAAATATGAATTTAATCTAGAGATTGAATTTAAATCTAAACTAAACAGATTGGATTAAATCCTTACCGATCCCTAACTAATCCGAATTTAAATCAAATTCAACAATCTCTACCTTGATTCAAATTCGCCATAATCTCCTAACTTTCTCAACACTTTGAAACTCCGTTCTCGTTGCCTTGTGTCCGAAAGCAGCTCAACAATTTATTAGGCAAAACTTAAATTTACACCGGAACCATCTAAGAAACGCATCCTTCGGATTATCAAGGGCACCAACCTCTGTAAGAGACTTCTTCTCAGCCTCTAACAAAAACACTCACCTGGAATTTTCAAACCCAATAATCTCCACATATCGATGACCTTCGTAACCGTCTGCAAGACGGTTATCAACCATGCTTCCATTGTTGAAATCGTGATATCGAACTGAAGCGTTGATCTTCCTGGCACTGCATCCGTGCTTAACATGTAATCTGTCATCGACCTACATCTGCCCTTATCACAAGCGTAATTGATACATGATGATAACATCGTCGAGAAAATGAAGTGCGCCTCTAAGTGAGATTACATGGGTCGAGTCTCCTCCATCACATAACGAGCTAGACCCTGCTTGATACTCTGCTGCAACCAACACAACTCTCCATCCATGACACTCTCTATATCACGAATCAAACATGTAGTCTTTCTGTCGAACTCCCGATCTTTTTGCCTTGGAAACTCGTCCTTAACCACTCCTGTGCGTCGAACTACTCTCGACCTCTGTACCATTGGCTCTATTGAACTCTCCTCTGAATCGAAGTACCGACCACCTCATCTCGAATCAAGACCTGGACTGGGACTTCGAAGTTCGAACTCCACCATGCTTGGCGGCATACCCATTCTCCGTTCACCATCTGACCGAGTTTGTCTTCTTCGAAGTATCACAGACCCAACGAAAGTCACTTGGCTGGTTACTCTACTCTGGGTCCCAAGACATCATGACCTGTAACGTTTTGCTCCGTCTCCAAAACGGACATGAAAACGTTTCTTGATCCTCGGCTCCTTGATGCATCGAATTCCATGAAACCCTGAGTAATTTCCCGTCCGTAACTCCTCGGGAATTCTCATATCTACCGACGTCGATGGTGACCGGTCGATGAGGTACTCGGCAGTAGATAGAGCTCCAACCTGAAATTTTCTTGGAAAACCAGTCGTAAGCCATAAAGTTCTGTTCTTCCAAACTGTCTGAACCATCCGCCATGCAATGCTATCTAACCGAGGATCTCCTAATATGGTGTACTAATGCACGATCCTCTCCGGCCTGCACGATCCTGCGAACCAAGGTTCGAGATCTCTGTTTCGGTTCGGTCTCTCATAATTTGATTAGTTTCGCTGGGTTTCGGCTAGTTTCGCTAATCTCGGTTCGGGTTTCGTTTTCGACATAATACAACTGTTCCCCTCCGAACAGCGGCCAAGACATGGACGTCTTGCCTGAGATTCGGGCAGATGCTATTTGGTTTTATCCGTCCACCTCGCCGAAGATGCCAAGTTGATTTATGGCACTATGTATCGAAGGTTTGGACGGATGCGGCCGATGTAGCAGACTTCGTCAGATTCCCCCTCGTTTGAGGGTTTTTTGATTGTGGGGACGCACTTCCCTGCAGGCGCAAGCTCCTGCAGTTAATTACGCTACCGTATCGCGGTAACCACTTTCTCCTTCTCCAGAATTTCACTTCGTGTCGTGTGTGTTTATTTTGCTTGTGGATGTCCGTGGATTGTATACGGAGACTAAGTTATGCCGTCGCCCGTAGGACGTGGATTAGTCCAAATCCGTATTTACTTAGATTTGGGTTTGGTATTTTAGTTTAAGGATACGTTAGCCATATTGAGGCTAAGGTCAACTTAAACGTTCGTTAAAAATACGTTAGTCTGATTTGAGACTAAGATCAACTTAACGAAAAGAGCATTTAGGGACTTTATTGTTCCAGTTTAGGGACGCAGTGGTCCATAGTATGCATGGCCATCGGGACCCGTCGCCTCTCTGAAGTCGTTGAAGGATTACAACGATAGGTATCCGAGGAGTTCAGAGATGTACCCTTGGACCAAAGTTGATTGGGGGTCTTATAGTCCAATTTGGGACTAAAGTCTGTTTGAATGTTTAAGGATACGATAGCCATATTTGAGGCTAAGATCAACTTAAACAGGATCGTTTAGATCCGACAAAAGAGCATTTGAAGGCTCTATTGTTCCAGTTTAGGGACATAGTGGTCCATAGGTAGTTTAAGGACATCGCGGTCCATTGCCAGTTTAGGGACATAGTGGTCCATTTCCATTTTAGGGACATAGGGGTCCATTTCCAGTTTTGGGGATGGATATTAGTTTAAAGACGCATAAGTTCATGAGTTTAAGGACCCCACAGTCCATATGTATATGTTTAAGGACGCATTAGTCCATTAGTTTAAGGACGCATAAGTCCATGGGTTTAAGGACCCCGCAGTCCATATAGATGTGTTTAAGGACGCATTAGTCCATTAGTTTAAGGACGCATAAGTTCATGGGTTTAAGGACCCTACAGTCCGTATTAATTTGTGGTTGTCGGGACCTGTCACCTCTCTGACGTCGTTGAAGAATTACAACGATAGGCATCAGAGGAGTTCGGAGATGTATCCTTGAACCGGATGTAAATTGATTCAAGAGAGCAGTCTTGCTCAGTCAATTTAATTTGAGGACTTACGGTCATGATTGGGCTAAGTCCAGTTGAGAATATTCAACGTTTTTATCTTTGGCCTATTAGGCCTGTGCTAGGGCTTTGCCCCTGTTTAATAATGCACATCATTTTCTTCTGGCCTGCTAAGCCTTTTTTATTTGGGCTTTGTCCCTTTTAAATGATGCACATCATCTGTTTTTGTTTGGGCTCTGCCCTTTTTAAAATAATGCATTGCATTTTATTTTACTTGTTAGGCCTTTTTTAATTGGGCTTGGCCCTTCTGTAAATAATGCAGTGCATTAATCAAACTGACAGTGGCCATGTGGTCTGTCAGGCGCTTTGCGCCAACTATTGAGCGCAAGCGCATGTGGAGGTGACACGTGTCATATTCTGATGAGCGCAAGCGCAGTGTGCTGCGCTGCCGACACGTGGCGCGCTCTGGTAAGCGCAAGCGCAGTGCGCTGCGCCAGTGCGCTGCGCTGTTGCGCTGCCGACACGTGGCGCGCTCTGGTGAGTTACGCCAATTTCAGAGAGCAATGCTCTATCTTAAAAGCGCATAGCGCAACCTGTTACGGTGCTGACACGTGGCGCTCTCTGGTCGATTACGCCAACCCAGGAGCGCAACAGTGCAGACTTACAGGTGCAAGGCACTGTTTTAAAATCTGGATCCAATTTTGGATTCAAGAAAAGAATCTTTAAGATTCCAGAATCAATGGTTCATAAAAAAGGCAATGCCTTTGTTATTATTATTTTTTTTATTGAAGATCCTTGATCTTGTTCTTAGATCAATGATCTATCCAGAAGAAATTCTTCTTTTTTATTCTAAGGGTTTACCTTCTCTTTTTTTGAGTTTTGCTCCAAATTCTTTAGAGTTCTCTCTCTGTTTCTTGAGTTTCTTTATTCTCTGTGTTGTATCTTTTTGGAATTGGGGTCTAGGGGCCTTTATATAGTGCCCATTAATATGTTAAATTTGTTAAAGAGATTATTCTCTGAGTGATTTGGGGAATTTTCCCCACCGTTGGATCTTTGATCCAATGGCTTCTGTTTTACAGAAGGCAATTTTCTTGTTTTAATAAGAACAGAAAGATCTTACTGGAATTTTAATTCTGTTTGGCGCAAACGCACCCGCACTTGACACGTGTCGCGCAGCGCAGAGCGCAGCGCAACTGCGCTGCCACGTGTCGCGCAGCGCAGCGCAACTGCGCTGCCACGTGGCGTGCAGCGCAACTGCGCTGCCACGTATCGCGCAGCGCAGAGCACTGATCATCTGAAGCGTTGCTTTTTTTAATTTTGTTTTAAATAGAGCTTTTCTCTGATTGGGCGCGCTGCCTTGGACGCTGCGCTGACGTATTAGCTTTTGACACGTGGCGCGTTGCGCGCAGCGCAAGGATTTGAAGCGTTGCTTCAATTTTTGAATTTTTGAAATTCAAACAGAGCTTTGCTCTGATTGGGGAAAACAAATGCCCCCCACCGTTGCGCTCACGTGGCGCACACGTGAGTGCAGTGGTGGCAAGATCCTAGCCATTGGATCAACTGAAAAGTTGAAGGGACGCAAACGCCTATAAATAGGACCCTTGGTTCTCAGTAAATGATTTACCATTTTTAAGAACTTGAGTTTTCAGAGCCTTGCTCTTGTTTTTAAGAATTTTAGAGCCTCGCTCTCGTTTCTTTTCAAGAACTTCAGAGTTCAAAACCTAGAACCATCTTAGGTAAAATTTAACTTAACTTAACTTAAATTAAATTTAATTAACAGAGCCTTACTCTCATAGATCTTTGATCTAAAGAAAACCCCTTTGGGGTTTCATCAACAGAGCCTTGCTCTCAAGAATCCATAGATCTACATGGATCTTGTTTCATGGGTTTTAACCCATGAACAGAGCTTTGCTCATGGATCAAATGTAGATCTTTTTGATCTGAAAAATGAAGAACTGCTAAGAGTTTTTATGGATCTTTAAGATCCCAGATTTTTTAATTCTTTCAAGAGTTAAATTTTTCTTTTGATGGATCTTTCCATCATTATTACAGAGCTAGGCTCTTTTTAGGAAATTTTATTCCCTTAAGACCAGAGTTTGACAAATGTCACTCTGTGACAGACCTTTGCTCTGAAAGAGGAGATTTTCTCCTTGTCTCTAGGGATTTCCCATTAATGAGAATATTTTCTTGGGGATCTCTTCATTAATTGACAGTGTTATCCAATGATGGGGCTGTCTTATTAACTGATGCACTGTCATCCAGATTTTGTGGGTCCCCATTTGGTCCCCTACCTACTGCATTGCAATGTGGTATAAATTTTAAAATGCCAAGCGTTGGAATTACAACACTGACGGCTAATTTCTGTCCCTCCACAGGAAACATGCCTGCTGACCTATCATTCCCGTTTGTTCGCTCGGAGGGAGGATTTCCCCAGGCACCAGTGGACCGAGAGGTGCTCACTCTCATCAAGGATCATGACCCCGAGCACAAGAACCTTCACCTGTGGGGTAGGTGGTATAACAAGATCATCCAGGGTCGCTGAAGCTTCGGTTCCGCTACGCCGTCTGAGCCCATATTTTCGATCCCCTATGCGGATGAACCCCCGGTGAAGTATGCTGTGGAGGTCAAAAATTGGAATTCGGATGACCTCCTCCAGCCTGCAATTGGTGCTATTCCCGTGCAGCCGCCGCCGGCAATAGACATTTTGGGGAGGCGAATCTGTCAGGGTGAAGCACGCCCTTAGGGACAGGCCTATAACATTGGATTGATCCCGCGACCACCCGCCGGATATTTGCAGTGGGCCCGGCATCTTATCGGCGAAGAGGACTCATCTGATGAAGATTGGTTTGTATTCGGCAATCTACGTCTCGCTTTTTGAGTATCCCTCTCCTCCAACGTGGTGGATTAAGACTTTTATTGAACAATGGAATATCGCCACCCACACCTTCCTGATGACGGACAGGGAAGTCTCTATCTCCTTGGAAGAGTTTGCTGAAATCTCAGGTCTGCCGATGAGAGGGGAGTATTACGAGGAGCTGCTTCCTCCTGACGAATACGTCTTTGCCACTAAGCCGCTGGTGTTTGATCTGACGCCGGAGAACACTATTCAGCACCAGTTTCCGGGCTTGGTGAAGGTGCTGGACATATATGAAGGGCTCTATCTGGAATCGGGCGTCCGGGAGTCAGTTTCACAGATTTTATCGCCTGCTTCATTCGACCGGAGTTTCTATCGGAGCGGAGCGAGAAGTTCGCCAAGCTTGATGACCCTTTTGGCTTCGGCTTGGACCGTCGACCAACATCGGAAGACGATCAAAATGACTTTTATCTCCCCGGCTCTGCCGTCATGTCCTTGTCAGAAATCGCCATCCCGGACATGGATGATGAGACCTTTTTTGTAGGGATCCTGGGATTGTGGCTGTGCAGCTTCGCGCCCCCATGCACCCGCGCTACATGCAGCCGTCCGTTTTCTACCCAGCGCATCGGATGGTGGCTGGCCTGCAGTTGACGGTAGGAATCGCTGGGTTGGCTCACCTATATAATGGACTTAGCGTGGCGGCGGACGCTAATGAACCTGGGGTGCAGCCTGCTAATTTCCCGATGCACTACTTCATCTCGTGGATGGAAATGCATGTGCATGGGGTGTTCGGCGTCCATAAGATCTCTCCGTTTTTTGAGAAGTGCAGACTCCTAAGAGTCATACGGCTGGTCGGCGCCTCGATCGTGGTTGCGCCTCCGCGGGAGGCTAGGGGGTTGCTCCTCCGTCCACACCTGGTCGGAGCGAAGGTTTCTTTTGTGGATAAAGTCATAACCATAGGCTCAGAGACTTCCAAGTCGGTGGTGGCGCTGCGCGACGACTTCAAGGACGGGGCCTCCGTATTGAAAGCCTGAGAGATTCTTCACCTCTACTCCATTCGACCGGGCTACCTGGTGTTCAGGCAGAATGAGATTGCGCTCTTTATGAGGTATAACCCTCACCGGTTCGCCCAACAATCCAGCTATCAGCAGGGGATCCCGCTGGAGGCGTTTTTGGAAGAGCCCGCGGCCAGCCGGGAGGGGATAAGGAGTGCGATGCACCATTTCACGCGGCTTAACACGGGCTCCTATTTCTTCATCAGCGAGCCGAGCTGTGTTCCTAAGGTCCTCAACGCGTACGTGGCTTGGTACGCGCATGCAATGGGTCCCATTATCCATATGGAGAAGCGCATGCTGGTTGACCGCAAGGGTGCGCCTCCTGGCGGCGATCGCAAGGCTCCCTTGAAGCCGCGGACCCCGATCATTCCTCCGCTAAAAGATGCCGGAGTTGGGCCACCACGTGTGTTGAGCCCTCCGCGCGGATTGCCGCCTCCTGATACTGTGGATGCGCCGCCAGCGCCCCGTGCTCTAGTGGAGACGGTAAATGTGGTATCGCCGGAGTCCGGCGTGGGTGCGGATATCGGGACCTGCCGCCCTAAGGTGCCTGCAAAGCGCAAGTTGATCTTGGGTGCATCCAAGGCTGGCGGGCAGAAGAGGAAGAAGAAGTCGCTCTTCTCAGCTGACGTTGTATTCGGTCAGGAACCTCATGTTCCCTATAGCGAGGGCTTGGGCGAGTACGGGACCAATAAATGATTGGTTATGCCGCCAGATGACACTGATCTGGCGGCCGCCATCGCAGCTTCAGAGCGATTGGCGATGCGCGACGCGTGGCTAGCTAAGCTTGCACAATCGGGTAATTACTAGTCGCATTTTTTTATTGCATCGTACTTTCATTATTGTCTTTGACTAATGCTTCTCCCTTCTTTTCTTCAAACATGCATCACCACTGAGGAAGCCATCGCTGCTTCCCTCAAAACTTTTCAAGAGGAAGAACGACTCAGAACATCCTTAGGCCTCGGTACATTTCGATTTATTAAGTCTTTGTTCTCCTTTTGTTATGGTCGATCTAACCCTTTCTTTTTCTCATCACAGGAACCACAATGCCGGTCCCGCAAAGTGATGCAGAGACTCTTTCCGGGCCAACTACTGAAGTCCCGGTCTCTTCGGGGCTGCCGCGAGAGTCTCGACTCGAAAAGCCGATGAGGGATGCCTTGAAGGCTCTGGAGGCATCTCTGTTCACGGACGATGATGCCTCAATGAAGGAAGCTTTGAAGAGCTCCGTCTTGACGGCTCAGGAGGAGAGAAACCGGTTAAGGCGTGAGGCGAAGGCACACAGGGCTCCCTTGGCCGTGGGATCGGGTCCAAGCACCGTTCCTCATGCTGATACTCCCTCGGAAGAGCCCTCGGTCGCCCTGTCTACAGCTCGCAGACAGGTGGCGCGTGCAGTTCGGGAGGCCAACGATCAGTCTACCTCAGGTAATGTATCTTTCAAAATTTTGTTGTCAGAATTGTAAACCTGTCGGTTCTTATATATCTTGTCTTGCAGGGCCAAGTCCAACCGAAGGGGAGGCGGAAACCGTCGAACCTAAGGGGACAGAGGAAGAGGCACCGGTCGAACCCGAGCCGACGGTAGGCGACGTCGCCGGGGCTGCTGGACCTGAGCTGGGGGCCGAAGAAATTGCGCTAGAGAAGGTCGTCGATGCCGAGCCTGAGGTAGCGGCAAATGAGACGACTGCTATAACTGAGCCTGGGGCAGCGGCGGACGGGGCACCTGGGACTGGTGACCCCATGGTAACGGTGGACGAGACAACGGCGATCGCCGAGCCCGAAGGAGTAGCGGGTGAGATGGGCATGACTCCCGGGGAAAAGCCAGCCGCTCTTTCTCAAGAGTCTGGCAATGATCCAATTATTGCTCTCCCCGTCTACGGTCCTCCGCCGTCTTCTGGCCACGCGAGCACGACGACAGCCCCTGTCGAGTCCGGTGATGAGGCCACGGGCGGTGGACTCATGTCGATGGAGGAGGGAGACGCCTCCGTTTCGGCTGGCGGCTCATCAGATAAATTTTGAGTTATTGTCCCTTTTTTATCTTGCAATCCCTTCTGACAAATTTATCTTTGTTTTTAACGCAGGTGCGGCCAGTGCCGATGCTCCATTGCTCGAGGGAGCGCCGTCATCTACTGCTTTGGCGGTGTCCACCTCTCAGCCTTCCCTTGTACCATCGCAGATGTTGGAAGATATGGATTTGCAACCCATTAGTTTTATCTTTCAGCCGCATAATTTATGTACTAATGTCGTACTATTGCGTCTTTTCAGGAGTGCTTTTTGATCATCTCTATCAGGTGTTGCACCCGCACTTCTCCTTCCCATCTGAACTCGCTTCTTCCTTCAGTGGCGCTGGTGAGTATCGTTTCCAATTGATGCCTTTCTTTTTTCAATAATGGAATTATTTCTGACTCTTCCTTGTCCTGATTGCAGTGCTACAAATCGAAGGAGGAGATGAAAGATCGGTCGCGCCACCGGCCCTCCCGGCCTTGCCGCCTGCCGCAGCTGGTATAGTAAACTATTGCATCGATGACTTTTTCGTATTTCTTGAACCGTTATCTAATCGTATTTTGTTTTTTCAGCTGTCGTTCCGATCCCGGCGCCCTTTGAGTCCTGCGTTATAATGCCGGCATGTCCCTTCTTGAGACGTCCGTCTTCAAAGGGTGTCATAATGAGCTTGGGCATGCTGAGCGGATACGTCGAAGAGCTTGACGCAGACGCTCCCCCATCTGCTGTAGATTTCGCTGCGGAGGTTAACCCGATGTTGGCGGCGCTTGTGAATTTTCACGATGAAGGGGTCGTTGAGCTTTGGGTTAATCACTGCAGGGAAATCGAGGCCCGCCTGCATCAATCGGAGTTTATGCGCCCTGCTCCCGAGACCTTAGCCGCAAGCAATCAAAGAGCAGCATGGATCGAGCAAAGCGCTTCTTACTTCCGTCACCTGGAACAAGAAGCGGCTTTAAGGCTGATGGAATGCCAAAAGACCTCAAGCGAGACGGCTCGTCTGCGTGTTGAGGTTGAGGCGAACGCTGCCCAGGTGAAGGCTATCTTCGAGGGCCTTCTGGAGCGTATCTCTAATGGGCTAAACCTGAAGCGGAAGCTCGATACCGTCGAGCGTGATGCCCAAGGACGCGAAGCAGCTCAGCAGGCAGTTGGGGAGCAGCTTGCATCTTTCTTGCAGCAGCGGGCTCAAGTGGAGGCGGAACTAGCGGTGGTGGCCGATCAGGAGAAGGCATGGAAGGAAGTGCGCGAACAATTGATAGGTCTATTTAAGACGCTTCCTTCCCAGTAGCCGCCCTTGTATCAATATACTTGTAAAAATTTTCTTTTTCGAATAAGATGTATTCATTCTTTATTCTTTTGTATGATTCACCTTGTACTTGATTGAATTAATAAATAAAGATACACATTTTCTCTTTGCAATGTCTTGTATCATTTCTTTGCTTTCTCCCTTCTTTTATTATCAGCATTCTGTCTTGATAAACATGGTTGACAGATAATAGAGTAAGCACCTGGGTTTCTTCAAGAGATAGCGATGGCTTAGGCCGCAGGTTCAGATCTGCTGCCTAGGACTTTTCAACTCTATGAGCCGTAAGGGTCTCATAGAGATTTTTCTCCCTACGGATCGAGAGGATCTCGTAGATGGATTTTCTCCTTAGGAATCGTGAGGATTCCTAAGTGCGTTTTCTCTTATAAGTCGTAAGGATCTTATAATAGAATTTTCCCTCTTACGAGTCGAGAGGACTCGTAAGCGGTTGTTTCCCTCCTTGTCGAGATTCGACTTTGGAGAGTGAGACCCGTGAATAGTATACAAGAGACCGTTTTAGGCCGACTTGCAGGGTCCCATTGCTTAGGAAACAAGTTTTTTAATCCCTGCTGCCTAAAGCTTTATCTTGCAAGTTGAGACGAATTGGGAAGTTCTCGCGAAGACACTAGTTTCCTCACGAGTCGAGACGAATCGAGCAGCTCTCGTCAAGAACACTGATTTCCCTTGAGTTGAAGTATTTTGCTGAGGACACTGGTTTCCTCGCGGTTGAAACGAATCGAAGTGCTCCCGTAAAGACACTTGTTTCTCTGCGGGTCGATGCGGATCAGGAAGCTTTCATCAAGGACGCTAGTTTCCCTGAGTTGAGGGGGTTGCCAAGGACATTGATTTCCCTGGGGTTGAAACGAGTCGAGGTGTTCCTGCAAAGACGCTAGTTTCTCTGCGGGTCGACGCGAATCAAGATGTTCTCGTCAAGGACACTGGTTTCCCTGAGTTGAAGGATTTTGCCGAAGACACTGGTTTCTTCGGGGTTGAAACGAGTCGGAATATTCCTGCGGAGACACTGGTTTCTCTGCGGGCCGACGCGAATCAGGAGGCTCTCATCAAGGACGCTAGTTTCCCTGAATTGAGGTATTTGCCAAGGACACTGATTTCCCCGGGATTGAAACGAGTCGAGGTGTTCCTGCAAAGACGCCAGTTTCTCTGCGGGTCGACCCGAATCAAGATGTTCTCGTCAAGGACACTGGTTTTCCTGAGTTGAAGGATTTTGCCGAAGACACTGGTTTCTTCGGGGTTGAAACGAGTCGGAATATTCCTGCGGAGACACTGGTTTCTCTGCGGGCCGACGCGAATCAGGAGGCTCTCATTAAGGACGCTAGTTTCCCTGAATTGAGGTATTTGCCAAGGACACTGATTTCCCCGGGGTTGAAACGAGTCGAGGTGTTCCTGCAAAGACGCCAGTTTCTCTGCGGGTCGACGCGAATCAGGATGTTCTCGTCAAGGACACTGGTTTCCCTGAGTTGAAGGATTTTGCCGAAGACACTGGTTTTTTCGGGGTTGAAACGAGTCGGAATATTCCTGCGGAGACACTGGTTTCTCTGCGGGCCGACGCGAATCAGGAGGCTCTAATCAAGGACGCTAGTTTCCCTGAATTGAGGTATTTGCCAAGGACACTGATTTCCTCGGGGTTGAAACGAGTCGAGGTGTTCCTGCAAGAGGCTAGTTTCTCTGCGGGTCGACGCGAATCAAGATGTTCTCGTCAAGGACACTGGTTTCCCTGAGTTGAAGGATTTTGCCGAAGACACCGGTTTCTTCGGGGTTGAAACGAGTCAGAATATTCCTGCGGAGACACTGGTTACTCTGCGGGCCGACGCGAATCAGGAGGCTCTCATCAAGGACGCTAGTTTTCCTGAATTGAGGTATTTGCCAAGGACACTGATTTCCCTGGGGTTGAAACGATCTGTGGTGGTCTTTCAGGTTTTATATAAGTTACCGTCAAAACCATGAAGCTAGGAATTTGGTCTTCGCTTCGCTTGCTGGCACTGCGTCTGCTGTATCGAGACGAATGTCACGGTTGCCTCTAGGTTGTTGGTGAACCGTCGAGATTTGGCTTCGCTTTCTGGCGGAGCCTGTTGGGAAGGTATGGTGTCCTCTTTGTTTGTACCCTTGGATTATATACAGGGATCAACGCGATCTCACCTGTAGGGCAAAAGTTTAATCATCATTTTTTTATTGTTTTATCTCCGTGATGCTCTATCATTTCAGCTTTATATCGCGAAAGTCGCAATTGCCCAATCATTTCGGCTATTTTTCGCGGTGCCCAATCATTTCGGCTGTTTATTTTATTTTTACTCGCTGCTTTTTATTGCGAGTTGCTCAATCATTTCGGCTATTTTGTGTGCATACGTTTTTACTTGCTGCTTTTTATTGCAAGTTGCCCCATCATTTCGGCTATTTTGTGTGCATACGTTTTTACCTGCTGCTTTTTATTGCAAGTTGCCCCATCATTTCGGCTATTTCGTATGCATGTGCGACCTGCTGGCTTTTCGCTGTAAGTCTGGAATTAGACACCGATTTCGGCATCAGCACCGCTACAACTGGGATGCTGCCAGGAGCGAATCATCATTTGCCTCTGTCGATGTCGAACAAAGGTGGCTTAGCGAACAGGGTTAGGGTCCTGTCGACTAAGGCTTTTGACTTCATGAGCCGTAAGAGTCTCACAAAGGTATTTCTCCCTACAAGTCGTGAGGATCTCGTAGGTGTGTTTTCTTCTTAGTAATCGTGAGGATTCCCAAGTGCGTGATCCTCTGTAAGTCGTAAGGATCCTACAAGAGTGTTTTCTCCTTGTAAGTCGAGAGGACTTACAAGGGTTGTTCATCATATGAACATATCCCTAGTCACGGGTGAGACTTTGTTAGGGAAATGTTTATTCGCGTCCGTGGATTGTATACAAGGGTCAGTACTGAGCCATTTGTAGGGCTATATCGAAGGTTGTGGGGGTTGCTTAAGCACATGTTTAGGTCTCTGTAACTTAAGACTTTCAAATCTTATGAGCCGTGAGGATCCCATAAGAGAGTTCTTCTTACGAGTCGTGAGGATCTCGCAAGTGTATTTTCTTCTTAGGAATCGTGGGGATCCCTAAGTGTGTTGCTCTCTTGTGAGTCGTAAGGATCTCACGTGGGTGGTTTCTCCTTACAAGGTCGAGAGGACCCTGTAAGTGTCCTTTAACGAGGTTGCGCTCTTTCGGGTTTTCACAAACACTCGCCGGTAGCCCTGCTGTTTTTACTCACGGAGCCCTTTCGGGTTTTCATCCGTACCCATTTTGCTTACGGACGTACCGTTTTTTTATTCTTTTTATTCTTTTTTTTACGAGGTCGCGCCCTTTCGGGTTTTCACGAACACTCACCTGTTTCCTGATTTAAAATCAGAAAGCTTATGGGAATAGCTTCAGAAAAGGGTCACGTGCTTACACGTGACCAGCAGTCACGTGTGGGCACGCGACACCTAAAAGTATCGACAAGGCAAATTCAGTTTCCCAAATACATCAAAGAAAGAGGCTTCAGAAAGGGTCACGTGCTCCCACGTGACCTGGGTCACGTGTCGGCACGTGACATTTAAAAGCAGCCGCAAAGACACAACGGTTCCCTGATCGAATCAAGAAAAAGGCTTCAGAAGAGGTCACGTGCTCCCACGTGAGCAGGGTCACGTGTTGGCACGTGACACTCAAAACATCAGGCTCATTCTCCGGTTAAATCGAGAAGAAGGCTCCATGCCAGGGTCACGTGCTCACACGTGACCAGTTGTCACATGGTGGCACGTGACAGCTAAACAGAGAACAGAAAGCAAAGCGCAGAAAGAAAGAAGAAGGCTCATTCCAAAGAGGGATGGGTCACGTGCCCACACGTGACCATGGGTCACGTGCCCACACGTGACCGGCTTTAAAAGCCCATTTTGTTAACAGAATTAAATTCTGAAGGAGATTCAAATCTTTCCAAAGGAAAGCGACTATCTGGAACCAATCGAATTAAAGATTCAGAGGTGATTAAATGTCATCTATCTATGGGAAAATCTCGAGTTTGGAAAGATTTCCCCTTTAAATCTAACAGAAATAGCAAAGGAGAATCCCTGAATTTGAAATCCAATGGTGAATAAAATTCACCTAATAATCCAAAGGTCAAAAACGAATGATGGATGCAAATCAAATCTCTTAATGAAGATTCATCAAAAACTAATTGATTCGGCTGCTTCTCCTATAAATAGGAGCCAAGAAACACAAAAGAGGAGATATACACAGAGGGAGGAAAAATGAGAGAGCCTTGATACTTTGAGGAATTTGGAGCTTCTGCAAAGGAAAACCCTAGGTAAGAAAAGGAAGGCTTTTTGAAAGAAGGAGAATTTAATTCTCAAAAGAGTTTAACTCTGATATATAAAACAGAAGAACATATTTCTTCTCTCCTTGATAGAGGATCTGCAAAGTGCACATCTCCCCTTTAGGTTGAGAATTTAATTCTCAATGGGTTGAGATCCTGCCATGCAGATCCGAAACATAGAGAGGGAATGGAAACATGAGAATTTAATTCTCACAAAACTATAGGAATTTAATTCCTTTAAGATAAAAGTAGGGCTTGACCCTGTGTTATGGGAATTTAATTCCTTCAGAACAAAAAGAAACAGGGTTTAACCCTAATTAAGAACCTAGTTCTGTTGGAACAGCGGGGATTTAATTCCCTTGATCACAATTTAACAGAGAATGGGAATTTAATTCCTTAAAAGCTTTTATTAGGGTTTAACCCTATTTAGTTCTTCACATATATGAGGAATTTAATTCCTACAGAAAATTCAGAGTTCAACTCTATTCCAGAATATAAGTCTTCAAAAGGAAGTAGGAATTTAATTCCTCGGAAATTTAAAGCTCGAGGAATTTAATTCCTGAGAAAAAGATTAACAGATCCTCTAAAAACAACATACCTAGAGGCAGGGTCACGTGTCACCACGTGACCCCCCCAAGAGATCTACAGAAAACCCCTTTGAGGCAGCACCCCACGTGACCCTCAGCAGAAGCTTTAACATATAAGCATTTGAATGCCCGTCACGTGATGGCACGTGATGCTCTGAAAGATGCGATAATCTCAGAAAAACAAATGAAGGGAGGGCGCTCTCACGTGTCGCCACGTGACCCCTCTTGCTTTAGTGTTTAACACTAAGTTGGAACTCCCGAATCCAGTGTTAAAACACTGTTGGGCCTTAGTGTTCAATACTAATCAAAGAACTTTATTTGCAGTGTTCAACACTGACTATCTTAGTGTTTAACACTAATTTGAGAGCTCTGTTGCCGATGCTTGATACTGATCTGTTTTAGTGTTTAACACTAATTTGAAAGCCTTGTTGCTGGTTTTTAACACCAATTATCTTTTAGTGTTAAACACTAACTTGTCAACCTCATTCCGAGTGTTCAACACTGATTGCTCTGTAGTGTTTAACACTAGGCTTTGGCCCAATTGGCTAAATGGATAGAGGCAAAGCCTCTCCTTCAATGGACCAACAAGAAGCCAATATTCCAGACATGATCGGACTTAGCCCAAGTTAGGCCATGAGTCTTCAATTCGTAATTAACTGGGCTAATGGGCTCATAACATAATTAATCGGTCTTGATCCCAAATTGGGCCGAGGACTATTTAAGCCATTCCGGTTCCAGGGTACATCTCTTCACTCTTTTGATACTTGGCATTGTAATCCCTCAATGTCTTCAAAAAGGTGACGGGTCCCGACGACCACACATTGACATGGACTGTGGGGTCCTTAAACCCGTGTCTAATGCAAAATTCCTGGTTACGTGGAACGCGGATAACGTCACTCTCTGACCCCGCGGAAAACGCCCAGAGCGGAGCCTAGTCCTCGCCGAGCACGACAGTGAACCCGTGTGAAGCATCTAGTGCAAAATTCCTGGTTACGTGGAACGCGGATAACGTCACTCTTTGACCCCGCGGAAAACGTCCAGAGCGGAGCCTGGTCCTCGCCAAGCACGGCAATGAACCCGTGTGAAGCATCCAGAGCACATACCGGACCGTGGAGTCCTTAAACCCATGGACTATGACGTCCTTAACCTTGACCGAGATGTCTTAAAACTACCAATGGACCGCAATGTCCTTAAACTACCCGTGGACCGCAATGTCCTTATACTACCCGTGGACCGCAATGTCCTTAAACTAGAACAATAGAGCCCCGTATGCTCTTTTGTCGGATCTAAACGGTCCCGTTTAAGTTGATCTTAGCCTCAAAGACGGCTAACGTATCCTTAAACCTTCAAACAGACTGGACTATGAATCCCCCCAATTAACTCTGGCTCGAGGGTACATCTCTGAACTCCTCTGACATCCGTCGTTGTAATCCTTCAACGTCGTCAGAGAGGTGACGGGTCCCGACGGCCACACATACGAAGGACCACTATGTCCCTAAACTGGAACAATAGAGCCCAAATGCTCTTTTGTCGGATCTAAACGATCCCGTTAAGTTGATCTTAGTCTCAACGTTAGACTAACGTATCCTTAACAAACGTTTGAGTTGATCTTAGCCTCAAGTACGGCTGACGTATCCTCAAACCAAACCCCCAAACCCAAATCTAAGATAAACACGGATTTGGACTAGTCCACGCCCTACGGGCGACGACGTAACTCAGTCTCCGTAAACAATCCACGGGCAATAAAACACGAAACAAACACCCACGACACGAAGTGACCAGCTGGAGAAGGAGAAAGTTGTTACCGCAATGCGGTAGCGTAATTAACTGCAGGGGCTTGCGCCTGCATGGAAGAGCGTCCCTACAATCAAAAACCCCTCCACGAGGGGGAATCTGACGAAGTCTGCTACATCAGCCGCATCCGTCTAAGCCTCCGATGCATGGTGCCATGGATCAACCTGGCATCTTCGGAGAGGTATACGGATAACACCAATTAGCATCTGCCCCGAACCTCAGGCTACGGACGCCCAAGTCCGGGCCGCCGTTCGGAGGGGAACAGATTCTGGCACGCCCGGTGGGACCTTTTCCTCTTTCCACTCCACACTTCGTGTGTCGTGATTCGCGAACCAATCGCGGTTCGCTAATGGTTGCCCTTGGGTTTCAAGATACTAAGAATTGGCGTCTTGTTTATTGCAGAAAGCAAAGGATCGATGGCTTCTACTTCTGCGAAATCCTCCAACTGCTCAGACTGCAATTGCGACCAACGCTTTACCTCGCCAGGAGGTATAGCCTATGGACCCCAAGCTGCTTCGTTGTTCACAATGCCGGTGGACCAGGTGACTCAAGCCACTACCGGATTGTTCTTTGGGACTATACTCCCACCATCAAGCTTCGCGGCGCCGGTGCTGACAAAGGAAGCTCTCAAGAAGTCGGTCTTTGATCGTCTTACCCCTGCCGCGGCTCCTCTCAACGAGTCGCCCAACGTCAACGCCTCGGTCTTCTCTAGATTGGGCCAGAAATCCGGCAAACTCATCATAGGTCCTACAATCTCAGAGGAGGCTGCTTCTAAGAAAGTGGCCGCTCCTGCCCCCGAAATCGCCAAGGCGGTTTCTCCGGCCAAAAAGTCGGTCTTTACAAGATTGACGGCTTCAGCTCCCGCTCCTGCTGCCCAAAGGACATCGGTCTTTGATAGGCTAGCACCAACAGCGACCCCCCCACCCACACAGGGGGCAAGACGAAACCATTCTTACCGCTGAGCCAACGCCGTCCGCTCGACACGCTCGACGTCGCCATTGGCGCCGAGTAAGGAAGGCTGGGGCCAACTCCCCCTCCGGGCTAACTCCATCAGCCCCGATGGCAGAAGTTAATGCTGCTGTTCCAACTGGGAACAGCTTCGAGATGCTAAATAAGGTGCGGAGGAATTCTCCTACTGCGGTGTTAAAGAGGTCTCCTCCCCCATTAAAAAAGGTTGTGGAAATCAGAACAGCCCCGATCCCCTCAACGGCTGTCTTCCAAAATCTATAAGTTTTGGCGACAGGCCCGAGACTCGATCATCGATCCAAACTCCTCCCGCCAGTACAAGAAGCTGAAAATCCAACTGGAAGCTGGTCACCAGGCTAAACCCCAAAAGGCTGTCTGGACGCCCACCTCAACGGCCCCCTCAACCTCCATGGCTCATAAAAGGAGGAGGCCAGAGAAGACCCCCCAGCGTGCAACGACGGCTAAAAGCACTGAGCCCAGACGCCCTAAGTCTGGGGGCATGGTGGTGCACACTGTTTACATGGCCTCTGGAAAGGAGGAAAGCCGCACTTCTACAGGCCACCGACCGCTTACCCGATCCGTGACGAAAGCCCATGAGCAGCAACAAAAGCTTCAGGAAATGATGAATGCTATGGCCGCACTTACCGGGCCAAAAGAAAGCCCAGAAACGTCCTCGGACGCACGCCAGGAGGAAGAAACCGATGCTGAATTCCTTCGCCGGATACTGGAGAAAAAGGATAAAGAGGCTGCTGAACAAGCAGCCAACATACAACGTATGGGCCTTCTCTTCCAAGATATGATAGGAATGATGATCCAGCAGGACTTACCCGCCGAGGATCCCCCAATCGTTCTTGAAGACGACCGAGGAGAAACGTCAAATCCACCACCAGCCCTCTCAACGGCCAAGGAGGAGGTAATCTCTAAGGCTGACTTGGTTGACTACATAGCCCAGCAAATTCGGGTTCATCATGCGACTGAGGCAGCTGGTCAAGTCGTAAAAACGGGGCGGCCGTATCCGAGCTGGTACGACCAAATCAAATACCCGCAAGGCTATACGATACCAAAATTCCACATGTACAAGGGGACCGGCAATCCCCATCAACATGTCGCCCAGTTCCGGGCCCTCTGCGGTAACACCGGCGGTGATGATAAACTGTTGCTTCGCCAATTCGTGGGCAGCTTATCAGAAACAGCGTTCGAATGATATTCGGAACTCCCGAACGATTCTATCAAAACGTTCGCTGAAATGGAGTTGTTATTCACTCAGCGATTCGCAAGTGCCAGCGAACGCACTCCAATAACAGCATTGATTAACGCCAGGGTAAAACCAGGCGAAACCTGGGTCCAGTATGCTATACGCTGGCGGAATTTGTGGTCGAGATGCGAGCAACGCATTGAGGAAGCACCTGCAGTGGGCATGTTCGTGGGAACCCTAGACCCCCACGCGACTATCTCCCAGTTTATGATGTTCTTTAAGCCAACCACATTCCAGGCTTTAATCGACAAGTTGGCTCAGATGGACCAGATGGGTCATAGACCACCTCCCCCGAAGTCGGAACCTCGGAATGACAAGGGTAAAGGAAGGGCAACCTTCGTCACGAATGCCCAGCAGCAACCTAACGCCCCGAAACCGGCAGATCAACTGGAAGAAAGACGCCGGTATTATAATGAGAAGATGAAACGTCCCTACTCGTTCCCAGGGGACAAGACAAAACGGTTATTTGAGCTGGCAGTACGCAACAGACTTATAAACCTACCAAATCCAAGGCGACCGCCGCAACCCACCGAGGTGAATAACCCTAACTATTGCCCTTACCATCAAACGGTAAGTCATCCGATTGAAGATTGCTTCGTCTTCAAAGGATGGATTGAAGATCAATACCTCCAGGGGAAGTTTATACTATCCGAAAAGTGGAAGGTGAACCCACCACAACCGCATACTCCTAAGAAAACAGATACACCGGGGGCAACCTGCTCCTTTATTGAAGAACCTCCATGGGAGGTCGTGCTATCAACTAAAACCAAAAGAATACTGAGAGACCTTCATGCGTGCCCTGCGATCGAATGGAAGGACCCTCTTGAACCTCAAATTATCGAAGGGATGCTGAAGCACCGCCCAACCGCGAAGACTCGCGATGAGGGCCCAAATACTCACGCCCAGCCGTCAAAATCTTCGAAGAAAAAGAAGAAGAAATCCAAGAAGCCCGCGAAGCTTGGAAACGAGCACACGAAATTGCAGAAGCAAATCGACGCGCTGGAAGAATACAATCAAAAGACGCGAACTCCCGTCACACTGCAAGAGTTCCTCAACCACATCTTTCAAGTGGGAGATGATGAAGAGAGCTCATCGGATGAATCCGAAGAGTATGTGGCGAGTTGTGACGTAATCTCCCACTCGTTTACCGATGATGAGAAAACTCCTGGCACTAAGAAACTGGAGACAGAGACTGAACCAGAGCGTGCGTGGCCGACAAATGAAGTGATCAATGCTTTTCTAGACGAAATTCGTCTAAAAAGTAAAGCGGATCAGGAGCGTGAGATGGCAACGTCAGAAGGAACCAAATGCAGGCGACTGAACGGAAGAGTTGAACTATCCCTACCAGAGCGAAAGGCATCCGAAGTAGACAAGAAGATATTCAAGACGAGGAAAAGGTTTGCCAAAGCCATGTCAATGGGAATGAAGCTACCACCCTCGGAAGGAAACACACACGATGGGGTGGAAAGGCACCCTGATTATTGCGCATATCATCGGAAAATCTCACACCCCACGGAGGAGTGCGACGCCTTTAAGATATGGTGGCAAGGATATGTTACTCGTCGGCAACATTTTGAGCGCATGAAACGCAAGAGCCGTCGGGAGCGAAGAAGTATTGTCGAAGGGCACAACAGAACTACTGCAACTGTTATATGACTCACGCCGGGGAGTCACAAGTTCTCATCTTTGGGAGCGACTCTGATGAAGAAATGGCTCTGGGCCCTCTCTTTAAAGAGTCCGTTTTAGGGAAAGAGGAGAAACCGGAGGCCTGCGAGAACATTCAGCTGCGCAATCGCACACTCCCAGAAAAGAATCTCGGGCCCGTAAGTAGAAAAGATAAGGGAAAGGAAAAGGTCACTGAAGATATCACTTTAGATGACCAAGTCATGAAAGAACTGGCTGCCAAAGACCCTCCTAGGAGGAGTAAAGTGGACTATAACATCCTCGCGCACCTAAGGAAGCTACCTTCTCAGCTTAGCATTCTCGATGCCCTCCTATTATCAAAAGAAGCGCGAGACTCACTAATTAAGGCGTTACAAGAACCTGAGCAATTCCAAGCCTTCCTCGCCACTGAAAAGATGAAGGATGAACTGGAGGAAGTGCATACAGCCGATATCACTTTCGGTGATGAAGACCTCCTTCTCGGGACGTGCGACCATAACCGTCCCCTATATGTCTCCGGATACTGCCATGATATCAAGATAGGCAAGATCCTGGTGGATAATGGATCCTCCGTCAATCTCCTTAATGTTCGGGTGTTGAAGGAAATCTGCATGAGTGTGCAACACCTCGCTCGTGACAAAATTACTATCTCCGGTTTCGATTCACAATCGTCACTGCTACCACGACCCCTGTCAACGGGTCGCCCACCACCAAGCCAACAGCCTCTTTCTTTGTGAGGCTAGATCAAAACTCTGAAGGGCCCGCTAAGAAGCCCAGGAACTCTAAAATGGCTGTCCCAAGGAGGGCAACGGCCGCTGCTCCGGAAGACGTTAAGGCGGCTTCTCTCGTCAAAGAGTCAGTCTTTTCAAGACTAACGATCCCCGTTCCTGCCCCTACACGAAGATCTGTCTTTGACAGATTGGATATCACCCCGCAAGGAACAACCTCAGTTTTTAAAAGGTTAACACCGGCGGTGCCTCATTCAGACAAGGGGCAAAAAGAAGCTATCTCTATCTCTGAGCCAGTCCCAACGGCTCGTCGTGCTCGACGTCGCCATTGGCAACGAGTGAGGAAGGCAGGGGGCAACTCCCCCTCAGGGCTGACTCCACCGGCTCCAGTGGTGGAAGTCAACGCTGCTGTTCCAACCGGGAACAACTTTGAACTGTTGAGGAGGGTACGGAAGAATTCTCCAACCGCTACACTGAAAAGATCTCCTCCGCCTGCGGAGAGAGTTCCGGAAACAAAACAAGAACAGCCCCCTCAACGGCTGTCCTCAAGAATTTATAAAGTTTGGCGGAGGGTTCAAGACTCCGTGATTGATCCAGGTCACTCTCGTCGCCAGGAAAAGGCGAAGGTGGAAAAAGACAAAGACCGTCCCATTAAACAGTAGGGGACAGCAGCTGCTAGGATGCCTACTTCAACGGTTCCTTCAACCTCAATGCCCACAAAAGAAGGAGACCAGAGAAAACTCCCGTGTCAGCGGCAAAAGTTAAAAATGGTGAACCTAAACGCCCCAAGTCAGGGGGCATAACAGTTCATACGGTTTACATGGCATCGGGAAAAGAAGATAGCCGCATTTCAACAGGTCATAGACCGCACACGAGGTCAGTGACCAAGGCTCAGGAGCAGCAGCAGAAGCTCCAAGAAATGATGAACGCTATGGCCGCACTTACAGGGCCAAAAGAAACCCCGGAAACATCCTCAGACGAGCGTCAAGAACAGGAAACGGACGCCGAATTCCTTCGGCGCGTACTAGAGAAGAAAGACAAAGAAGCTGCGGAGCAGGCATCCAACATAAAGAAAATGGCCCTCCTGTTCCAGGATATGGTGGGTATGATGATTCAACAAGATCCACCTGCTGAAGATCCCCCGATCATTCTTGAAGACGACAGGGGAGAGACGTCGAATCCTCCACTGGCTCTATCCACAGCTAAAGAGGATACCATATCAAAAGCTGATTTGGATGAATACATCGCCAAGCAAATACGGGTGCATCAGGCGACTGAAGCAGCCGGTCAGGTCGTAAAAACGGGGCGGCCATATCCGGGTTGGTACGATCAGATTAAGTACCCGCCAGGTTATACAATTCCTAAGTTCCATGTCTACAAGGGGACGGGCAATCCTCATCAGCATGTTGCCCAGTTCAGGGCACTCTGCGGCAACACCGGCGGTGATGATAAGCTGTTGCTTCGCCAGTTTGTTGGAAGTTTATCAGATACGGCGTTCGAGTGGTACTCTGAACTCCCGAACGACTCCATCAAAACCTTCGCAGAGATGGAGCTGCTGTTTACTCAGCGTTTTGCAAGCGCCAGTGAACGTACCCCGATGACGGCACTGATTAACGCTAGGGTAAAGCCCGGCGAGACATGGGTTCAGTACGCTATACGGTGGCGGAACTTGTGGTCGAAGTGCGAGCAGCGCATTGAAGAAGCTCCCGCAGTTGGTATGTTTGTGGGAACTCTCGATCCACAAGCAACCATCTCGCAGTTTATGATGTTTTTCAAGCCGATTACCTTCCAAGCCTTGATCGACAAACTAGCACAGATGGATCAGATGGGCCATAAACCTCCTCTTCCAAGGCCGGACTCCCGAAATGACAAAGGGAAGGGAAAAGCGATCGTCGTCGCTAATGCTCAACAACAACCGAGCGACCAGAAGCCAGTAGCTCGTCAAAATAATATGCGCCCGTACGTACCCCTTGAGGATAGGATGGGACGTCCTTATTCCTTTCCCCGCGATAAAACGAAGAGGTTATTCGAGCTGGCGTTGCGCAACAGACTCATAAATCTGCCGGATCCAAAACGTCCGTTGCAACCAAGTGACGTCAACGAGCCCAGCTACTGTCCTTATCATCGAGTACTAGGCCATCCGATCGAAGATTGCTACGTTTTCAAGAATTGGCTTGAAAACCAGTACCGACAGGGCAAGTTCGCGTTATCTGACAAATGGAAGGTGAATCCCCCGCAGCCCCACACCTCTAAGGGGACGAGTACGCCGGGGGCAACATGCTCCGTCATTGAAGAAGCTCCTTGGGAGGTTGTATTATCAGCCAAGACGAAGAGGATGCTAAACGATCTTCAGACATGTCCAGCGATCAAGTGGAAGAACCCGTTGGAACCGCAGGTCATTGAAGGGATGTTGAAACTGCGTACAACTCCAAAGACTGATGGTGGTGGCTCAAACACTCGCAACCAGCCGTCAAAATCTTCGAAAAAGAAGAAGAAGAAATCTAAGAAACCCGTGAAGCCTGGCGACAAGCGCACGGACTTACAAAAGCAAATTGACGCGCTAGATGAATACAACCAAAAGGCGCGGACTCCCATTACGCTCCAAGAGTTCCTCAATCACGTCTTTCAAGAGGAAGATGAGGGAGAAAGTTCATCGGATGAATCCGAGGAAAATGTAGCGAGCTGTCATATGATCTCCCATTCGATCACGAACGATGAGGAGACTTCTGGCACTAAAACGCTGGGGGCAGATACCGAATCAAAAATTCCGGAGCTATCAGTCGAAATGATTGACGCGTTCCTTAACGAAGCTCAACTGAAAAGTAAAGCTGATCGAGAACGCGAGATGGCTATATTTGAAAGGGCCAAGCGCCAGCGACTTGATGAAAGAGGTGAGGTAATCCCGCTGGAGCGAAATGCCTCCGCCGTTGAAAAAAGCCAATTCAAGATGAGGAAAAGGTTTGCTAAGGCCATATCAATGGGCATGAAGCTACCATCCTCTGAAGGAAAAATTACTGGTGAAATAGAAATGCGCCCCTCCTATTGCTTATATCATCAGAAGGTTTCGCACCCCACTCAAGAATGCAAAGCTTTCGATAAATGGTGGCAAGGATATGTTGCTCGCCAACAACGCTTCAAGCGGGAAAAGCGTAAAACTCGTCGAGAGCAAAGAGATACGACCGAAGAGCTTAAAAGAACTACCGGCGATTGTCGCATGGTTAACACTGCCGGGTCACAAGTGCCTACATTCGGGAGCGATTCTGATGAAGAGCTGGAACTCGCCACTCTCTTTAAAGAGTCAACTTCGGGAAAAGGAGAAGAGCCAAAGGTTTGCGAAAATATCCAGCTACGCAATCGGACGTTACCTGAAAAGAATCTCGGACCCTTAAACAAGAAAGATAAAGGGAAAGAAAAGGTTTCTGAGGATATTACTCTAGATGACCAATTGCGGAAGAGCTAACCGCCAAGAATCCGCCAAAAAGAAATAAGGTGGATTACAATGTCTTGGCGCATCTGAGGAAGCTGCCCTCACAACTCAGCATTCTTGATGCCCTGTTACTATCAAAAGAGGCGAGGGATTCTTTGATTAAAGCGCTACAAGATCCGGACCAGTTCCAAGCCTTCCTGGCCGAAGAAAAGATGAAGGATGAGTTGGAAGAGGTGCACACGGCCGACGTTGCTTTTGGCGATGAAGACCTTCTCCTTGGGACGCGCGAACACAATCGCCCTCTCTATGTCTCAGGATACTGCCATGATATAAAGATAGGCAAAATCCTGATCGATAATGGATCGTCTGTTAATCTCCTCAACGTGCGAGTGTTGAAGGAAATCTGCATGAGCGTCCAGCACTTTGCGCGGGACAAGATCACCATCTCCGGGTTCGACTCCCAATCATCAAAGACTCTTGGATCTGTGATATTGACGTTACGCTTCGGGTTGCTCGTCACAGATATTAAATTCCATGTCATAGACGCCAAGACATGTTACAATGCTCTGCTCGGACGACCATGGTTACACGAGTACAATATTATCCCTTCTACACAGCATTAGTGTATGAAATATTGTAAGGATGGTCTCGAGTACACTGTGGCAGGAGAATTGAATCCGTTTTCCGTGAATGAAGTTCGTAAGTATGAAGATGCCAAATACTTCTTGCCGAGTTTCGAAGACACGGAAAGATGTCACAAGCCTGAGATCAAAACTAACGCCACCATCCCTGTCTTCGGCAGCGATACCGAGGAGGAAGAGGATATAACTTATTCGGGTCCGCCCTAATACACCAAGCTGGGACCATCCGTTCCTTCATTGATCTTCGGTAGTGATTCGGAGGATGAAGTTCATGCTGTATTCCCTGCTCGGCTGTCAATCCGAACTTCTGCTGATGAAGAGCGAAGTCTACAGATAGCCATGGTGCCGTCTAGACACCATAAAGAACTGGATGCACTTAATATCTACAGTGTAGAAGAGTTGCGGACATTCTATATTCCTCCCAGGAGAAAGAGAGAGAAAGCAATTTTGCTTTACCGCTCTGAAGAAAATAAAGTAGAGAAAGAGATCTGGTATGGAGCAGATCCAACGCTGGACAGGCTTCAACCCATTCGTCTACCCAGATATTATACGGAAGGTTTGAAAAAGCTGCTGAAGCGCCAAGGGATACCCTTCGAACAGACTGTTTGGAAGGCCAAATTCTATGACAGGGTTTGGAACGTCCCCGGAACTCAACACAAGCTACCTAATGGGAGGATGGAGACGATCGGGCTCGGATACATCCGGTCAAAGAAACGAGAGCTATTAAACAGCTGCTATGTCATATATGACTTCGATGAAGAAGCGGATGCTCAATGGGAGGACGCTAATCCTGAGCCAATAAAAGTGCCAGATGCAAAGGAACCCAGTCCATCGTTCGAAGAACAAATGGACAAGCTTATAAGAGAAGCGGGTCAAAAGGTCCGAGACGACCATAACCGCGAAATGGTCATCTACGAGAAAGCCAGAACGCAACGCCTTCTCCAACAAGCCGTGAAGGATGAAAAGGCTGCTCCTTGTCAACCTGTTATAAAGAAGGCTCAGCGCAAAAGCAGAAATAAGTCGAAAGGCCAAAAAGGCGCTCAACAACAACAAAGCAGAGCTAAGAAGCCACGCAAACGGGAGTCGAGCGCTATTGATCTATCCCTTATGAAGAAAATGGGTCGAGCGTACTCGTTTCCTCGGGACAAAACGAAGAAGATACTTGACCTGGCTCTAAAACATCAGATGCTTACACTGCCGGAGTCCAAACACCCCGAACGAACAGGCGAAGTCTCACACCCAGACTATTGCTCTTATCACCGAGTAATAGGGCATCCTCTCGAAGATTGCTTCACCTTCAAGAATTGGGTCGAAGATCAGTACCAGCTTGGCAAATTCGCTCTGTCCGACAACTGGAGGGTAACGCCACCACAAAAGCACGAGCCCAAGGCCACGGAAGAAAAACCAGTTCCACATTAGGATTGGAAGCGAATTTGCACCTGTCACATGATCACAATATTAAAAGAAGAGCCCGAGGACGTAGATGAGCTCCCTTGGTGCTTCGAAAACAGCAGCGACGAGATAATCTCAGAATTCCCACCAGCGCCAAAAGAGCTGGAAGATGGAATCCATACCACTGCAGATAATCTCAAGAAAATTGAGTTGGGGACGGCAAATGACCCGCGACCAACATTCATCAGCGAGCTGCTATCTGAAGAAAGGGTGGCTGCGTTAAAGGATGTGCTTCTACAGCATAAAGATTGCTTCGCATGGAACTATTCCGAAATGCCGGGACTAGATCCAGAAATTGCTGTACACAAATTGGCGATATCCCCGGACATCAAGCCAGTCAAACAGGCGCCGAGAAGAATGCGACTCAAGCTTGAAATGAGTATCAATGCTGAAGTCAAAAAGCTGATCGACTCTGGCTTTATCCACGAGGTTCAATATCCGGAGTGGATCGCCAACATCGTCCCGGTGATGAAGAAAAATGGGACGGCGCGCATATGCGTGGACTTTCGGGATCTCAATAAAGCTTGCCCGAAGGATGATTTCCCAGTGCCAGTCACCGAATTGATGATAGACAATACATCCACTCATGAGGTTTTCTCCTTCATGGACGGCTCATCGGGGTATAACCAGATAAAAATGCATCCAGAAGACCAGAAGCACACAGCCTTCAGGACCCCTTTAGGAATATTCTGTTATAAAGTGATGCCCTTCGGTTTAAAGAACGCCGGTGCTACTTATCAGAGGGCCATGACGAAGATCTTCGATGACCTTATACACGAAATCGTAAAATGCTATATCGATGATCTCGTGGTTAAAAGCAAATCATACGAGGAACATCTCGAGTATCTGAAGACCGTATTTCAACGCCTTCGACAATACAACTTGAAGATGAACCCTCTTAAGTGTGCGTTCGGAGTTTCCTCAGGCAAATTCCTGGGATTCATTGTTCGACATCGAGGTATTGAAATAGATCCGTCAAAGATCAAAGCGATCATGGAAATGCCTCCGCCGAGAACTCTCAAACAGCTGCGGTCTCTCCAAGGGAAGCTCGCATACATACGGCGATTTATCCAACCTTTCAGGAAAGTGCCGTCCCTACAACCACCTGATGAAGAAGGGAACCCTGTTTGTCTGGGATCACAAATGCCAAGGCGCACTAGACGAGATTAAGCAATACCTACAAAACCCTCCAGTGTTGGCTGCTCCAGTTAAGGGAAAGCCTCTCATTCTTTATACAACCGCCCTCGAAGGTTCTTTAGGCGCATTATGGGCACAAGAGAACGATCAAGGGAAAGAAAGAGCACTCTACTACTTAAGTCGAGTTCTACTGGGGGCAGAAAGCAACTACTCCCCCACTGAAAAACATTGCCTGGCGTTGATCTTCGCGATAACAAAGCTTAGGCACTATGCGTTGGCGCATGAGGTCCGTCTCATTTCAAAGGCGGTGTCCCCCTTAAATTCTTGATGTCAAAGACCATATTGACGGGACGACTCGCTAAATGGGCCCTACTCTTGATGGAGTTTTCGATAACGTATCAACCTCTCAAGGCAGTGAAAGGCCAGGCCATCGCCGACTTTCTCGCTGAGCATCCCATACCCGCCGATTCTCCTCTAAATTGCGATTTGCCAGACGAACATGCGTTCGATGCGATCGACGGTGGTGATACCCAATGAGAACTTTATTTCGATGGAGCATCTTCCATGAAAAAGCGCAAACAGAGTATCCCTATAATCAAATCGGGGGTAGGACTCATCTTTGTAACTCCACAAGGAGGGATAATGCGCTTTGCTTTCTCCCTGACGGAGCCGAGGACAAACAACGAAGCCGAATACGAAGCTCTGATAGCAGGCCTCGAGATCGCCATTGACATGGGAATTGAAAACCTCCTCATATACGGGGATTCTCAACTGGTCGTTAGTCAAGTAAACGGCGACTACCAAACGTGCAAACCGGAGTTAGTGAAATACGGTGAAAAGGTACAACAACTGTTGACCCAAATTCCCTCCTATACTTTGGAGAACATACCGCGCGCGGAAAACAGCAAAGCAGACGCGTTGGCCAAACTTGCTAAAGAACTGGCTGACGAGAACCTCGATGACGTTAGAATCGTGGTACAAAGCCGTCGAGTGCTTGCCCCAGCAGAAATATCTCCGGAATCATCCGAAGAAAAGGAAATGACTGAGCGAATGGCTCTACAAATAAAAGACTGGGAAAAGGCCGAGGATTGGAGGGAAGTCTTCATAGACTACTTTAAGTCCCACCGATTGCTTGAAGAAACGTCCACAAGACATCAGCTCATGAAGCGGGCTCTATCATTCGCCTTCGTCAACGATACTCTGTACAAGAGATCGTTTGATTCTCTGTGGTTGAGATGCTTAGGACCTGACGAAGCGAAAAGAGTCGTTCAGGAAGTTCACGACGGACTCTGCGGTTCTCACCAAGCGGGCCCAAAGATGAAGTTGAAGATAAAACGGATGGGCTACTACTGGCCCACGATGATTCAGGATTGCCTCGAATATGCGAAGCAGTGTCACTCGTGTCAAATTCATGGGGATTTCATCCATCAGCATCCAAATCCACTACATCCAACGGTGGCTAGCTGGCCGTTCGAAATGTGGGGGATTGATATAGTCGGCCCCATCGAACCGGCATCGTCTAGAGGACATCGTTTCATCCTAGCAACGACTGACTACTTCTCTAAATGGTCAGAAGCAGTACCGTTAAGAGAAGTGAAGACGGAAAATATCCTCCACTTCTTCAAGACGCATGTCATATATCGGTTTGGAACGCCAAGGCGAATCATCTCCGATAACGGGCCAGCGTACAGAAGTCACAAAATCAGTCGCTTTGCGCAACAACACAATATAGACTGGAGATATTCCTCGGTTTATAATCCGCGAGCTAACGGTCTAGCTGAGGCCTTCAACAAGACCTTAACAAAGATCATCAAGAAAACGGTGTCCCGAAATAAGAAGGACTGGCACGAAAGACTGCAAGAAGCTCTCTGAGCATAACGAACTACGTTCAAGACGGCCACAAACACAACGCCGTATGCGTTAGTATTTAGGACGGAAGCAGTACTCCCCCTCGAGATAGAGTTACCCTCTCTACGAGTGGCAGTTCATCACGAGCTAACGGACGAAGAAAATGCTCACCTTCGGCTTGAGGAGCTTGATGCCCTTGATGAAACCCGGCTCATAGCACAGCAAAATCTGGAAGCTTATAAAGCAAAGATGACGCGCTCATATGAAAGATTGACCCGACCGAGGACATTCCGCCAAGGCGAACTTGTGCTAGTGGTCAAAAGGCCTATGATCCCCAATCGCGCCAAGCGGGGAAAATTCGAGCCAAACTATGAAGGCCCGTACATCATAGATAAAGTTTACCAGGGTGGGGCCTATATACTCATGGACATGCATGGTGAAAGGCCTTTCAGGCCAATAAACGGTCGCTTCCTAAAGAAATATTATGCTTAATGAGCCACAGCCTAGGTCAATGATAGATGACGACGACTATGTCCGCTCGCTATCTTCCGCTCAAGCTTTATAAAAAGTAGCCGGCCTAAACTAACGACGGACCGAAACGTCCTTAAACTAACGACGGACCGAGATGTCTTTAAACTAATAGCAGACCGAAACGTCTTTAAACTACTACCGCAGCATCTTTTAGGCTGACGAGATATTAAAAAAAAATATATAAAAAAAACGGTATGTCCATAAGCAAAAAGGGCACGGATGAAAACCCGAAAGGGCTCCGTGAGTAAAAACAGCAGGGCTACCGGCGAGTGTTCGTGAAAACCCGAAAGGGCGCGACCTCGTAAAAAAAAAGAGAAAAAGAAAATAAATAAAAAGTATATATAAAATAAAAACGGTATGTCCATAAGCAAAATGGGCACGGATGAAAACCCGAAAGGGCTCCATGAGTAAAAACAGCAGGGCTACCGGCGAGTGTTTGTGAAAACCTGAAAGGGCGCAACCTCGTTAAAGGACACTTATAGGGTCCTCTCGACCTTGTAAGGAGAAACCACCTGCGTGAGATCCTTACGACTCACAAAAGTGCAACACACTTAGGGATCCCCACGATTCCTAAGGAGAAAATACACTTGCGAGATCCTCACGACTCATAAGGAGAACTCTTTTATGGGACCCTCACGGCTCATAAGAGTTGAAAGTCTTAAGTTACAGAGACCTAAACCTGTGCTTAAGCAACCCCCACAATTTCCGATATTGCCCTACGAGTGGCTCAATACTGACCCTTGTATACAATCCACGGGCGCGAATAAACATTTCCCTAACCAAGTCTCATCCGTGACTGGGATATGTTCGCATGACCCTTGTAGGTCCTCTCGACTTACAAGAAGAAAACCCTACTGTAGGATCCTTACGACTTACAGAGGAAACGAACACTTAGGAATCCTCACGATTCCTAAGGAGAAAATACACCTACGAGATCCTCACGACTTGTAGGGAGAAATAACTTCGTGAAACCCTTACGGCTCATGAAGTCAAAAGCCTCAGCCGACAGGACCCTAACCCTGGTCGCTAAGCCACCTTTGTTCGACGTCGACAGAGGCAAATGATGATTCGCTCTTGGCAATATCTCAGTTGTAGCGGTGCTGATGCCGAAATCAGTGTCTAATTTCAGGCTTACGGCAAAAAGCCAGTAGGCCGCACATGCATACGAAATAGCCGAAATGATGGGGCAACTTGCAATAAAAAGCAGCAAGTAAAAATGTATGCATGCAAAATGGCCGAAATGATTGGGCAACTCGCAATAAAAAGCAGCGAGTGAAAATAAAATAAATAGCCGAAATGATTGGGCACCGCGAAAAATAGCCGAAATGATTGGGCAGTCGCGACCTTCGCGATATAAAAAGCTGAAATGATAGAGCATCGCGGAAATAAAATAAAATAAAAAGAAGAGATGATAAAACTTTGGCCCTACAGTTAAGATCACATCGATCCCTGTATACAATCCAAGGGCGTAAACAAAGAGGGAACCATACTTTCCCAGCAGGCTCCGCCAGAAGACGAAGCTAAATCTCGACGGTTCAGTCCGACTCCGAAGAAACCAGTATCTTCACCAAATTCCTCGACTCACGGATACAAACACTCCTTGACGAGAGCCTTCTGATCCGCGTCAACTCGCAGAGCCACCAGTGCCTTCGTGGGAATCTTCGACTCGTTTCAAACCCCAAGGAAACAAATAATCCTTAGCGCTTGGGAAATAAATAATCCCTAGCAAACTCCTCGACTCACGGATACAAACACTCCTTGACGAGAGCCTCCTGATCCGCGTCGACTCGCAGAGCCAACAGTGCCTCCGTGGGAATCCTCGACTCGTTTCAAACCCCAAGGAAACAAATAATCCTTGGCGCTTGGGAAACAAATAATCCCTAGCGAACTCCTCGACTCACGGATACAAACACTCCTTGACAAGAGCCTCCTGATCCGCGTCGACTCGCAGAGCCACCAGTGCCTCCGTGGAAATCCTCGACTCGTTTCAAACCCCAAGGAAACAAATAATCCTTGGCGCTTGGGAAACAAATAATCCCTAGCAAACTCCTCGACTCACGGATACAAACACTCCTTGACGAGAGCCTCCTGATCCGCGTCGACTCGCAGAGCCACCAGTGCCTCCGTGGGAATCCTCGACTCGTTTCAAACCCCAAGGAAACAAATAATCCTTGACGCTTGGGAAACAAATAATCCCTAGCAAACTCCTCGACTCACGGATACAAACACTCCTTGACGAGAGCCTCCTGATTCGCGTCGGCTCGCAGAGAAACCATTGTCTCCGCTGGAAACTCCCGATTCGTCTCAACTTGCAAATGAAGCCTCAGGCAGCAGGGACTAAAAAACTTGCTTCCTGAACAATGGGACCCTGCAAGTCAATCCAAAATGGCCTCTTGCATACTATTCACGGGCCTCACTCTCCAAAGTCGAATTTCGACGAGGAGGGAAATAACCGCTTGTGGGTCCTCTCGACTCGTAAGAGGGAAAAATTCTCTTATAGGATCCTTACGACTTATAAGAGAAAACCACACTTAGGAATCCTCACGATTCCTAAGGAGAAAACCCACCTACGAGATCCTCTCAATCCGTAGGGAGAAAAGTCTCTATGAGACCCTCACGGCTTATGGAGTTGAAAAGTCTTAGGCAGCGGATTTGAACCTGCGGCCTAAGCCATCGCTATTTCTTAAGAAAGTCAAGATGCGTGCTCTATTATCCGTCAACCATGTTTATTAAGATAGCATGCCGATAATAAAAGAAAGAAAAAAGCTACAGAAAGAACATTTGATTTACATTTGATCAAGCGTTCGAGACGCATTCATAAGACAAGTTGAAATAAAAAAGGGGGTTTCCATTCATATTGCTAAAAATTCTTACAATCACAAAAGCAATGAATAAGAAACGTTATTAAAATTATTACAACGGTATAACCTCAGATCCGGGCCACGGATTGAGGAATTCAAAAGTAAGGCCATCCAGAGTTCTTCTGGCCTTTCTAATTATTCTTATGCGCAGCCTCTCGCGCTCCTCTGTGTCAAGATACTCGGCAAGCCCTTCCGGCCTTCGATAAGCAACAACTATCGTCGTCTGCTGGAAGATTTGATGTAGGATGTCAATGAGGCTGTCCCGCCGTTTCTTCGAGATCAGCCCCGTCAGGTACACTGAATGCACCTTGTCTTCGGCATCATCCAGCGCATTGAGCGGTAGGGCCTCGTGAAGACCCGGAAGTGCTCTCCATATTGCTTCCAGCACGACTTTCAAAAGAGCCGAACGACGAGGTAGCAGCCAATCACCGCTTGCGTTCAGACGACCCATGACCTCTGCACATTGAGCGTCTGTAAACTCCTGGTTTTGTTGACGACCCTGTGCGCGGATATCGTCATAGGTGATGAACTCGTGCAAACTGTATAGGTGCACCGCCATTATGCCTGGAGGAAATACCACATGAAGATTAGCGATAGAAGAAAAATAATATACGTAGAGGGCTAAATTCCTAGAGAGCAAAGCTCTGTTCAGGGATTAAAACCCATGAACAAAAACTCAATGAAACCCTAATGGGGATCTCTTTAGATCAAAAGATCTGTGAGAGCAAAGCTCTTTGACTGGGATTAATTTAAATTAATTTGATTTGCATTAATTTTACCTAAAGTTTCTAACTTTGAAAATGAGCAAAGCTCTGCTAGTGAAACCCCGAAGGGATTTTCTTTAGATCAGAAGATCTATGAGAGCAAAGCTCTGCTGGTTAAGATTAGTTAAAATTAATTTAATCTAAGAATTAATTTTACCTAAAGTTTTTCTAAAAAAAAAAAAAACTTTGGAAAGAAGAGCAAAGCTCTAGAGTTCTTAAAGGCAAGAGCAATGCTCTGAAGTTTTTTTAAAAATAAAAATCTGAAAGATGATAAGCATCTGTGGGGGACCAAAGGTCCAATTTATAGGCATCAAGTGCCTCTTCGACTTCCAAAAGTTGTCACGGTGGTTGGAATTCCGCCACCGTTGCGCTCACGTTTGGGGCCACGTAAGCGCAACGGTGGGGGGGCATTTGTTTACCCCAATCAGAGCAAAGCTCTGTTCAAATTCCGAGACGGGAGATGAAGCAACGCTTCATCTTCCCCCAATCAGAGCAAAGCTCTGCTTTGAAAATTTAAAATTTAATAAAGGAAGCAAACGCTTCAGATTATTTGCGCTGCGCAACACGCCACATGTCAAGCGCTGATACGTCAGCGCAGCGCCTAAGAAGGCGCGCCCAATCAGAGCAAAGCTCTATCTTAATGAAGCAAAGCTTCAGCTGCGCAAGCACTGCGCTGCGCGACACGTGTCAGCGCAGATGCGCTGCGCTCTGCGCTGCGCGACACGTGTCAGCGCAGCGCAGATGCGCTAGCGCCGTCGCGCTGCGCTGTGCGCTGCGCGACACGTGTCACGCGCTGGGGCATCTGCGCCAAACAGAATTAAATTTGTAAGAAATCTTTTCTGTTCTTGTCAAAACAAGAAGATTTTCTTCTGCAAAGCAGAAGCCATTGGATCAAAGATCCAACGGTGGGGAAAATTCCCCAAATCACTCAGAGAATGATCTCTTTAACAAATTTAACTAATTTATGAGCACTATAAAAAGGACCCTAGGCCTCAATTCAAAAAAAAAACATGTTCTTGAAAAAAAGTCAAGAGCTTCAAACAGAGAGAACTCTGAGAAAATTCCAAGAAAAAGGTAAAGAACCTTCATAAAATAGAAGAAATTTCTTCTAATAGATCATTGATCTAAAAACAAGATCAATGATCTTTACATAAAAAAAACAGTGCTTTGCACTTCTTATGAACCTTTGGTTCTTTAAAACAAGAAGAAACAAAATAAAGAAAAATATTGCTTTGCACTTTTATGAACCTCTGGTTCTTGAAACAAAAAAGAAGAAAAATTTATTATTTTTCTTTAGATCTAAATTTAGATCAAGAAATTAAACAGTGCTTTGCACTTCTGTTCTTGAATCTAAAAGATTCTTAGTGTTCTGCACTTACAAACTGCGCCGTTGCGCTCTTAAGAGAGCGCCACGTGTCAGCTATAGAACCACTTGCGCTAAGCGCTTTTGAAATAGAGCTTTGCTCTCTGGAATTTGCGCAACTCACCAGAACATGCCACGTGTCAGCAGCGCAACAGCGCAGCGCACTCGCACTGCGCTATTGCGCTTGCGCTCACCAGAACGTGCCACGTGTCAACAGCGCAACAGCGCAGCGCATTCGCGCAGCGCACTGCGCTATTACGCTTGCGCTCACTAGAGCGTGACACGTGTCACCACCATATGAGTTTGTGCTCATTACTTAGCGCAAAGCGCCTGACAAGCCACGTGGGGCACTGTCAGAGTATTTAATGCTCTGCATTATTAAAGAAAAGGGACAGAGCCCAATTAAAAGGCCTGATAAGCCTAATAAAAAATGCTATGCATTTTAAAAGGGGGGCAAAGCTCAAACTAGATGCTCTGCATCATTTAGAAAAGGGCAAAGCCCAACCAAAACAAGAATAATGCAGTGCATTACTAAAAAAGGGTAAAGCCCTAGCACAGGCTAAAGACAAAAAATGTTGAAACTGGACTTAGCCCAATTTTGGCCATAAGTCCTTAAATTAAATTGACCGAGCAAGATTGCTCTCTTAAATCAATTTATCTCCGGTTCGAGGGTACATCTCCGAACTCCTCTGACATCTATCGTTGTAATCCTTCAACGACGTCAGAGGGGCGACGGGTCCCAACGACCACACATTAATATCGGACCGAGACGTCCCTAAACTAATACCGGACCGAAACGTCCTTAAACTAATATCGGACCGAAACGTCCTTAAACTAATATCGGACCGAGACGTCCTTAATCTCATATCGGACCGAGACGTCCTTAAACTAATATCGGACCGACACGTCCTTAAACTAATATCGGACCGATACGTCCCTAAACTGGAATATGGACCACCACGTCCCTAAACTGGAAAATGGACCACTACGTCCCTAAACTGGAACAATAGAGCTACCAAATGCTCTTTTGCCGGATCTAAACGGTCCCGTTTAAGTTGATCTTAGCCCCAGATACGGCTAACGTATCCTTAGACATTTAAATGAATGATAAAACCCCAAATTAACTTTGGTTCAAGGGTACATCTCTGAACTCATCTGACACCCGTCGTTGTAATCCTTCAACGACGTCAGAGAGGTGACGAGTCCCGACGGCCAGATATTAAATCGATCATCACGTTAAGTTGATCTTAGTCCAAAACAGGACTAACGTATCCTTGACGAACGTTTAAGTTGATCTTAGCCGCAACGCGACTAATGCATCCTTAAACAAAAAACACCAAACCCAAATCTAAGTAAATACGGATTTGGACTAATCCACGTCCTACGGGCGACGACATTACTCAGTCTCCGTATATAATCCATGGGCAACCACAAACAAAACAAACACACATGACACGAAGTGAAATTCTGGAGGAGGAGAAAGTTGTTACCGCGATGCGGTAGCGTAATTAACTGCAGGGGCTTGCGCCTGCAGGGAAGAGCGTCCCCACAATCAAAAACCCCTCACCCTGAGGGGGAATCTGACGAAGTCTGCTATATCGGCCGCATCCGTCTAAACCTCCGATACACGGTGCCATAAATCAACTTGGCATCTTCGGAGAGGTAGACGGATAAAACCACATAGCATCTGCCCCGAATCTCAGGCAAGACGCAAAGTCTGCGCCGCCATTCGGAGGGAACAACAACAATCCGTACGATGCTACAAAGAGACGTGTTCCAGCCTCAACATTGAAAGCATGACACCGTCTCTTTAAGAGTTTATGAGAAGCTTCGTGCCGCGCGAAAGCAGCGAGACAAAGCTAGAAAAGAAGTGCTAGCACCACTCAAGAATCCTGTCAGACCAGCCGTTTTTAATCGATTGTCCGTTCCCAAAACAGAAGGACCACGACAGCGGTCCGCGAAATCAGTTGCCAATGATGAAAAGACAGCCAGATATGTTATCCGCACGGTCTACATGGCGGGCACGCGTCCCAGCGATAACCTGCGCAGCAAAAGCAAGGATGGGACCGCCACATTCTTAGCCCAATCTGTCTTGAACGTGGTTGCCACTTCTCAAGATCAGCCGTCTCCGCATGACGACGAAGACCTTCTTGATAAGGCCAATAGGCAGAAAGACCCTTCAGTCTATGTGGAGTCAAGTTCGGACAGCGAGGAAGAGCCGACTTTCCGCTCCAGGACCGCAGAGCAAGAGCCGCTTCAAAAGCTCCGAAAACAGCTCAGAAGCAAAGATAAAGAGATGGCCAAGCTTTATTAAAAAATTGATGACTTGACCAAGTCATGATGCAGCTCATGGCTCAAGTTGCTCCGGCACCTTTCAATGAGCCAGGCGATAATGACCCGAAACAACCGTTGCATGTCCTTTTAGGTCTAAGTATGGGCGAGCTGTATGAAAGCCGACCACATTCCACTTCTTGAGACGCTTTGGCCCCGGACGGCACTATTTCGCTAACACAAGATTGGATAATGGATCTGGTGACCAGCAAAGTCAAAACATTGGTGGCCGAAGTCGAGGCCTAGAAGGACGTTGGCAGCAGTGGGAGACCGTATCCCGCACTGTACGATCTGATCGAGTTCCCCGATGGCTATGTCATTCCTAAGTTCGGAAGACTTGACAGGACGAGAAACGCAAATCAGCACGTCGTCCACTTTAAAGCGTCGTGCGGAAATACATGGGGCAATGATGCATTCCTTCGTCAGTTTGTCAACAGCCTGACTGGTGTCGCGTTCGACTCGTACGCGAGTATACCAGACGGGTCTGTCACTGCTTTCGCTCAAATAGAGTCTCTGTTTCGGCAAAGATTCATAAGTGTCAGTGATAAAATCTCCATCGCTGACCTTATGAGGACCAAGCCGGGAAAGAACGAAAGCAACACAGACTTTATTGTCTGGTGGCGCAATCTCACGGTCAAGTGCAAACCGTCGCTGGAGCAGGACCAGTCAGTCAGTCAGCCTCCTCATTGGGAACCTCAACAATTGGATGTTCCTATTCTTATATACCGCGGGCCTCAAAACATTTCAAGAGCTGACTAAAAGAGTTCAAATGTTGGAACGCTCGAAGCAAGAGTCTGCCCCAGACTCTCAGAGTGAGAAGCCTTGGAAGAACCGAAAGGACGACAACCGTAAAAGCGGGAATTCCAAAAATACCAATGCATTCAATGCTTCTGACAATGAAGACAAGCGAAAGGCGAGCGGATCGAAAACAGACCGATCTCGAAAGCCTGTGCTAGGAGGAGAAGGGCCTTCACTAGAGGAGAAAAAGAACAAAGTCTACTCTTTCATAAGGGACAAGATCCGCAAGATATTCAAAGATGGCTTGAACAACGGTTAGCAATTGCCGGAGTCGAAAAGACCTTATGAAGCAAAAATGACTGACAATCTTCTGTATTGCTCGTACCACCAAATAGTGAGCCATGCGATCGAGGATTGCTATATTTTCAAAAACTGGGTCGAGAAGCAATACAAGACCGGAGAGATTGAGCTGTCCAAGAGTGTGTTGGTGAACAATTAAGCTGCAACCATCAATTTTATACACACAGAAGCTGAAGCCTTCTGAGAGCAAACAGCTGAATCCATTGCCCTAAGAAATGAATCCGACTTGCCGCAGCCTCCATGGAGTATGCACATATCTAATAAGACGAAGAAGATGCTAAACCTGCTTCAGAAAGAACCCAGAACTGAATGGGAGGGATATATTCCCCGCCGAAAACACAGAGACGCGACCGCGCGGGTCTGTCTCGCCTGAATTTCGGGGCAGATGCTAATTGGTGCTATCCGTCCACCTTTTCGAAGATGCCAAGTTGATTTATGGCACCATGTATCGAAGGTTTAAACGGAAGCGGCCGATATAGCAGACTTCGTTAGATTCCCCCTCATTTGAGAGGTTTTTGATTGTGGGGGACGCTCTTCCCTGCAGGCGCAAGCCCCTGCAGTTAATTACGCTACCGCATCACGGTAACAACTTTCTCCTTCTTCAGATTGTCACTTCGTGTCGTGTGTGTTTGTTTTGTTTTTGGTTGCCCCTGGATTGTATACGGAGACTAATTTATGTTGTCGCCCGTAGGGCATGAATTAGTCTAAAATCCATATCTTCTTAGATTTGGGTTTAGAGGTTGGGTTTAATGATACGTTAGTCTCATTTGGGATTAAGATCAACTTAAACGTTAGTTAAGAATACGTTAGTCTAATTTTAGACTAAGATCGACTTAACGGGATCGTTTAGATCCAACAAAAGAGCATTTGGACTCTAATGTTTAGTTTAGAGACATTGCGGTCGATTAGTTTAAGGACGTTACGGTCCATCGTTAGTTTAAGGACATCACGGTCCGAGATTAAGGACATCATAGTCCGTGAGTTTAAAGACCTCACAGTCAAGGTTAAGGACATCATAGTCCGTGAGTTTAACGACCTCACAGTCGAGGTTAAGGACATCATAGTCCGTGAGTTTAAAGACCCCACAGTCCAGTTTAAAGACATCATAGTCTATAAAATGCATGGTTGTCGGGACCCATCGCCTCTCTGAAGACGTTGAAGGATTACAACGACATATATCAGAGGGGCTCAGAGATGTACCCTTGAACCAATTTTGGTTGAAAGATCTGTAGTCCAATTTGGAACTAAGATCCGTTAAAAGATTTATGAGCATGTGGGCTCAATTAATCTGAATTGAGGACTTATGGCCAGTCTTGGGCTAAGTCCACTCAAGTTAAAATGTTTAACATTTATTTTGGGCTGTTAAGCATTTGTTTGGGCTCAGTCCTTTCAACAATGCTGAGCATTGATTTTTATCTTGACAATGATTTTGTCTTTAATTGAATGCCGTGCATTTGTCATAGCCCTAAGCTTATTCAAAGAACATTTTATGTTCTGTCCAAGCGCACATAATAGTATTTGGTGCACTTGGCACTAGCGCCAGATATGAAGCGCTAATGCGCTTAGCGCCAGGTGAAGAGCGCTGATGCGCTTTTAGTTGAAGAGTTTGGTGCTGGTGCCATATAATGAGTGCAGAGCGCTTTCAGTAATGCAGCGCACACGTGAGGAGCACGTGGCGCACTTAACGCCGCGCTCTAGCCAATGAGCGCAGTGCGCTGTGTTTGAAGCGTTATGGCACTGCAGCGCTTTGCGCTAGGTGAAGAGCACTGATGCATTTTTGAATTAAGAGCGCTAAGACTCTTATTAGATTAGGAGCGCTTAGGCTCTTCTTAGGTCAACTTTGCGCCCTGCAGATTATTTGCTCTTTGATAAGAGATTTTGTTTCAAGATTCTGAGAACAAAGTTCTTAGTTCATAGGAGATGTTTCAATCACTTTTTTGATAAAAGGCTTTGCCTTTATGGATCTGTGATCCTAAGAGAATTGAATAATCCTCCCCCTTTATAATGAGATGTTCATAATCTCTTTTGTGAAAGACAACTTTGTCTTATAGATCTATGATCTGTGAAAGAAGTAAGTACTTCTGATTATATTAAGACGATTTCGTCTGTATATTCTTTTTATCTTGAAAAAGAATTATCTTCCTTCGCCGAGAGTTTCTTCTTCTTCTTGAGATTTTCTCAAAGTTTAGGGGGGTTCCTCTATTTGAGACTTGAAGTCTGGGAGCCTTTATATAGGGTAAGATGGTTTGTTCAATCAGTTAAGAAGATCTTTTCTCCAATTGATTTGGGGAATTTCCCATCGTTGGATCTTTGATCCAAGGGCTTCTGATTTACAGAAGGCAATCTTCTTGTTTTTAACAAGATTAGGAAATCTTTCCATGCAGAATTTATTCTGTCTTTGGTAATTTTTTACACCATTGGATCATTGATCCAACGGTGCTCTGATTTACAGAGCACAATTTTGTTGTTTAGAAAGATTTTGAGAAATCTTTCCTTAATAGAATTTGTTCTGTATTTTAGTTATTTTCAATCACCATTGGATTATTGATGCAACGGTGTTCCAAATTCAGGGCACAATATTTTCTGTTTGGAAAGATTCAACAGAATTTCATTCTTGTTAATTGATGATTTAATCATATCCGTTGGATATTTGATCCAACGGTGAGTAACATTTAGTTCCAGCGGTAGCACTTATGCGCTCTGCCCATGATGCGCTACTTGGAGCGCAACGCTCTTAGCGCTAGCGCACACGTGCTTTACACGCGCTGCGCTACTTGTAGCGCAGCGCATCTGGCGCTAGTGTTTATGCGTTTTGCATGGGGTGCACTGTTTATGGAGCAGCGCTTTTATAAAAGCGCAGTTTTAATTCAAATTTTGAATTCTGAATAGAGCTTTGCTCTAATTGGGAAAACATGGTAGAAGGAGCCCACCGTTTCAGCTACCAATTCGGCTCGACCGGGCTCAAAATCCAAAAAGCTGAAGAAAAGTTCGGCTCGACCCGGAAAGGAGTCTGCGGGAAAATCGACCATTCAAAAATATATCGATTCTCTCGAAAACTATTAGCAAAAGGAAAGGATTTTAATTCAACTGAAGAAGTTCTTTCCCGTGGAAGTAGCTGAGATTCTGGAAGAGCTAGAAAAAGACTCCGATGATGAAGTCCCTATTATGACCTGCTACGTCGTCCATCTTGGTAGTGACTCTGAAGAAGAGCTCTGTTTTCTCGAAGAAAACGAGAAGCTCTCCACAAAGGCTAACCAAATCCAGCTCAGAAGCGGCAAGGTTCTACCGCCAAAGAAAGGCAACGCCCCGAAAGAGAAGGAAAAACGTGTCGCCAATGAAGAAAACGGCGTAGCGCCGACTCATGAAGATTCGAGTTCTTTTCTGGTAGATTACAATGTCTTGGATCACCTCCGAAAGGTTCCGTCTCTGTTAAACATTTATGATGCTCTGGTCCTATCGAAGGAGCTCAGAGATGTTCTTATTCATGCCCTGCAAAATCCCGAGCGGTGTTAGGCTCGTTTCACGGAAATTAATATGAAAGAGGCCCAATACATTTTGCATACAACCACGGTCATATTTAAGGATGAAGACCTGTTACTGAGAACAACTGAGCACAACTGACCGCTTTACGTGACAGTGTTCAGCGATAGAGACCGGATTAATCGCATATTAATTGATTCGGGGTCCTTCGTGAACATCATGAATTTGCGGACTCGGAAGAGTTTGTCAATGGACGTCCGACACCTGTCAAGGGAAAGGATAGTCATCTAAGCCTTCAATAAAAACTGCCAGTAATTTCTGGGGTCCATAACTCTGCCAATTAAATTTGGAGATCTGCAAACTGAAACTAAAATATACGTGATCGACGCTGACACGTCTTATAAGATTCTCTTGAGACGACCGTGGCTCTACGATTACGGTATCGTTCCGTCAACTCTTCATCAATGCATGAAGTATACTTAAAATGATGAAGACAGACGCATTGACGGAGACATCCAGCCGTTCAGTGTGCATGAAGTCCGATATGAAGATTTTCGGTACTTTGGGAACCCACAAAGTGCTGAGCAACAACTGACCGATGACAGAACGGCCCCGAAACTCAAAAGCAAATCTGAGCCGGCTGTCACTTTCAAGAGCAAAAACCCCCAAGTGCATCCGTATTTCGGCAGTGACACCGATGAGTCCGATGCTGGAAGTCCTTCCTTCCTTAAAGCTCGCCCTCATTTCGGTAGTGATACGGATGAGTCTGACATCGAAGGCCCGTCCGGCAGCAAAGTTTGCCTTCATTTCGGTAGCGATACTGAAGAATAAGAAAACGAAGACCCGTCTTGTAACAGCTGTGCAGATTGGGCTCTCATACAAAAAACGAAACTAAGAAAAACCTTCAAACTTACATAAGGGTCCCTAGCCATCACAAGGGTGCCGGAGCAGATGTGCAAAGAGCTTGATGCGTTGTCAGTCTCTACCGTTGATTAGCTGAAAACCTTATATGTTCCTTGAAGGAAAAGTGGACAGAATGACATCCTGTTTTATGGGTCAAATCCTGTCGTCCATCCAGACGATTTGTCTCTCACGTGCCTTCCCTATGAGAGAGGCATAAGAGCCGTCCTCAATCCCAGATATTATGCTCCCGAGAAGCGGGGATATTTTAAAAAGTGCGGGTGTCGGCTATATCAAACGGACTCCGAAGCGAAATTTTATGAAGGGATAAGGCATCCGCCTCAGGTTCGATCACTCATCAATGGAAGAATCCCAGATAGACGGGGCATAGGTTTTATTCAACCTGATATCAAGTCATGCTACATGATTCATATTGGTGAAGCCAGCGGAAAATCAAATGATTATGACGAGTTAGCCGAGCCAGAAGAAACCTCTCGAGAGCTTGAAGATGGCAGGGAAGCAACCTTCAACGAGCTAATCGAGATTGATTTAGGAATGCTCGATAATTCAAGGCCGACCTACATTAGCTCACTCTTGTCAGAGAAAATGAAAGAGCAGATAATCGTCCTGTTGCGTGAGTTCGTCGACTGTTTCGCGTGGACGTATAAAGAAATGCATAGTCTCTCCTGAAATGGTCGTGCATAAGCTGGCTATATCTCCTGATGCTTAGCCAGTCAAACAAACTCCTCAAAAAATGAGAAGGGAGCTGGAAGAAAAGGTCATCGAGGAAGCTAAGAAACTCATCGATGTCGGCTTCATCAGAGAAGAGAAATATGCGGACTGGATCGCATGCATCGTCCTAGTGAAAAAGAAGAATGGGCAGATCGGAGCCCGCGTCGATTTCAGAGAACTTAACAAGGCATGCCCTAAAGATGATTTTCCGCTTCCGGTCATGGAAATGATGGTCGATGACGTCTCAAATTACGAGCTGTTCATTTTCATAGATGGTTCTTCTGGGTACAATCAGAGAAAAATGTCGTCCGAGGATGAGAAGCATACAACATTTCGAACCCCGACCGGCATATACTGTTACAAAGTGATGCTGTTTAGACTGAAGAACGCATGTGCCATATATCAAAAGGCAACGACCAAGATTTTTGATGACTTAATCTATAAATTCGTCGAATGTTATGTTGATGATTTGGTCGTCAAGACTAAAGCCAAGGCCGATCACATTCAAGACCTCAGGACTGTTTTCACCAGACTGAAAGAATGCGATCTAAAGATGAAAGTGCGCTTTTGGTGTGTTGTCGGGAAAATTCTTAGGCTTCATAGTCCGACATCAGGATCGAAGTTGACCCATCAATGATAAAGGCCATATGGAGATGCCCCATCCAAAGAATCTGACACATCTAAGATTCTTTCGAGACAAGCTCGCTTATTTACGAAAGTTCATCTCGAACCTATCGGGAAGATGTCGGCCTTTCTCAAAGCTCATGAAGAAAGGAGGTCCTTTTGTCTGGAATGCCGAATGTCAAGAAACGTTCGAAAGTATCAAACAGTATATGCCGCACCCTCCAGTAGTTGCTGCTCCCATTCCAAATAAACCGTCGATTCTCTGCATTGCCGCGCTAGATGAATCACTCGGCATGCTTCTTGCCCAGAATAATAAGGAGAGAAAAGAAAATACCCTCTACTACCTCAGTCGAACTTTAGTCGGGACGAAACATAACCATTCTTTGATCGAAAAGCAATGCCTGGCCCTGATATTCTTTGTGAAGAAGCTGAGGCATTATTGCCCGCTCATCGGGTTATGCTGATTTTCAAGGTCGACCCGCTTAAATACTTAATAACCAAAGCAAGCCTAGCCGGCAGAATGATAAGATAGGCTGCCGTGCTGCTTGAGTTCGACATAGTGTATATTCCACATAAAACAGTAACAGGATAAGCCCTCGCAGACTTTCTCGTTGCTCGGCCCATACCTGAAGGGTCCCCGTTCAATTGCGAGTTACCCGACGAACAAGTGCTGCGTCTCGAGAATAACGAGCCATGTTGGGAACTCTACTTCGACGGAGTCTCATCAATAAGGTCCTCCGGCAAATGAAGCGTCCCACAGATAAAAGCAGGGATAGAATTGATGTTCATCACGCCATCGATGGGAACCCTACGACGTTTTCTTGCTCTCACCGAGCCTCGTATAAACAACGAGGCTGAGTACGAAGCTCTGATAGCTGTGTAATCTGGAGCTCCCCATAGAAATGGAAATCCTTTGGTTACGGGTCTATGATGATTTTCAGCTTGTCGTCAACCAAGTAAGCAGCGACTACAAGATATATAAACTCGAGTTAGCTCAGTACAGACGCTGAGTGGTGGAGCTCATGAAATAGTTCACCTACATTAAACTAATAAGAGTTCCTAGGGCGTTGAACGGAAAAACCGACGTGCTCGCTCGCTTAGCCAAAGAGCTGGTTGATCCCGATATGGATAAAATTCTGATCACAGTCATAATCCGGCAAATTCTGCCTCCAGTCTCTTTACGAGAGGAAGAAAGTATAGAACAAGAGAACAATCCTGCTAAAAATATTTTGATCATTCAAAACGAGCCCGATTGGAGAGAGCTCCTCATAAAGTACCTCCGATACGACAAGCAGTCCAAAGAAAAATCTACGAGGGTTTAGCTGAAGAAGAGAGCTCTCCGATACGTGTTCGTAAATAATACGCTATACCGCAAATCAAATGACCAATTCTGTCTCAGGTGTCAGTCATCGGCCGATTCCAAAAATGTCATGAAAGTTCATCCGGACGTTTGCGAAGCTCACCAATCTGGCTCCAAGATGCGGCTTCAAATCAAACGGCTTGGATATTACTGGTACACCATGATAAGGGATTGCGAAAAGTATGCGAAGAAGTGTCATCCCCGCCAAATTCACGGTGACTTCATTCACAAGCATTCCAATCCGCTGCATCCTATGGTGGCATCATGGCCTTTCGAAGTTTGGGACACCGATATAGTTGGCCCGATTGGTCCTCCGTCATCCAAAAGCCATCGGTTCATATTGGCCGCAACTGACTACTTTTCTAGATGGGCTGAAGCTGTCCCGCTAAAAGAAGCCAAGACAGAAAATATTCTAACATTTTTCCGACATAATATTCTATACCGCTTCAGTACACCAAGAATAATTTCTGACAACAAGCTTTCTTTCAACAGCTTCAAACTCTTAAGGTCCGCTACATTGTATAAGATAGAACGGAGATATTCCTCCATTTATAATCCAAAGGACAATGGACTAGCCGAAGCCTTCAATAAAGCTCTATGCAATCTTTTGTGGAAAAATGCTTTAGTTAACAAGAGAGACTGGAATCTTAAGCTCCATGAAGCACTGTGGACACACCGTACCATGCACCACTCCATACTCATTACTCTTCGGAGTGGAGCCAATCCTTCACCTCAAAGTCGAAGTTCCAAATCTAAGAATGGCCGTCCAGCACGATTTGACGGAGGAGAAAAACGTTCTCCTTCGGCTCGAAGAACTTAACATCCTCGAAGAAAGGAGACTCGCAGTACAACAAAATCCAGAGCTGTACCGAGCCCAATTGTCACGGGCCTATGATAAGATGACCCGTCTCCGTGCTTTTAAGAAATGCGAATTTGTGTTGGTCCTCAAAAGATCGATCATCCCCAATCGACATGCCAAGGGAAAATTCGAGCCAAACCGGGAAGGACTATTCGTCATCGAGAAAGTGTTTGATGGAGGATCCTATCAGCTGATAAACGCTGAGGGAGAAACGCTGATTCCATCCATCAATGGCCGATATTTCAAGAAATACTATGCTTGGATACTCTAAGTCGCAGACGAGTTGAGCACACCGGCCCTATGGTATCATACATTTGGTAAAATCGTATACAATCCACGGGCATAAATGACCCCTATCTCTCCTAAGTCCTACTGGCGAGACTACATCTGAAGTTCTACTAGCGATGAAGCTCCACCAATGTGAAAAAACGGTATGTCCACAAGCAAAACGGGTACGGATGAAAACCTGAAAAGGCTCCATGAGTAAATATAGCAGGACTGCCGGCGAGTTTGTGAAAACCCAAAAAGGCTCCATGAGTAAATATAGCAGGACTGCCGGTGAGTTTGTGAAAACCCGAAAAGGCATAAACTCGTGAAAAGAAGACGAAAATACACTTGCAAAGTCTTCTCGACCTTGTGAGCGGAATATTCCCGCGTGAGATCTTTACGACTCACAAAAGAGCAACACACTTAGGAATCCTCACGATTTCTAAGGAGAATATATACCTGCGAGATCCTCTCGACTCGTAGGGATAAAATGCTTTTATGAGACCCTTACGGCTCATAAAATTGAAAAACCTTAGGTGAACCTGTCTTCTAAGCCATCGCCCTTAACGGGCACAACTGTTGAGTCGCTTCTGGCATTACGTTTCAGTATTAGTGGTGCTGATACCGACCCGAAACCCAAATCCCAAGTCCTCCCGGGGCAAATGATGAGTCGCTCCTGGCGCTATTCCAGAGTAGCGATTCCGATGACAAACAAAATCCAAATTCCAAGTCTTACTCAAATTAAAAAATCCCGCCAAACAAGACAGAAATCACACAAATCAAATCAACGTCTCACCCGGCAGCGCTTCCAAGATCAAAAGTCCCGCTGGACGGATAGAAAACTCCCAAAACACATCAAATCAACAAGTCAACCAATGACCTTCTCGTCGGATTCAAGCTCCACCTCGGAAACAAGTCAAATTCCTACATCGCAAGAAGCGGAGTAAGTCAACTTCAACCCCGACACTGCAGAAAGCTGAGCAAGTCAAACCTAACCCCGATCAAACACCGACCATCCAAGTCGCAAAAATGGCAGCACCGACCGTCCACAAGGAACCAAACCAAATCAATCTCCATGTAGAACAAGATTCATCAATTTCATGCGCAACCCATACACGCGGTGTGCATTTATTGGTGGGGGCATTTTGTTGGGGTCAAAAATTACACCCAGTTGATCAAGTCAAGGTCAAAGTCAACCCTCAACCAAGCGGGCCCAAGCCCAAGTCAAGACCGAGCATGGAAGGGACTGGCTCTATGACAAAAAGAATGAAACAATAAATTAGTTTAATGTATTTTTTAAAATAAATGTTATGGAAGAGGGGCAAAAGCTAAAATTTTGTGAATACCATGACTTATGTGCAAAAAAAACAAACACAAGGCATGGGAGGCATAAGTGCCATTTAGAAAAGCCTTAAGGGCTATACGTAAAGTGTGTGGCCTATAAAAGGTAAACATGATGAGAAAATCAATAACTTTCATTTTTTCATAATTTCTAGGGTTCTGTGCCTCCTCCTTCCTTAAGATTTTAAAACTTCTCTTTTTTGAATTAAATCAAGAGTTTAACTCTTCTTTTCCTAGAAAGAAATAGTTTTTCACTATAAAACCCTTGAAGGGGAGTTCAAATCTCCCATCATATCTCTAAAAAGGGAGATTTTTGAATCTCACCATCTTTTTTCTCCAAGATCCGACTAACAGAGAGAAGGAAGAAAAAGACCCATCTCCAAAAATCCCACTTTGGGAGGATCCAAGGCTCGAGGGAGGATCCAAGGCTCAAAAGAGAAGAAAGGGTCTCTTTTCATCATCTCCGAAAATCTTTTGGCAGTTTAACTCCAAATAAGAATATTTTATTTAGGAGTAACTCCTTTGAATTCCAAAAAAATAAAATAATAAAAATCTTTCTTTTCTTAGGAGTTTAACTCCAAAGTCCCTCGGGAGTTCAACTCCCAGATCAGGGGCTAACCCCTTTTTCCGATAGTGTCCAGCGGCCGCGTGCGTAACCCGCTGGCGTCCAACGGCCACACGTCATCTCAAGCGTCCTTCGGACGCTCCTCACCCCTCTTTTCCCACACGTTTCATACTCGAAACACTTCTTCGTTAGAAATTTTTTTTAATGGGGAGCTGCTCCGCACCCCATAAGGGGGCTGCTAGCCCTCTTGACCTCTAGCCAGTTAACCGGGTAACGGGACTCTTGTAAACTTTGCGAGGCCCCCGATACGTCCAAAACACCTTCAAATCACAACACACACTGCACTTTGAGTCCGTATGACCATTTTGACCCGTCAATCGGAGCTTCTCTCGCTCCAAAGACGAGAGATAATTAACGGCAGTTTAGTCTGTGACTGCCCGATATTCGGATCCGCGCAATCAATAAACCCCAACCTACTCTAGGCAAGGAAAATCTGTACATGTCTGACCAGCGCACGCATTTCTATCTCAATTGGGTGACGAAAAATACTCTATAGAGTTCAATATGTTTCACAATTCTGCCGTTGTCGTCTTTTGCGCCATTTCGCAAAGAACCTTATCGGTCATTGAAAGCTGGATTGAACTGAGCTTTTTCGTCCATCTCTACATTTTCCGCTACCGTGGTCGTCGCCGGATTTCTTTTTTTCACAAAGACAATCTTGTGCACAATTTGTTGTATCAGTAGCGCCGTCATCTTCAATCTCCATAGATTGAATTTATTAGGCTCATCGAATCTTTCGATTTCGTAATTTGTAGACGTCATCTATCTAATCTAACTCCGAAACATGAATTTGACGTTCTGATACCATTTGTTGTAAGGATTACGTATTTATGCATAACGGAAATCCAAGACTTTTGTTTTAGGTTAGATTGAAAAAGACTATCCGACGGATACCAAATCACACAAAAATAACACACCAACAACACAAGTTTTAACCGGGTTTGGCGTAACTAGCACCTAATCCTGCAAACCACAATGGGAAGAAAGAATTATAAGAGATTACACTGATTTCTTTCGCCTCCTTTACAAAAAATCACCCTCTTTTACGAAATCTCTTTCTATCTGCAACCGCGCTTTGCCGTCTCTCCCTCTCTAATCAAATCTTAGGTTATTAGAGAATTATGGATTCAACAAAAATCTTAGAGAAAACCTTCTATTTATAGGATAAATAAATGCTAGGAGATAAATTCATATTTAAACTATAGATAAATATGAATTTAATCCAGAGATTATATTTAAATTTAAACCAAAATGATTAGATTTAAATCCCAACTAATCCGAATTTAAATCAAATTTAAAAGTATTTGTAGTGTGGTGGACAGATCTTCTATTTAACTTGATCATTAATTGCTCTAGAAAAGTGTGTGACCGTTCTTTAGATGGATCTCCACAAAATTGACACAATCTACTGTTTTATCTCCTTTGTTCTTTCTTTATACCCTTCTGGTCCATTATTTATTCTTTGCAATTGGCGGCTTACCATCGTTTTATGTGTGTGGGTGGGTATGTGTGTGGGTGTGTGGGCGACGATAATTAGGATGCCTGTCATTGGTCTAGCATTAATTTAGAAACTTTGAGTTTAGGTGCATTTCATCGAAGGCATAGGCAGCTATATTGGTCTTGAGATAAATCAGCAGTCGAGCTGACAAATTTTGTATTTAGTTATAAGTTTGACTTATGTGTGACCCCCACCCTCTAAATATAGAGTGTAGGTTTCCATTTTCATTTGTGTTGGCTGCATGTCTTGAAATTTTAACCTTGTGATAATATGCATGCTCTACCAACTCTTCTACCCCTGGGAGTAGAGATCTTGAAAGAGAATCTCATGCAGTTTCATCTGTTTTGGCTGAAAGTAGAAATAATAATTTATTCTCTATTTTGCAACTTTAATTGCTTTCTTAGTTAGGTGACTGACCATGGATATTTGACAGTTGTGACTCCCACGATTATCTTCTCCATATAATTAGCTCCCTAAGCTACGGAGGGGAAATTGATTGAAATTCTTTAAACTATGGTTTGCAAAATAGATTTATTAGTGGCTATTGATTATATTAATTTGACACTTAATTTTCCTTGAGTTTTGCTTGGTTGCACATGTATTAGTTGATGTGATGTCTTATCACTTCAAATTTAATTAATAAGGATTTATATTGGTAGATGAAGGATTCTACGTATCAAAATGTCAATTCCCGATTTCGTAACCACATCCTGGATTGAATAAAAAGGAAAGATAAATAGAGGTTCAACGTGGGGTTACTGATCTTTGATGAGATCAATTTGAACAACTTTTATATTATATTAGTTAATAACTCGAAGGAAGCAGAGAAGAACACGGACACAGAGCAAAACCAGGGCGATGCGTACACTTCACCGCCAAATTATAGGTAGGAAATTGTTAAATTGGGAAAATAAAAGAAACACTGAGCTATAATAGAATGCCCTCCTCATTTCTGTATTGGGTTAGTGTATTTGGCTTGAAACTATGACTAGAACCACATAACATGAAACAGGTCGAGATTCAGTCGCATGTTGATGTGGGTGAATAAGCTAACTATTTGAGAAACAGAATCGCTCCATGAAGAAGGCGATGCGTTTGTTTTTTTTCCCCAGAAGGCAAGTGCTTTTGGTTGCAACAGTCACCTTGAGTACAAGGTTTTAAATTGATCTAGGAGTTATTAAGGACTAAACACGCTATCTTATGCATTTAACTAGTATTATGTCTTGTTCCTGTTCCCCTGGTTTAATGATACCTTCTATTTAATTAACAGTATCTACTTTCCAAACCCTGTTTCCCCACCTTAATATGCCACAGAGATTAGGTGCAAAGACTCAGCTGATTAGGTTATAATGTAACACAAGGACAGTTTATCAATTCATTAATATAATCAGGCAGCTTACCTGCCCAGCATGTTTTCTATTGAAGGTACAATACAGCCCTTTGGAAGTTTCTCCAATGGCAGAGCCCCAAGTCATATTGAAGAGAACTAAGATTTGTGTGGTTTACATTACAGTGGTAGTTCTACTGTCCTTTTCTACTTACATTCCTTTCATTTGGCTGTTTCTTACTTGAAGATATATTTTTTAATTGCTTTGATACCTTGGCTTATTTGAGATGCCTCATGCTGTTAGTTTATTAGGAGTCTTATGTTAGGTAATTTATATAACTGGGGCCTTTCTCTGCAATTAATGTTCAGAGGCAAGAAAACCTGTTGGCAATTGATCCTGAAATTGTGGGTTGTTTGCAATCTTTATTTGTTTCTTTTTTACTATTACTTTTAGAGGTAGAGAAACAGGATCCAAGTTCCTCTAGTGTTGACTGCTCACACTTTAAGGAAATTAAGCTTTTACTGCTCATCATTGCGGCCTCTTTTTGGTGATGAGTGCTGAGGGTTGTGGGGGCCTAGGAAAAGGTTGTGTTTATGGGATCAAGTTCTATTTATTTGATGACCGCCTACTTGTCCCATTTGTCTTATTTACCTTGCACCAGGACCAGCACCACCTTCCATTTAATGGTAGTCTTTAAACACCAACAATTTTATCAATTCAGGGCCCTACATCAAGATTCATTCTTCTGTAGGCGACTCTTTTTTTTTTCTTCTTCTTCCTTTTTATTGTAAATTTTCTAGGTATAGCACTATAGAAGGCGCTGATACTTGCTGTGTTACTTTTTACATCAGTTTGATATATTTGATATTTGAAATTCACATATTTTATTTTCCCTTCAAAATATGTCTAGTGATTAGTTTACACAAATGAAGTTGTTATTTTCCAAAGCGACTTGACTTTTAGGGTAAATTGTCAAAACCCCCCAAGCCTAAGATAGTTGCGAAAACAGCCCTAGATATCAAATACTTTGTCACCACCCCCTCAATACTGTATCCACGGGTGTTTGACTTGGAATTTTTCGTAGAGAATTTCCAAAGTACCCTCCCTTTAAACCTCCTCAATATTGTATACCGGGGTGTTTGACTTGGAATTTTTTTAGTGAATTTCCAAAGTACCCTCCCTTTAAACATCTCTCGCCCTCTCTCGCATCCCGCTCAATCCTCTCCTTCTATGGCTGATCTCCTCTTGATCATGCTCACTCTCTCTTACAATCGCTCCCTCTCTCTATCTCCGACGAAACTCTAAACCTAACCGTCTCATCTCTCTCTCGCCCCCCTCCCTTGCGTGTCGCTACCTCACACTCTCTCGCCTCTCTCTCTTTCTCAAGAACCATCTTGGAACCCTAACCTAAAAAAACTCAATTTTTATCGTGATGGCACCAAAACATAGCAAATTCGTTACTAGATCATCGACGAGAGTCCAAGACCCGAGCAAGCCTGCATCGAAATCAAAGGCGGCGGCGTCAATCTGTCCGTGTGCAAGGTAAAATGTGGCAAATATTTGAGTTTTGTTCTGATTTTTTGGAATTATGAAAATCAAGGGTTTGAACTTGTTTGCTTAATGGGTTTGAATTTGTTTGAAGTATACCGTCAGCTGGTACAAGTCAGCTGGTACAAGTCGAGGATGATGATTGCAGTTCATTCGTTGTGAATACTTGTATGTTTTATTTTTATTAGGTATTGTTATTATGTAAATTGTATTGAGGGCCTATGTTAGAAAATCCGAATGTACATGCAAGTTATTTCACAATCGACAATTTAGAAATCGAATAACCGTCATCTTGGTAAAACTGCAATCTATTCAAATTCTACACATTTGATCAATTAATCCACATACGAATTAGGGGATAATTTTGATGTTGGATGGGTGCCGATTCAATTATGAAGTATGTAACTAGTTACATGAGATATCTGATAGATTTCATGCAGTATCCAACTAGTTACATGATACATCATGCAGTATCTAACTAGTTACATGAGATATTTGATAGGTTTCATGAGATATCCAATTAGTTACATGAGATATTTGATAGGTTTCATGCAGTGTTTTAGTGATGAGGTTTACAAGTAATTGCATATTTAAAATATTTAAATATTTCCATCAATTATTCGTTATTAATGTTTCCATCAATACATATTCTATTTAAGTTATAGTATATTAGATTTTATAATTCAGACTTTATATTATGTTTCTTTAATTTCTTTTTAGGCAAAAATTTGAGCCGAAAATTAGAACTTACATAAATCTCCAACAATATGATTTCTTTGTCAAGGAATTGGAGTCTCAAATGGACAATAAGCATAAACGGGTGTTGAATGAAACTCCGTTCCGGAAATATTTGAAAATGCCTTCTCCTGCCAAAAAAAAGTCTTCATCATGTGATTTCTTCTTACAATATGATAAAATATGAATTTGATTTTAATGACAAGGAGTTGCATAGTTTCATTATAGAGTAGGTTGCCATGCATTTCGGTTGCCACGATCTGGTGAAACCCATCTCGTGAATCGTGAGAAATCAAATTTGGTAACCAAATATTTCAAGTAGGCTGTTGAAGGTAGTAAAGAGAAGAAGGGAGTAGTTGTATGGAAAAAATGCTATTGAAGATGGCAAAGAGATGAAAGGAGAAGTTGCTAAGAGGAAGAAGGTTGATGGTGTAAGTGAAAAGGTTTTTGTAGATTGCCTTGAGATTGAATTGTTGGAAGAAGTCATGAAGAAAATTGTTTGAAGTAAATCCCCTATTGTTAGGGAAGGATTTATTTCATTATTCATCTTATACCACACTTTCTATAATTTGGTTGCCATTTACATCCGGAAATATCTTGAGAAGCGTGTTTCACTACATAGATAAGGACGGAGTTTCCAAAGTCAATTGGGCTCGAGCAATTCATGATCTTATAATGGAAGGCGTTGCAAAGTTTCAATCGAAGCGAGCGACTTTACATTTCCGGGTTAAATTTTTCTTGCTGTAAGTATATTCAAATGTTTGAAAAACAACTATCAGTCATTGATGTTTACCGAATACATGTTTGTTAGATATTGTATGAAAGTAATCTCAGAATACATAATACTTATATGCTTCATGAAGCAAATCAAGCATACATCATTGTAGTTAGATTTAGCATGAAATTGGTTAGATATCTCGGATAACTTGTTACATATCTTTGTTAGATATCTTAGGTAACTTGTTACATATCTCTGTTAGATATCTCAAGTAACATGTCTCAGGAAACTGGTTAGATATTTTAGACAACTAGTTAAATACTGCATGAACACCAAAAGTGAAAACTTAAAATTTACTTTCAAGTTATAAAAATCTTCACTTTCAATATTCAACATACTTGTGTAATCTATAACATAATAATAAAAAATTTAACTGCAATAATATATTAGGCAACATGTCTTATATCATGTAATTGCATTTATGTAACAAGTTATATATCATGTAACCGAGTATTTAACTTTTTTTAATTATTAAGCTAGAGATTACATAAGTATGTTGAACATTGAAAGTGTAGAATTTTATACTTTGAGAGTAAATTTTTAGTTTTTCCTTTTAATATTCATGCAGAGTATCTAACTAGTTGCCTGAGATATCTAACCAGTTTTCTGAGACAGGTGACATGTTACTTGAGATATCTAATCAGTTTCCTGAGATATGAAATTAGTTGCCTAAAATATCTAACAACTTTTTTGAGATGTGTAACAAGTCATCCGAGATATCTAACTAGTTTCATGCAAAATCTAACCGCAACGATGACATAAAATCAACGATGGCATATTTGATTTGCTTCATCCTTTATCTAAGTATTATCTATTCTGGGATTGCTTTCATACAATATCTAACTAACATGTATTCAGTAAACAACAATGGCTAATATATGTTTTTCAAACAATTTGAATATACTTATAGCAAGAAAAATTTGACACCCGGCAAATGTACAGTCGCTCCCTTCAATTGAAGTTTTTTCCAACGCCTTACATTATCAGATCATGAATTGTTCGAGTCCAATTGACTTTGGAAACTCTGTTCTTATTTATAAACCGAAACACGCTTCTTGGGATATTTCTAGATGCAAACGACAACCAAATCATAGAAAGGCTGTACAAGACGAACAATAAAATAAATTCTTCCATGACAACAAGGGATTTATTTCGAACGATTTTCATCAGGGCTTCCTCCAACAATTCAATCTCAAGACAATCTACAAGAACTTTTTCACTTAAACCATCAACTTTCTTTCCCTTCTTCTTCCTAGTAACTGCTCCTTTCTTCTCTTTCCCACCATCAACAGCCTTTTTTTACCACTAGCTGCTTTCTTCTTCACTATATCACCTTCAACAGCCTTCTTGAAATATTTAGTTACCAGATTTGATTTATCACGGTTCATGAGATAGGTTTCACCGGATGGTGGCAAATTGGTATTCATGGCAACCCACTCTATAATGAAATTATGCAACTCCTCGTCATTGAAATCAATTTTTTTTTATCGAATTATAAGATGAAATGGCATGATGGAGGACTTGCTTTTCTTTGGCTAGAGAAGGCATTTTAAAATATTTCCGGAACAGAGTTTCATTCTACACTCATTTATGCTCATCGGTCCATTCGAGGCTCAAATTTTTTGACAAAGAGATCATATTGTTGGAGATTCGTGTATGTTCTAATTTTCGGCTCAATATTTTTCATATAAAGAAATTAAAGAAACATAATATAAACTCAGAATTATAAAATCTAATATACTATAACTTAAATAGAATATGTATTGACTTAAATAAAATAGACAGTCAGCATATCAATAACAAATAATTGACGGGAATTTCTAAATATTTTAAATATGCAATTACTTGTAAACTCTAGCACTAAAACACTGCATGAAGCCTATCAAATATCTCATGTAATTTGATAGATACTAGATGAAACTTATCATATATCTCAATATAACTTGTTAGATAATGTATGAAACTTATCATATTTGTCATGTAACTGGTTAGATACTACATAATACCAGGTATCTCATGTAACTAGTTAGATACTGCATAATTGCATCAGCCCCCATCCAACATCAAAGTTATCTCCTAATTCAATACGGATTAAGTAATCAAACGTCTAGAATTTTGAATAGATTGCAGTTTGCTAAGATAACGGTCATTCGATTTCTAAATCGTCGACTGTGAAATAACATGCATATACATTCAGATTTTCTAACATAGACCCTAAATACATTTTACATAATAATAGTATCTGATCAAAATATAACAGACAAGTATTTATCATCCTCGATTTCCTACCAACCGTAAGGTATATATCAAACCCATAAAGCAAACACATTTAAATTCTTGATTTTCTTAATTCCACAAAATGAGATCAAAACTAACATTTACCACAATTTTTCCTTGTACACGGACGCATTGAGGCCACCGACTTGCAGATTTGCTCGGGTCTTGGGCTCTCGCCGATGATCTAGTAATGGGTTTGCTTTGTTTTGGTGTCATTACGAGAAAAATTAAGTTTTTTTGAGTTAGTGTTCCAAGATGTATCTCGAGAGAGTGAGAGGTAGCGACGCACAAGAGAGAGACGTTGCGGTTGGGTGTAGGGTTTTTGTCGGAGATAGAGAGAGGGAGCGAGGGGTTTAAAGCGAGGGTACTTTGGGATTCTCTAAAAAGTCCCAGTCAAACACCCTAGTTTTCAGTATTGAGGGGGTGGTGGTGACAGGATATTTGGTATCCAGGGGGGTTTTGGCAACAATCTTGGAAGCATGGGTTTTTTGACTGGAGAAAGATGACTTGTTCTTTTTTGGGGACAGTTTACCCCTTTTATAATCACTTTTTTATGGATTTGCACCAAGATCCTCTCTGGTTTACCCCATATAGCACTTGTACGCCGCCTTAAACGATTTGTTAGCGTGATCCCCCCCCCCCCCCCCCCCCCCGCCCCACCCAAAACCCTTAAGATCATTCAAATTCGGCTATAAACAACTCGATTGATTGTCTAAGTTAACCCGAAAAGACTATTTTTGGTGTTGTTTGGTGTAAAATTTTGTTGCCTTTATGAATTCTGGTTGATGAATAGAGGGGGTGTTTGCGCTAATTAATGAATCATTCCAGAGGTTAAAGTGTTGTAACAAGGTAAATCATAGGGTATTTTATGCAATTAACCCTTTTTATTAGCAATAAAACAATTCTCTAAAGGAGGCACCTTTTAAAGTGGGGGAAGAAAAGGAATTAAGAACATACAGTTCTATGCCTAAATTTGGTTGCACTTGGAAAATCCATGGACCATCGTATTTCACAAAATGAGGGGATTCACCTATTTACACTGAACATTTCATATTTGTTTCCTTTTCTTTATATTTTCCTTTCCTTCTAAATTTATTTACTAACAAATATATTTTTGCTCCATTTATAGAAATTTAAATACGACATTATAGTAAAAGCTGCGCCAATACCAGTAAGGACATGTATGAACCAAAATTCAGTAAAAATAGAACTCATACAAGGCTATATATGCTAGTATTTCCAGCACATGAACACAATAAATTACACCAGGGGTAGTCTTCTTCTTGAGTCCATAAGCTCTCACATTACTCCTCTGGCATTGAGCCATATGAAGTTGTTGGTTCTTCTTTAATAACTCATCTTCTTATTTTTTAATCTCTGTGGACCCAATTCCCCACAACACCGTGAGCCACCCCATCCTTAAACAACGAACCCCACAAGAGTTGGAACAGGAAACTGTATCCTTGTAATATCTCGTATCAAAAGGCTATTATCATTGCTAATTCAACCAACATCATGAGATCACTGTGCCCAGATAAGGACTTGATGATCTCAGCCCCAGCCCTTGTTCCAATTCAAGCATCATTTTTTTTTCTAGGGTAAATTGTCAGAAAAACCCAAGCACCTTTCTATATCTAACCCCCGGGCATCGAAGCGGTAGTCAAACCCTTCGGAAATTTTTCATATACATAGCAACCATCTATATCTAACCAATTTATACAAACTATTTAGATATCACTTATAGCTACTTAGATATTCGTATGAAACTAGATATAGTAGACAACCGCAAGATATCACAGGTATGAGGTTTCTTGACAACAAAAAACTTTTGACTACCGTTTTGAGGCCAGAAGGTTTTTGACATCGAAAAAAGTGCTTTTTTTTTCTTTTCAATTTACCCTTTTTCTCTATTTGGAAGCAAAAAGATACCATCTCAATTCCCTACTGTCAGTAGAAAGGTAGTAGAGAGAGAGGGAGGGAGTTTATACCAGGAGAGAAAAAAATTGAAAGGAAGTGATCAAGGCTTGGCAAAGCAGGCAAGTTTATACTTCCCTTACATTCCTCAGCTTCCATATCCATCACCACCAAAAGCCAGCAGCAGCAGCAGCTGTCATGCTCACCATTACATAGATTCCTATTTAGGAGCTTCATTCACGTTCGCTTTCTTATAATAATAACATGCTACATCAAGTAAAGGGAAAAGGGGAAGCAGCAGGAGGAGAAAGATGAGAGACTTTGCTTCTTGTTTCAGCGAGCACGCCGTCAAGGTCTCGGATTCTTCATGTTCGGGAAACGGCGGCGGCAGCAAGTCTATCGTCGCTCTCGACTCGTCGTCGTCGTCGGTCCAAGCAACCATCACCAGCCTCTACAGAGCCCAGCTTTCCTCGACTCAGAAGGACCTCCTCATTAAGGTAACATGGTCCATGTCCCAGACGGGCCCCGCCCTCTCCCTCGGCCTCGACGATGACTCTTATTCCCACCATTGGAACCCGAGCTTTATCCCCTCTCATCTCCTCAGAAAGAAGAAAGGAGCCCGGTCATTCGTTTCGGGCTCTTCGGTCATCGGCCTCTACTGGGATTTCTCTACTGCCAGATTCAATTCAGGTCCTGAACCTGTCGCCAGCTTTTACATAGTAATCATCGTGGAAGCCGAATTCGTGCTTTTGCTGGGAGATTTAAGCAGAGACTTCATCAAAAGGTTTGAGGAAATGCCCCACGCCACGGAATCCTTGTTGGTTAGCCGAAGAGAGCAGGTTTTAGGCCAGGCGGTTTATTCGACCAAGGGTCGGTTCAGCGATCAAGGGAAGGATCATGACATTGTGATCACCTGCAAAGGTGACGGAAACAACAACAACGAGTCGGAGCTGACTGTGAGTATCGATAGAAAGAGGGTGGTGCATGTGAAGAGGCTGCAGTGGAATTTCCGGGGGCATCAGCCGATTTTCATCGATGGCTCGCCCGTCGACATGATGTGGGATGTGAGGGATTGGTGCTTCTGTAGGCCTCAAGGGTACGCGGTGTTCATGTTCAGGAAGCGGAGCGCGTTGGAGAGCAGGCTTTGGTTTGAGGAGGAGATGCTGCAGAGACAGAGGGGGGTCTCTGGCTTCTCTCTTTTGATTCAGGCATTCAAGAAGATGCCATGACAAACATGCATCAAGGTTAATTTCTTGGTTTAATTGCACAAAGGTACCCATGAACTTTCATGTTTTTTACGATTGATGCCATGAACTTTCATAATTAGATATTGCTACCATGAACTACCACTTCCGGTTGTAAATTAATACCATTTTATGTCACGTCACGGTATCTATTTGAAAAAAATTGAACTGCTTATGAAAGTTCATGGTATTCATCTCTAATTATGAAAGTCCATGCTATCAATTGCAAAAAACATGAAAGTTCATCGGTACCTTTGTGCAATTAAAGCCAAATTTCTTTTCTGATTCTAACCGTTTGTTTTCCCCTTTTTACGACCTTAATTTGTTTGTGGTTTGATTCTCTTCTCTTTGCTTGATAATGGTTTTGTTTGATGTGGTTGGTTAATTCTTTACGATAGGGGAGATAAATAAAGTTGAGAGGTGAAACTTGTTGGTTTGATTTGAGTTGCAGAAATGTGAATATGGTAGGTTGATTTTTATTTTATTTTCATTTTTTTCCTTTTTGGTGTTTTTCTTCCTTTGTTTATCATCAGTCAATTTACAAGCACAAAACCAAAGTTAAGCAATCTATGTTCTTAAAAACTTTTATGTTAATTCATTGGCATGTACGTTTGGTCCTAAAGCAAAGATTGCTTTCAGATAATTTTTGTAAAGATTCTATGGCCCCTGTCCTTTTGGATGTCTTAAATTGAATTCAAATTTGAGATCTTTTATTTATTAGCCATATTGCAATGAACATGGGATGATAAAGGAAATTGTATTTTAGTAACTATTACTCAAATAGAAAGCAATCTTTGTTTGATTGGATAACAAAGGAAATTGAAATGAATCTGATGTATGAGATAATGAACAAATAGAAAGAATCATTCATGGTCTTTGAATTTGCATGATATTTTATTTCCCCATGCTTGTAATACCCATGCCTAAAATTATAATCAATCGCCTTTAAGCCACAATATGCATTATAGCATGAATTACTTTTTGTTGAAAGTGAATCTTAATGTGGATAACAATGCTGTTACTAAATGAAGCTTCAGCACTTTTAGCTGAAAAGCCAAAAGTGCAAGCTTTCTCTTTTAATTCATACAGTTTCACATTGATTTTTTTTTAACCTTCAATGAACCAAAATAACTTGCAGGTATAATTCTGCCAATAGAAACACCAATTGCTCTGATGTAAAAGGAAATTCCACAATTTGTTTTTAATAAGTTGCATAATGAGTTGGTGATGAGAAGTCTGCAAATAATTTGCTTACATGCATGTTATAATCACAGCTTTAAAAATTTTCTTTACCTAATTATTAGGTTATTGATTCGTAACGGCATTTGGGTTGCTTTTTTGACTTGACCATGTAACCACCGATATGCCATGATTTTGTTAATGTGTATCTCTACTATTATTACTAGCACACTTAGCGGATGTATGTGGCGCTTCCAAACTGAATTCAGAAAATACACTTTTAGAAAGAAAATCATACCGTAAATTTCATGATATCCAGTTGTCATTTAAATTCTAAAATAGAAAATGTATCCCATAATTCAAGTGCAATGTTTCTTGTTAGTAACCGTCTACTACTTGCAAGTAATCACAAATTTTTAGTCAAATCAAAAGGTTGTCATAAATTTTCACTTATAATTTTTCTCACCAAATGCGATGTCACCATGCAATAATTCTAGCATTCTACAAATAGAAATCACCTAAGATTTTGGCTTGTTGGTCCCAATTAAGCCTAAAAAATAATTTTTAAAATTTCCTCTGCACATTTGACTATTTTTCGCCCTTGAAATGTTACCACCGTATCCTTCTCAAAATCTTGTTACCGAAAGAGTTGAAAGAATTACTTGGTTTCCCTGTTCAAACTTATTCATATCCATTTCGCTTATTAAGAAACCTTGTCTCACATATGGTAATTACTGTGGACATGTAATCATTTTTCTTTTTGGGGGTATGCGCCAATTGAACAAATGGTATTTTATTTTGGAAAAGAAAGTTCTACATGCAAGCGCTACGCTCCTTTAGTTGCTCTGGATGTGTAATCTCATTCCTTGAGGTATGATATCATGGAGAGATTTAAAGAAAATTCCGTGAAAATTGATTTTGTAAATTCCAAGGAGTAGCATTTTGATTCCACGCACGATCACATTATGTCAACCACAAAGTAACACAATCAATAAAGACTTAAAACAGAGAAAACCACAAATTGAGGATGAAGTTGAAACATCTTTACTACTATCAGAATTGTGAGGATTACAATGTTGGTGGAGGAACTCTAAAAGCTCACCCAAGTTCACCCCAAGTATGATCAAATGGCGGCTCCCTTATCTCTTATACAAAATTTCACACGAAATATTATACATAACTTATGTAGTAGTCAGGTATTTGCACATCAAGTTTACTCCGAACCACAAGGCCACACCAGTTCCACCTGGCACCCCTGGGCCATGGGCTTAAGCTCGACCAATCTTTTCGGGACCAAGTTTTCAATCCACGTCAAAAAAAACTGCTTGGCTCGCCATACGGGCTGGACTATAGAGCTCGACGGGTAACACAAATAGGGTTCAACAACTAGTTCAGACTCAGGCCACATATGACACACGCAATGTATTATGATTTGCAACATCACTTGTGGCATTTTTTTGTAAATGTACAATTTAAGCATGGAAAACAAAAAGATTGGATTTTTATGTTTTAATATCTCGAGAGTAAAGCATTCTGGAATTGATCATGGATTCTCTCAATTTTTCAAAGAAATATAAGGTAGATATGTTTTCATTTCAACAGGGGGTTTTAAATATGGAACACACACACACACATTTCCCCAACGCTTGTAACTTATGATGCCATAGATACATATTAAATTAGGAATCTTATTTCTTAGGTTGAAATCCCCTCCCCCTTTATTATTACTAATTAAACAGATATAAAACTGAGATTAACCACTTATATAGTATAGAACCTTATAAATCTTGTCAGGGGTATCTTTAAGAACATTACTATACTATGTTTTACCTCGCCAATGTTGATTTTCTTTTTCTTCTAAAGTGGCAACGGCGACTTTGTGCTTTTCGACTGTTTGAATGTTACCTACAGACGAAAAAAGTGTTACTTCTAGTTCATCGGTTACCATGCACTGTTGGGAAAGAGAGTCAATCCACGGAACAGTACTCGCGACAAAACCCAAACCACGAAAAAATATAATCACGCAATTAAACGACGAAAGACAATATAAATTAAAAATGCAGGAATAAGAAAGTAATCAATCACAAACAAGATAGATTTGTTAACGAAATTCACCCACCGTATGGCTAGTCCCCGGCAGAGCGGAATCTGCAAACGTCTACTATACTTGAATCAAGTTTGCAAACAAGAACAACCCTAGGAGATTTCTCTTAAATCTCTCTATACAAATCTCTCTTGGCCTTTGCCTTTTGTGATGATGCTTGTGATGGATGCAAAATGCCTCACTCATAAGATGTGCTTTTATAGCACCTAGGACAATGTCACTATCTAACAAAGTCACCACCTTTCATTGTCACCACCTAACAATATCATGCATGTCAAAAGTAGCACCTAACAAAGTCACCACCTTTCATTGTCACCACCTAACAATGTCATGTATGTCAAAAGTAGCACCTAACAAAATCACCACCTATCATTGTCACCACCTAACAATATCATGCATGTCAAAGTAGCACCTAACAAAATCATCACTTAACATTATTACCACCTAATAATGTCATGCATGTCAAAAGGTGGCACATAACCCTAAACTTTAATTTGCATCAATTTTCAACAAACTCCACCTTGATGCAAATTCATCACAATCTCGACATTGTCCCACTTGGAGTATTTTTTTGGCTTGATCCTCAACACTAGTAAACTTCACACGATTCCGCTGCTGCTCTCTCCTCATCAAATTTTCATGGAGAGATTCACCGTTCTGCAACAGAGATTCAGCTTATCTCTGTCTACAATTTTGGTGAACATATCCGCCGGATTCTTTTCTCCCGCGATCTTCTGTAGTGTCAACTCACCATCTTCCAACGCTATGCGTATGAAATGGTATCGCACCTTGATATGCTTCGTCCGAGAATGATATGCCGCATTCTTCGCCAAATGTATTACACTTTGGCTGTCGCTCCACAAGGTATTGAAGTCTTGCTTCTTACTCAACTCTTCGAGTAACCCTTGTAACCATATCATCTCTTTGCTGGCTTCCGTGATCGCCACGTATTCAGCCTCCGTAGTTGACAATGCTACCACTTTTTGCAGTTGAGATACCCAACTCACCGCTGTTCTCCCAACTGTAAATACGTATCCTGTTGTGCTCTTCCCACTATCTCGATCACCCGAGTAGTCCGCATCAACGTAACCTTGCACCTTTAGAGATTCACCCCCGAAACATAAGCAGTGACTAGACGTACCCCTAAAATACCTCAAAATTCACTTCACCGCATTCCAATGCTCCTTCTCCGGGTTTTGCATATACCGGCTCACAACTCCCACTGCATGTGCAATATCTGGTCTCGTACTCACCATTGCATACATTAAACTCCCCACCGCAGAAGCATAAGGTACTCTTGCCATCTCGTCTTTCTGCTCTTGAGTTGTCGGGCAAAACTCCTTCATGAGTTTGAAATGTTTTGCTAAAGGCGTACTCACCGGTTTTGACTTGTCCATATTGAACCGCTTCAAAACCTTCTCGATATAGTCGCTTTGCGATAACCACAGCTTCCGCTGCTTCCTATCTCGAACGATCTTCAACCTTTAAATTTGTTTAGCCGCTCCCAAATCTTTCATGGAAAACTTTTCAGCCATCATCTTCTTCAGACTTTGAATTTTCTCGAAGTTCGGACCCGCTACCAACATATCATCTACATAAAGTGTTAGAATGATATAGTCTCCATCCTCAAAAGTCTGAATATAGACACAGTGATCCGATTCACCACGCACAAATCCCGTCTCTAACATGAACTGATCGAATTTGAGATACCACTGTCTTGGAGCTTGCTTAAGGCCGTACAAGCTCTTTCGCAGTCTACACACCATAGTTTCTTTTCCCTTCACCTCATATCCCGGTGGCTGCATCATATAGATCTTCTCCACTAAATCTCCATGAAGGAACACAGTCTTTACATCAAGCTGCTCCAAATGCAGATCCTCCACCGCCACAATTCTAAGGATCATCCGAATTGATGTCATTTTCACCACAGGGGAAAATATCTCTTGATAGTCAATTCCTTGTTTTTGCACATATCCCTTGACTACCAAGCAAGCCTTGTACCGCTTCACACCATCGGCCTCATCTTTTATTCTGTACACCCATCTATTCAGCAACACTTTTTGACCCTTGGGTAGCTTCACTAGGTCCCACGTGCGGTTCTTCTTCAAAGAATCCATCTCCTCGTCCATAGCTCGCTCCCACTGCTTACTAGCACCGTCTTGTGTCACCTCTTCAAGGGATTCAGGCTCTCCCGAATCCGTGTACAAAATGAATTCGGTCACAAGTCTTTCAGGTAGCCTCCATTCTCTCGTAGATCTCCTCAGAACTGGCACATCTGATTGCTGAACATGTTCACCATCATGTTCTTGAGTCTGATCTTGCACTGCAGCTTCTTCCATGTTTTGATCCCCACTTGAAGACACCTGATTGTTCTTTTGAGTTCCGTTTAACTCTACAAACTCAGATACAACACCATCTTTGGCTTGCTTTTTCTTCTCTATATAAGTGTTGCTTATCAAAGACAACGTTCCGGCTTCGTATTACTTTCTTACTTGTGTAATCCCAAAGCCGATATCCGAACTCGTCTCCACCATACCCGATGAAAGCACACTTAGATTTGGAGTCAAGCTTACTCCTTTCTGCCTTATCAATCAAAGAATACGTGATACAACCAAATACTTTAAGGTGTGAATAGTTGACCGGTTTACCCGACCAAATTTCTTCTGGAATGCTTCCATCAAGCGCACTCGCCGGGCTTCTGTTGATCAGATATACAGCAACATCGACCGCTGCTGCCCATAAGAATTTTGGCAGATTCGCATCCAAGGTCATGCTTCGCACTCGCTCTAGGATCATTCTGTTCATCCTTTCAGCGATACCATTTTGCTGTGGCGTCCCAGGTACCGTCTTCAACCAACGAATACCTTTTTGCGAGCAAAACTCCTCGAACTCTTGGGTGCAGTATTCCCCGCTATTATCGGACTTTAGGCATTTAACCTTCATCCCCGTTTGGTTCTCCACCTGTGCAATCCAATGTCTGAAGATGCCAAACACATCGGACTTTTTCTTCATCGCGTATACCCATGTCTTCCGACTTGTATCATCGATGAACGTCACGAAGTACCGATTTCCTCCATAAGACTCTATCGAGGCCGGACCCCACACGTCGGTATGCACTATCTCCAGTTTCTTGGTTTTTTTCGCTACGCCTCCAATTTGAAAACTGAGCGCGTTTTGCTTCCCATAAACGCAGCTCTCGTAAAACCCCAACTTCACTTTTTTCAGCCCCGAAAGAACCCCCTTGGCTTGAAGAATTTTCATGTTCTTCTCGCTGAGGTGCCCTAATCTCTTATGCCACAACGAAGTCTCCGAATCTTTCTCCGAACTTGCCGTCAATGCAACCGAGCCTCCGCTGCTCCAATTGAATGAGTACAACGAACCGCTCAGCTTGTCCCTTGCGACCACCAACGACCCTTTGGAAATCTTCCATTGAGAATTCCCGAACGTTGTAGTAAACCCTTCGTTGTCTAGCCGACTTGTGGAAATCAATCTTTTCTTCAAATCCGGAATATGACGAGCATTCTTCAATTTGATTTGACCACCTCTGACGGTTGCAAGATGATCGTCCCCTTTCCAACGATCTTATACGATTGACCATTTCCCACCGTCAGATGTCCAAGATCGCCCTGAACATACTCGCTAAAGTGGTGTCTGCCCGAAGCGCAATGAAAAGAAGCCCCTGAATCTAGGAACCAAGTATCCTCCTTTGTGTTCTCGCTCGCCGATAGATAAAGACCTTGTTCCCCTTGTTCTTGTGTAGATACCACATTCGCTTCCTTTTCATCCGTCTTCTCATTTGAGCCTATCTTCGGAAGCCTGCATTCACTTCTTCTGTGGCCCTTCTTTCCGCAATTCCAACAGGCGTCCTGGATTTTTCCTTGAGATTTACCCCGGCTTTTAGACTTGCCCTTTTTCCATTTTCCCCTTTCCATTGTTCTGCCACGATTCTCCACCGAACGTGCAGAAGTTCCAAAACTCTCACTCACGGACTTTTTTCGCATCTCATCGTTTAATATGCAGCTTACCGCATCATTAAACATGAGAATCCCCGAGATAGAGTTGCTAACCGCCATCACTAGGTTCTCCCAACTCTCTGGCAACGAACATAGGAACAGTAGGGATCGAATCTCATCTTCAAAGATGATTGAAACGGACTCAAGTTAGCTTGTCACGCTGTTGAACTCGTTCATGTGCTCTATCACCGAACCATTCTCTACCATCTTCATGTTGAAAAGTTTCTTCATCAAAAATATTTTATTTGATGTCGATGGCTTCTCATACAACTTCGCTAACGTCGTCATTAGCGCCTTAGTTGTTTTCTCCTTTGAGATATTAAAGGTCACCTGCGGAGTCAACGACAATCTGATCGTCGCCAAGGCTTTTCTATCCAAAAGGTTCCACTCCTCATTGGTCATCTTCTCGGGCTTTTCTTCTAACAACGGAAGATATAGATCCTTTTGGTATAGACAGTCTTCTAACTGCATGCGCCACCAACCAAAATTGTGACCATTGAATTTCTCGATTCTTATCTTATCCTCTGCCATCTTTCGTCTGTATCGCAGCAAACCCGACTTCCTCCTAGATCTGAACCAACGCCTTCAAAACTACAATCTAAGAAAGTGGGGAAGAGGACACAAGCGTCGCTACCCACCGTTACCTAGATTATAGAATCGAAGAACCCTAGGTTCTCTTAACCTTGCTCTGATACCAGTTGTTGGGAGGGAGAGTCGATCCACGGAACAGTGCTCGCGACAAAACCCAAATCACGCAAAAATACAATCACGCAATTAAACGACGAAAGACAATATAAATTAAAAATGCAGGAATAAGAAAGTAATCAATCACAAACAAGATAGATTTGTTAACGAGTTTCACCCACCGTATGGCTAGTCCCCGGCAGAGCGGAATCTGCAAACGTCTACTATACTTGAATCAAGTTTGCAAAGAAGAACAATCCTAGGAGATTTCTCTCAAATCTCTCTATACAAATCTCTCTTGGCCTTTTCCTCTTGTGATGATGCTTGTGATGGATGCAAAATGCCTCACTCATAAGATGTGCTTTTATAGCACCTAGGACAATGTCACTATCTAACAAGTCACCACTTTTCATTGTCACCATCTAATAATGTCATGCATGTCAAAAGTAGCACCTAACAAAGTCACTACCTTTCATTGTCACCACCTAACAATGTCATGCATGTCAAAAGTAGCACCTAACAAAGTCACCACCTATCATTGTCACCACCTAACAATATCATGCATGTCAAAGTAGCACCTAACAAAGTCATCACTTAACATTATTACCACCTAACAATGTCATGCATGTCAAAAGGTGGCACTTAACCCTAGATTTTAATTTGCATCAATTTTCAACATGCACTTTACTTCTTTGCATATCCACCATCAACTTCTTTGCTTGCCTCATGATTGCGATTCATTTCAGCTGATGAAACATGCTTTGCTCCGATCGCCGTTGTTAAAGTTTTTAAGTTTATTTAAAGTTGAGAGAGTGATGTTTTTTTTTATAGGCATGCACATATGGGCCTTTGAAATAAGCGGGCTCCAACAATAACATTCAAGTCTTGTTGAGATTTGACATATTTTATATCTTATATGATGACATTATCTTATTTTTCTAAGGAATTTTTGAAGAAAAAGATGGGATTATCAGTCTTCACGCTCCCTTTATACATATAACATCTCAAAACTATTAATGCATACACCTTTAGGAGTACGTACTGACATAAGAAGAAAAAGAATTTTCAATCAATTGACAAGCCTTTCTCTTAGAAGGTCTATCAATATGCAAAATTCTATAAACAAACATTCTGCAAACATACATGTATATCGATAAAGATAGCAAGACATTCTTTGACAATAGAAGATGCAACATTAGACGTAAGAAATGAAAGGTCAAATTAAAATACAGTCTGTCTTACCTCATGATTTGATCTCTCATGAGAGAAAGTGCTTAGATCAGGGATCTCATACCTGGTTGCTTATATGAAGATGGATATGTCTTTTCTCAATATATATTGGTAAAAAATTCGAGATCCAGTTATGGAATTTTTTGTGAAGAGAAAAGGAGATCGAGAGAACGAAGAAGAAACAAGAAACATCGTTGAAATGTTTAGGGTTGTAACCCTCGGTCTTCCATAAGTGTGTATATACTATCAAAGTTTGGGTTGTAAAAATTGGGATAAGCCCAGAGACAATTTCCCAATAAAATTTTAACTGGGTTTTCCCCAGTTCATTTAATAAAAAAATTAAAATACCGTTTTTAAGTCTATTTCCACATGACATTTTAAGAAAGACAAAGATGCCAAGCACAAACTTAAGAATAACTTATGAATTAGGCTTACTAGGAGTTTGCACGGGCGACACACGTATATATATTAAGTGTAATTTTAAAAAAAGAAGATTTGTATGGAGTTTGTTGGTAAGAAAGGAGATTTGTGAAGTCAGTGATCGGAAGGGTTGCGCTTGCAATTTGAGATTTAATTTTTTAAATATTATTTTAATGAATTTCTCTCACAAATTAAATAGTCTAAACTCTAAATCAATTTCAAAATTAGAGGCCTTCTGACCTTTGCACTATAATAGAGTAGATAGATAAGCACGATTATAAGGAGATATGATACAGATGGAAAATACTTTTTCTACCCACTTCAAATTTCTACCCATCATATATACACAGAGTAATACTTTTCCTACTGGTGCGATAGAATACATGTAAATTATATAGATTTCTATTGGATACAAGGTTGGCCATAGGATACAAGTATCTAAATAGTGGATAAGATGACCATCTTGTATCCAATGGGAATCTATGTTGCCTACATGGATTCCTCTGTCACGTCCTGCTTCCCAAAATATGGAATACGTTGATGACTAGACCAACCATGCTCGTACGGTCAAGAAATAATCCTGCCGTTGTCATACTTCGGCTTCTAGCATTACATGGTAAGCAGTAAATACAATATTGATAAAGAGAAATATAGTCACTAAATCTATTGTAAGTAAACGAATCGGAGTGCAACGGGTACAAGCAAAAGAAATTACTAACCAGATAGTGATAAAGGAAAGATAGCTCTGACGTTGTTGATCTAGATCTGCGTAATATCCTCGAAGAGTGTAGGTCCTGATCAGGGCTAAGTCCACCGTCCGCTCTGAGCATACACACTCAGGTCATCTGGGCGACAGAATAAGCAGTATAACGATACATAGTATGATACAGTAACGATAAATATGAACTAGGAATTATAAAACAATAACACGAAAACATGAAACATACAAACAGATAGGTAATATAACGCATGTATCATGACAATATATCAGAGGTCTGGCACTTCTATTCTAACGTGTTTGTAGTTCAATAATACATGTATGCGTGTATACGAGAGTAGTCCGATATAAATGCCACGGACCACGAAACGTTTAGTACAAGGCCCCGTCAAACCCCACGGTACAATGACACATGGATTCATGTTAGGTGGGTTTTAAATGAACTCTCATGCCACGACATACATTTATTACCTAACCACTCCTTATCCCCGGTTAAACTCATATTCATGTATCGAATTGGTTGTGTATAAGTACGTATCAATTTCACTGTTCAATCACACTTTCACTATTATCGTTTTTGCTTAATCACTTTCACTAACGTACTTGTCATATCTAATCGATACCACTTATCACTCGACAATGCGCTATAGTCATTAGGGTGTCAATGCAAATGATTACTAATCAATGAGGGTATAGCAGTCGCGCAATATGATAGAAATGCAGTAAAATAGAATACGAGTAAAATATGGGAGCCATTGTTATATAACTTGCAAAATTCACTATAAATCACACGTGCAAAATTGGGCAAAATAATATAAAAGTAATTTGAAATATACTTGATTATCTAAGCATTAAAATTAATTTCATGTCGATAGGCATTCAGGTTAAGGATTTATCATCATTTTAAATTGGTGATTAGTTGCTGGAATTCCAGTTTCAGAACTGGAAGCCCCACTTCACGCTTAGTTTACTACAGATTGTGTTTAGATTTAGGTGTTGCTACAGTTAAATAAAACCTAGCTCTATCTGTTATATTTCTAACGCATCAAGCGGATCAATAATAAACTCTGTATACTAGGAGATATGTACTATTTAGTGTCAAAGTGTATTAACTGTCACTGCAGAAAACTGCAGGATACGTCGACGATCTAAAATATATTTAAAATATAAAACGAAAGTAATTAAAATTGAATGAGACAAGAACCATAAGTTAGCTAATTTAATCATCTACGCGATGATATAGGACTCCGCGTATCTTCAAATTTATATAGGGATGTACGATGTTTAAAAACAGGTATCATCAGAAAATACTGCTATAGACTGCAGTCCAGAGCCGTATTTTTCTTCATTTTTCAGTATCATGGCCTGACAATATTCAAGAACTAATTGAAAGTGTTTGTTAGCATCACCACTGGGTTTTACTAGCATCAAGCATGCCAATTAAAATTTTTTTGGGTGCTAATTAACACTAAACAAGAATCGAAACTAGATGATTAGGTTTTTTGCTTGATATCATAAAACTATACTAAGAGAAAGGTGGCTACAACCTTTGTAGACCGTGTCCTTCTCTTCTCAAGCTCCGTGTAGTAGTCCACGCGACTCCACTAGGCTCCACTTAAAGTTGGATCGAGCTTCCTTTGCGATCTTCGTACCGAAGATGATCTACTCGAAACTTCGCTAATCCAAGCTATCTCTTCACTAAACTCTTTAGTGAAGGAAACACACTACACTAAAGCGCTAATCCAGTGTAGGATGGTGAAGTAAGGTTATTTTTTAGCTCACTAAGGTTCTCACAAGCTCATGGTTTCACAACTCATGTGAAGGATTGAGCTTGGAGAAGGTGAGGAGGAGAATGAAGAGAGCTAGAGAGCAACTCATCCAAATGAGCTCAAGAAAAAATGAACCATGTCAAGAATCCAAGTGAAGAATGGCTTAAACAAATACATCACTTATTGAAGTATGGAATATCCAACATTATAATATATCGACCATGCTTCTATAGTGCCACTAAATGAATAAAGAAATATCAAAGCCATGCTTCACCCCATTCCTCATTTTCCACCTCATCATTTCTATTTTCAATAAATAGAAAATCAACCATACTTCATTATATATATATATATATATATATATATATATATATATATATATATATATATATATAAAGAAAATTATTAGTGAGCAATAATATTAGTTAATATATAATTATATCAAATATAAATATATATCATATTATTAAATCAACACTTGATTCAATAATCCGGTTATATCACATATAACCTACTAATATCATTTATCTGTATACCACATTATCAAATCAACACTTGATTCGATAATCCGGTTATATCACATATAACCTGACCGAGAACAGATAACCGCCAGATTAGAATACGGTATCTCATACTCGTATTCAATCAGGCCCTCTGGACATATCAGCATATGTGCCCTACTTTGTTTTGAACCAGAAAACTTTTATGTGGGACTCTAAAGACTCGTTAATACGCCGGCAATAGGTGATGATCACATCAGTCACCCACAAGCCGTCAGCGGTACTAACTGGACATAACGTCTACCCAGGTATTGAGCGAATAGAAGATTAACAAGCAAGCTTGTCCAAACTCCCATGAAGCCTATAGGTAACACTTACCGTACAGTCCGGTCTCTTCGTCCGATATGTCGCATATCGAGTCTGGGGGTGGAATCGTCAGACTCCAATAACTTGATAAGTCATGCCAATGTATGGCCTATAACGGTATGAGAAACTACTGATAACACTTACCAGTAAATCTCATCAACAGCCCTGGCCAGGGACTTCCTGTTATAGACAATCGAGTATAGCGCAACATCAACTCCCTATACAGGGAGAGACGAAACCCCTCCTATCGCTCATTGCCTCCATATGACTCGGGACTGTACCCAAAATCCACCTGTTTGCACGACTCTTTTAAGCCGTGGTAGGGAGGAAATCAAAGCACAATGGGAACCACACAAGACTCTATGACGATCTCGGGTCTACAGACCAACCTGTACCAGTGTCACCAGAGAACTGCTATATGACGATAGGTATAGTACCAGCTAGGAGTTCTCGGCGAGTCCTGTTCGGTGTACCCATTATCTAATGAGAACCTGTTTACAATCTTTGATGTCAAACACTGATGGCTATGGGATCAACCATCGCTCCCTACAGGGTCAAGAAACGTACACACTAGTCTACTCTGGAATATCGATACTCTGTCTCGATACTCCCTCGATTAGGAACTGTTAAAGGATGTGATTGTAGACTACACAAGTCCCAGTAGTATGATCTGCATCATAGTCCTGGTAGTCAAGCCAACATCCTAAGGGCTTTATCAACATGTATCAAAAAGACAGTATAATAATACAAGTGTACATGTTAAGATAAAGAGCAATCAGATAACATACTATCATGTTGAGCAAGAAAGTCCTCTATATATATGTCCAAGCATCCACTATAATATACATCAATGTACAATAATGGCCTCTAGGGCATACATATCCCTAACAATCTCCCACTTACACTAAGGCCAATTGTTGTAGTATCTCATACCCAACATCCCAAATAGTCTTTCGAATCGCGTCTGGGGGAGGGCCTTTGTGAGTGGATCCGCTGTGTTATCCTCCGTGTCAACTCTCCTGATCTCGATCTCCCGGCGATCAACTATCTCCCGGATCAGGTGATACCGTTTAAGAATATGTCTGGATCTCTGATGGGACCGGGGTTCCTTGGCCAAACCCACAGCTCCATTGTTATCACAATATACATGTATTGGATGCTCAATGGATGGAATCACACCAAGTTTAGCTATGAACTTCTTCATCTAGACAGGCTCTTTGGCAGCATCGTTGGCAGCGATGTATTCAGTCTCCATCGTCGAGTCTGCTACGGTATCTTGCTTGGAACTCTTCCAACATATCGCCCCTTCATTAAGAGTGAAGACAAAACCCGAGACCGACTTACCGTCGTTCTTATCACTCTGGAAGCTCGAATCGGTAAATGACTCCACCTGGAGTTCACCGTTACCATACACCAAGAACATTTCTTTAGTCCTTCTCAAGTACTTAAGAATGTTCTTCACAGCTATCCAGTGTTTCTCTCCAGGATCTGATTGATACCTACTCACTATACCTAGTGAGTATATTCGGTCCGGTACATAATATCGCATACATGATTGACCCGACTGCAGAAGTATAAGGTATCTCTTGCATGCGAGCCCTCTCCAAATCAGTCTTGGGAGACATTTTTTTAGAGAGAGTGATTCCTGAGTAAGTGGGTAAATTGCCATGCTTAGAATCTTCCATACTAAAGCTCTTTAGTATGGTGTCTATATACCTGGATTGGGACAATCCCAATATCCGTTTAGATCTATCTCTATAGATCTTTATCCCCAGGATGTAAGAAGCATCACCTAAATCTTTCATGGAGAACTTGTGTGATAAGAAGAGCTTGACCGAGTGTAGCATAGGAACATCATTTCCTATCAAGAGTATGTCCTCCACGTACAATACGAGAAAGACAATCTCATTCTCTACAACTTTCTTATATATACAAGGTTCATCTACGTTTTTGATGAAGTCAAACTCTTTGACAGCTTCATCGAAACAGACGTTCCAACTCCGTGATGCCTGTTTTAATCCGTAGATTGATTTAAGCAGCTTGCACACGCTTCCGCTGCTCTCACTATCTACGAAGCCCTCTGGCTGTGTCATGTACACGCTCTCTTCTAAATCACCATTTAGAAAAGTGGTCTTGACGTCCATCTTCCAGATTTCGTAGTCATGGTATGCAGCAATGGAAAGTAGGATCCTGATGGACTTAACCATGGCAACAGGAGAAAATGTCTCATCATAATCGACACCAAGTCGTTGACGAAAACCTTTTACTACAAGTCCAGCTTTGAAAGTCTCAACTTTTCCATCTACACTAATTTTCTTCTTAAAGATCCACTTGCTCCCGATGGGTTTTACCCCTTCAGAAGCAACTTACAAAATCCATACTTTGTTGGTGTACATGGATTCCATCTCAGATCGCATAGCATCCAGCTATTTCACAGAGTTCTCACTTGTGATGGCCTGCTCGAAACTAGTTGGGTCATTGTTCACCGCTGAAAGACGCGACCGGGACGTTAGGACGTCTGGCCTGAATTTTAGGGGCAGATGCTATTTGGATTTGTCCGTCCATCTCTCCGAAGATGCCAAGTTGATTTATGGCACCGTATATCGGAGGTTTGGACGGATGCGGCCGTTGTAGCAGACTTCGTCAGATTCCCCCTCATTTGTGAGAGGTTTTTGATTGTGGGGACACTCTTCCCTGCAGGCGCAAGGCCCTACAGTTAATTACGTTACCGTATCACGATAACCACTTTCTCCTGCTCCAGAAGTTCACTTCGTGTCGTGTGTGTTTTTGTTTGTTTGGGTTGCCCGTGGATTGTATACAGAGACTAATTTATGTCGTCGCCCGTAGGGCGTGGATTAGTCCAAATCCGTATTTCTTAGATTTGGGGTTTTTATTTAAGGACCGTTAATCTATTTTGGGATTAAGATCGACTTAAACGTATGTGAGCATTTGGGGGATCGGTTGTTTTTTGTTAAGGATACGTTAGTCCAATTTGAGACTAAGATCTACTTAACGGGGTTTCAGGATCATTTTTATTTCAGATCCAACAAGAGAGCACTTGGGCTCCATTGTTTTAGTTTAAGGACGTTTCGGTGCATTATCGCCATTTTGGAGGCGAAGTTCTAGTTTGAGGACATCTCGATCTGTTGATCACCATTTGGAGGTGAGATTTTAGTTTAAGGACGTCTTGGTCCGTTGATCACCATTTTGGAGGTGAGATTTTAGTTTAAGGACGTTATGGTCCGTTGATCACCATTTGGGGGTGAAATTTTAGTTTAAGAACGTTACGGTCCGTTATTTCCATTTTGGAGACAACGGTTAGTTTAAGAACGTTTCGGTCCGTTGTTAGTTTATGGACATCTCGGTCCATTGTCGCCATTTTTGAGGCAAATGTTAGTTTAAGGACATCTCGGTTCGTTGTCCATCTTGCGTGCATGTGTATTTGTTACGTGACAGGATGAGCAATGATGATATGGGATGCATCCAGTCTGGGATGTGATTTTATTTGGGATGTGCACGTCAGTTTGGGAAGTGCACAAAAAAGCAGTTGGTTGTCGGGACCCGCCACCTCTCTGAAGATGTTGAGAAATTACAATGACATGTATCAGAGGTGTAGAGAGATGTACCCTTGAACCAATCCGCGTAATTGAGGGAAAAGGGATTAATGGTAAACCCATGAATCATTAGTCGTATTTTGAGACTAAGATTTCCTCAGGGGGATGTGGGACGAATATCGTTTTTGATATTATCAGTTGAAAGATCAATAGTCGTATTTGGGACTAAGATCAGCTTGGGAACTCATGAGCACATGGGCTCGGATGGTCTAAATAAGGGAAGTTCTATCCTCAGGGGACCAACCAACCTGGGCTTGGTCCATTCAGTTCTTTTTCGAAAAGTGCCAAGCACTTGTTTGGGCTCAGTCCCATTTTTTGTGCAAAAAGTGCCGAGCACTTATGTAAGTTCTAACACTCACATATAATCATGTGGGGTTTTCAGTCATGGGAATTGCCCAATAAGTGTTAAACACTTTACCACCTTTTGTCTTTATATGGAGTGCTAAACACTCTTTATGGCGCCCACGTGCAAAGTGTTAGTTGTATATATGCCCTAGAGGCCATTATTGTACATGAGATGTATATTATAGTGGATGCTTGGACATATATAGGGAATACTTTCTTGCTCGACATGATAGTACGCTATCTGGTTGCTCTTTATCTTAACATGCATACTTACTGTCTCTTTATTACATGTTGATAAAGCCCTTAGGATGTGTACTTGACTTCCAGGATTATGATGCAGATCATACTAGTGGGGCCTGGGTAGTCCATGAGTTCATCCTTCAATGTTCCTAGTCGTGGGAATATCGAGACGGGGCATCGATATTCCAGAGTAGACTAGCGTATATCTTCTCGACCCATGTGATGGGCGATGGATGATCCCATATCCATTGGTGTTTGACATCAGAGATGGTATACGTGTGCTCAATGGTGACTGGGTACACTGAACGGACTCGCCAAGAACTTCTAGATGGTATTATACCTCACGTCAGATAGCAGTTCTCTGGTGACACTGGTACAGATTAGTCTGTTGATCCGAGATCGTCATACAGTCTTGTGTGTCTCCCACTGTGCTTTGATTTCCACCCTACCACGGCTCTACTGAGTCGTGCAAACAGGTGGTTTTTGGGTACAGTCCCGAGTCATATGGAGGCAATGAGCGATAGGAGGGGATTCGTCTCTCCCGGTATTGGGGGTTGATGTTGCGCTATGCTCGATTGGACATAACTAAAATCCCTGGCCAGGATAGATGAGATTTACTGGTAAGTGTTATCAGTAGTTTCTCGACCCGTTATGGACCTTACATCGGCATGACTTATCAAGCTATTGGGGTCTGACGTTTACCACCCCTAGGCGAGATATGCGACATATCAGACGAAAAGACCGGACTGTACGGTAGTGTTACTGATGGGATTCGCAGGAGTATGAGTAGGCTTGCTTGTTGATCTTCTGATCGCTCAATACCCGGGTGCCTGTTACGTTTAGCAGGCCTCTTGCGGCTTGTGGGTGTTTGATATGGTCATCACCTACTGCCGGCGTATAGACGAGTCTTTAGAGTCCTACACAGAGGTTTCCTGGATCAGGCGAAACGGAGTAGGAGCACATATGTGATATGTGCGGGACCGAGATTAATACGTGTATATGAAACCGTATTCTAATCTCGCGATATGTGATATCGGCCGGTTATATGTGATATAGCCGGGTTATCGAATCAAGTGTTGATTCGGTAAGTTGATATTATTGATATTAGTCGGTTATATGTGATATAGCCGGATCATTAAATCAAGTGTTGATTTAATGATTTAATGTATAATTATATATATTTGATATATAAATTTACATTAACTAATATTAGCTCACTTGACCATTTCTTTTTCTCATTTGTGCATACATGATATATATGTGATATATGTTAATGTATCATGCTTGGTTATATATGCAACTTGGGTGTATGAGAATCATACCATGCTATATGACAATGGTTAGGTTTTATTTATCTTATTAATTCAAAATTAGTGGAAATTTGTCATGCTTGGAAGCTTGGAGAAGCTTGAAGCATCTTTGACAAAGTCCACTTCTTTTGTTTTATCTAAGATATTTATTAACCTAACCCTAATCAATTAGCCATGGTTTATTCTCTACAAGGGTTGACCATTACATAAACTAACCTATGGTTGCATTTCTAACCTCACTCTCATTCTCTTCATCACTTGATCATCTTCTTCTTCATTTGATTCTAGCTCTCTTGATCTTGAGAAAGTGATGAAATATTGTGAGAAAAATAAATCTAAAGTGAGCCCATTTCCTACTTCATCATTCTCTACTACTAGCCATTTAGTTTAGGGTGTTCTCTTCACAAAGTTCATCACCTAGTGAAGAGGTAGCTTGGGTTTGAGTCTTCTCGACGTAGATCATCTTCAGCCTCGAAGACTTCGAGCAAGGATGTTCATTTCTCCAAGGGAACCCATACTAGAGTTCGGGAGATCACTACTTGCAGCGAAGGGACGTCTACATGGAGGTTTAGAAGTGAGGGACCGGTCTACAACGGTTGTATTCCTCATTCACTTGTTTTAATGTTTGATTACATGCTTTATATTGTCTATTCACTCTAGCTAGATCCTAGGTTAGGGTTAGCACTCTAGAATTTTTGAAATTGGCATGCTTGATGTCTTGAAAACCCAGTAGGGTGCTAAGGAATCCCAACAGTGGTATCAAAGCCGGGCAAGAGTATTAGATGATATTTGTTAGATTACGAAACCGAAACGACTCCGAAACTCGAAACATCGAACCCTAGTTTCTGTCGAATTTTAAATGTTCTAAATTTTTTTTAAACAACTTCAGAATGATATATGAGATGTATCATGAACACTACCAAAATTTGAGCCCTTTTTATCTGAAAATGGCCGTCCACAATGAGCAAAAAACCGGTGAGCTCGGCCCATTTTTAGAATTTTTGCCTCAAATTTTGATGGTGTTCCAGTCTCTGGGTTTTGGTGTTTCAGATGTTGTTTGTTTTTTCTTACCGTATAGGCAACTTGGAGTGTTTCGTATTCGTAGTTTAACATTGGTTTCGGGTTTTCACATATTATCTAGGCGAAGTTAAAAAGTTCGAACGAATGTCAAAAACCCATTTTCCAAGTTTAAGGTATTCGGAAAATCATGCAAGTCATTCTGTGGACCCTCTAGAAGAATGAAACCCTAACTCGATATAATGACCATGGAAGCTCTTTCGAACCTTAGGGTCTGCGGCAGTTCCGCGGTGCCATTAATGAGGCTTGGGTTTGCCCTTCTACGGTTGGTCCATAGGTGCTGTGGTATGTTCTGGGTATTTTTGAACTGTGCTTAAGTGTTAAGCTCTCGAAAAATTATGGTACTTTGATTAATCGATTGAAAAGTTTAACGTTGTCCGGATATTTGTGATGGGATACAATACTTGGAATCAACAATATTTGAATTTTATAAATCTAGCAATTTAGTCTCATTTGATCGGTTGCCACGGGATTTTGATGTGATCAAAAGTCCATCGCAATCACGTAGAGTACGCGGATACTCGCCGGGTAACCTTACTAGATAGCCACGTCCCATAGCCCCGACCAAATGACTGTAGGAGAACTCCGTTGCCAAAAGCATCCGTCCGGGTGCTCGCGGCCGTGATGTTCCGCCTAAGTACACTTCGTTGACGGCATCAGGGGTACGACCGTCTACTAAAGTTTCCGACGAGCATTCGATCAGGGTGTCGGGAATCTTGTTGAATTTCCCGACTTGTTATGGGAAAGTGTTTTCAATATCGAGACTAAAATGCGGGGTTTATAATTGTTAGGCATATGATGTCTAAGGAATTCATATAGTTAGGCATGAAATCCGGAATATGAGATGTTTCGGGTTTATGATGTCTAAGGAGGTTGCGGATTCCAATTGTTGTAGTTTTCACTTTCTTTTCTGCGACCGTAAGTGTAATATGTGGTGTATCGCCGGTTTCGTTGCTATACGTCAACGGCAATTGGGATACGCATATTTACTTACGTTGATGACATATGATGTTATGTGTTGCTGTGATATGTTATATTGGATCGTCATGGTTGAATAGCCGGGGGGGGATTATGTGAGATGAGAGTTTTTCATTTTCATTCATGTAAAAATTTGTATGTAATATTCTTTTATTGGGGCACTTCCGGGTTGAGGAAGATGTCCACGTTGATGTATATTATTTACTTTTCCGCATTAGGATAGACCCAAGGAGGAGAGCACAAGTAACCGGGTTCTAGAGTCCAGTGGGAGGCAATCTTGAGGAGTCGAGTCCGGGTCTCCTAACTCTAGAATTGGTAGGGTTTCTTGCCGCTCTCGTAGGGGTCTTGGGATGTGGGATTGGCTATTCATCACGACCGTAGAATCCGTGTTTTCTACTGGCTTAAATTAAAACCCGGAAATCCTAGTATATCCAATATTTCATATGTTGTCTTCTGCTGCTGATATTATGTGATGTGATCACTTTATAATCTGAGATAGATACTTTACATAGAATATATATGATATATTATAGACGTTGCTTATGTTTTTCACCCGCGCTAGCCCTGCCCTACTCTGCCGTTAGTTACCCAACCTAACGGTGCATGACGGGACTTCGTGGCGAATGCGTATAGTATAAGCGTACGTTGTATTTATCTATGATGTTTAGGTAACTTAAATGATGGGACATTCATTAATGAGATTAATGAAAGAAAATAAACCTAAATATGTTGTAGAATCGAATTTGAAACCCACTCAGCTTTTTACGGAAAAGCAAAGTTTCAAAAAGCGGAGCTTAAGCCACTCCTTTTAAAACCATTTGATTCTGCAACGAGATCAAGTTCAAAGCATTAAAGGTTTTCTTAAAAACCATCCGCAACCCTCCGTCATTTTAGGAAGTAGAGTACTTAGTATTCGTGCTGCGTATGTCGACCATAGTTGAGGCGTAGTGTACGGTAGCTAAGTGATGTCTTCCTATACAACATATGATGCGATTAATTAGGACAGTCTTGTGATTATGTCGACCATAGTTGAGGGTCATATGGGTGAGTCTAATTAATCATGAAATGACGGGTAGAACTTGACTAGTGCTTATTGTAGGGTGTTTTTCGTCACCCCATTGAGATGGGAATACACGCACGCTTGTCAGGCGTACTACAGATTCCCCCTGCCTAGGGTAGGCCGGGGTTTATTGATTGTGGGGATCCGAATCTTCGGCAGCCGCGGACTAAGCTGTCGTTAATTACCCCTCGCCTTTGGAGCGAAGGAACCTCCGATTGACAGGTTAAACTGGTCATGCGAACTCAATGTGCAGTGTTGTGTTTTGAAGGGGTTTTGGATATATCGGGGGCCCCGCAGAGTTTTTACGGGGGTGGAGTATGTGTGTGTGTGTGTGTGTATATATATAAAGGGAAATGACATCCAAAGGATGCGTGAGCCAGCGCCCCACATGCCTAGCACGCGAGCACTGGATGCTTGAGCGCTGGGCGCTTAGGCGCCAGCGCATCACGTGCCCGGCACATAGGCGCTGGGGCGCTGGGCACTCGAGCGCTAGCGCATACGTGCCCGGCACGTGGGCGCCAGGCGCTAGGCGCTCAGGTGCTTGAACGCAAGGAGCTCGAGCGCCGGCGCATCACGTGCCCGGCACGTGGGCGCTGGACGCTTGAGCGCAAGGCGCTCGAGCGCTGGCGCTTCACGTGCCCGGCATGTGGGCGCTGGACGCTTGAGCGCTAAGCGCTCGGGTGCCGGCGAGAAAAGGGGGCTTTTAGCCCCAGAAATAGGATTTAAACTCCCGAAAGAGGATTTAGATTGGAGTTAAACTCCTAAGATATTTTTGGAGATGATGAAAGGGGCTTCTCCCTTGAGCTCTGGATCTTCCCAAAGTGGGATTTTTGGAGATGGGTCTTCTTCTTCTTCCCCTCGGTTGGCCGGATCTTGGATGAAAAGGGGGGGTGAGATTTAAAAATCTCCCCTTTTTGAGATCTGATGGAAGATCTGAGCTCTCCTTTGTGGGTTCTATGGTAAAAACTATTTATTTTTGAGGAAGGAAGAGTTAAACTCTTGATTTAATTCAAAAGAAAGAAGAAGGTTTAGAACCTTGAAGAAGGAGAAGGAAGCACAAAAACCCTAGAGTTTGAGAGAAATGAAAAGTATATGTTTTTTCTTCATCATCATGTTGTCTTATATAGACTTACATGTTTACATATAGCCCCTTGGGCTTTACAAAATGGCATTTTGCCCATCCCATGCCTCATGTGCTATTTCTTTTTGCACATAAGCCATGGGCTTTACAAAAATTTGGCTTTGTGCCCATTTTGCCTACATTCATGCATAAAAAATTACATAAAAATTATTTATTACATGATTTTTATTTTGGGCATGGAGGAGGGCCGGCCGCTTCATGTTCGGACTCGACCTGGGTATGGGCCCACTTGATCTGGGCTTGGGGTTGACCTTGACTTTGACTTGGTCAACCGGGATGCAATTTTCGACCCCAACAAAGTGCCCCCATCAATAAATGCACACCACATATGTGGGTCGTGTGCATAAAATTGATGGATCTTCTTTCATGTGGAGGCGAATTGATTTGGTTCCCGCTTTTTAGGAAGCCGGCACTGCCCTTTTTACGACATGGACGGTCGACGCTTGACGTGTCTCCGAGACGGAGTGTCTGTGGTAGACGTTTCCCTGGCCCGGAGTGATTTGGTTCTCTCTTTGTAGGAAGCCTGCACTGCCCTTTTTACGACATGGACGGTCGACGCCCTGGCCCGGAGCGATTTGGTTCCCGAGTTGTGGGAAGCCTGCACTGCCCTTTTTGCGACATGGACGGTCGACGTCCTGACCCGGAGCGATTTGGTTCCCGATTTATGGGAAGCCTGCACTGCCCTTTTTACGACATGGACGGTCGACGCCCTGACCCGGAGCGATTTGGTTCCCGATTTGTGAGAAGCCTGCACTGCCCTTTTTACGACATGGACGGTCAACGCCCTGGCCCGGAGCGATTTGGTTCCCGATTTGTGGGAAGCATGCACTGCCCTTTTTACGACATGGACGGTCGACGCCCTAGCTCGGAGCGATTTGGTTCCCGATTTGTGGGAAGCCTGCACTACCCTTTTTACGACATGGACGGTCGACGCTTGACGCGTCTCCGAGACGGAGTGTCCGTGGTAGACGTTTCCCTGGCCCGGAGCGATTTGGTTCCCGCTTTGTAGGAAGCCTGCACTGCCCTTTTTACGACATGGACGGTGGACGCTTGACGCGTCTCCGAGACGGAGTGTCCGTGGTAGACGTTTCCCTGGCCCGGAGTGAATTGGTTCCCTCTTTGTAGGAAGCCTGCACTGCCCTTTTTACGACATGGACGGTCGACGCCCTGGCCCAGAGCGATTTGGTTCCCGATTTGTGGGAAGCCTGCACTGCCCTTTTTACGACATGGACGGTCGACGCTTGACGTGTCTCCGAGACGGAGTGTCCATCGTAGACGTTTCCCTGGTCCAGAGTGATTTGGTTCCCTCTTTGTAGGAAGGTTGCACTGCCCTTTTTACGACATGGACGGTCGACGCGTCTCCGAAGCGGAGTGTCCGTGGTAGACATTTCCCTGGCCCGGAGCGATTTGGTTCCCAATTTGTGGGAAGCCTGCAATGCCCTTTTTACGACATGGACGGTCGACGCTTGACGCGTCTCCTAGGCGGAGTGTCCGTGGTAGACGTTTTCCTGGCCCGGAGCGATTTGGTTCCCGCTTTGTAGGAAGCCTGCACTGCCCTTTTTACAACATGGACGATCGACGCTTGACGCGTCTCCGAGGCGGAGTGTCCGTGGTAGACATTTCCCTGGCCCGGAGCGATTTGGTTCCCGCTTTGTAGGAAGCCTGCACTGTCCTTTTTACGGCATGGACGGTCGACGCTTGACGCGTCTCCGAGACGGAGTGTCCGTGGTAGACGTTTCCCTGGCCCGGAGTGATTTGGTTCCCGATTTGTAGGAAGCCTGCACTTCCTTTTTTACGACATGTACGGTCGACGCCCTGGCCTGGAGCGATTTGGTTCCCGATTTGTGGGAAGCCTGCACTGCCCTTTTTATGACATGGACGGTCGACGTTTGACGCGTCTCCGAGGCGGAGTGTCCGTGGTAGATGTTTCCCTGGCCCAGAGCTATTTGGTTCCCGATTTGTGGGAAGCCTGCACTGCCCTTTTTACGACATGGACGGTCGACGCTTGACGCGTCTCCGAGGCGGAGTGTCCGTGGTAGACGTTTCCCTGGCCTGGAGCGATTTGGTTCCCGCTTTGTAGGAAGCCTGCAATGCCCTTTTTACGACATGGACGGTCGACGCTTGACGCGTCTCCGAGGCGAAGTGTCCGTGGTAGACTTTTCTCTGGCCCGGAGCAATTTGGTTCCCAATTTGTGGGAAGCCTGCACTACCATTTTTACGACATGGACGGTCGACGCTTGATTTGACTTGCTCTGCTTCTTGCAGTGTCAGGGGTGAACTTGACTTGCTCCGCTTCTTGTGGTGTCGAGATTGGATTCTGACTTGCTCTGCTTTCTGTGGTGTCGGAGTTGAAGTTGATTTGTTGATTGTGATTTGGGTTGACATCAGCATCGCCACAATAGAATATGGTACCAGGAGCGAATCAGTATCTGTCTTTGATAGAATTTAGGGATTTTGGTTTTGGTCGGCATCTGCATTGCTGCACTGGAATAATGCCAGGAGCAACTCATCATTTGCCCCGAGAGGATTTGGGAATTGGTTTTTGGGTCGGCATCAGCACCGCTACACTGGAATATGGTACCAGGAGCGAATCATCATTTGCCTTTCCCTGTTGGGAAGCGATGGCTTAGGAGACATGTTTAGATCCCTATCACCTAAGGCTTTTCAATTTCATGGGCCGTAAGGGTCCCATAAAAGCATTTTCTCCCTACGAGTCGAAAGGATCTCGTAGGTGTATTTCCTCCTTAGGAGTCGTGAGGACCCCCAAGTGCTTTGCTCCTTTATGAGTCGTAAGGATCTCACGCGGGAATTTTCTCCTCAAAAAGTCGAGAGGACTTTGCGAGTGCATTTCATCTCTTTTTCATGAGTTGGCGCCCTTTCGAGTTTTCACAAACTCGCCGGTAGTCCTGCTGTTTTTACTCACGGAGCCCTTTCGGGTTTTCATCCGTGCCCATTTTACTTGTGGACATACCTTTTTTCCCCCCATCGCCGGTGGGACTTTGAATGTGGTCTCGCCGGTAGGACTTGAGAGAGATTGGGATCGTTTTACGCCCATGGATTGTATACGGTTTTGCAGCATGTATGATCCAGACCGTAGGGCCGGAAAAATTTTGGGACTTTGTCGGCGTCTGCATCGCTGCACTGGAATATGGTACCAGGAGCGACTCATCATTCGCCGTTGGGGTATGTGATTTGGTTGGCGTCTGCATCGCTGCACTGGAATATGGTACCAGGAACGACTCATCATTCGCCACTTGGGGATTTGGATTTTGGCCGGTGTCTGCATCGCTGCACTGGAATATGGTACCAAGAGCGATTCATCATTCGCCATTGCCTATTGGGAAGCGATGGCTTAAGAGACAGGTTTGGATCCCTATCACCTAAGGCTTTTCAATTTCATGGGCCGTAAGGGTCCCATAAAAGCATTTTCTCCCTACGAGTCGAAAGGATGTCGTAGGTGTATTTTCTCTTTAGGAGTCGTGAGGACCCCTAAGTGTGTTTTCCCTTTGTGAGTTGTAAGGATCCCACGAAGGTCTGTTCTCCTCATGTTTCATGAGGACACTTGAGTGGGCCTTCCCAATGGAGCATAATTCCAAGGGCGGAGATCGGCCGCTGGACTGATGATTGCGGTGGGGCATGGGTATGGTGAGAGTTATTTGAGCCCGTGGATTGTATACGGCAGCCAGTTTGGGGACCAACCGTAGGGCTGGGGGAATTTTGGAAAATTGGATTTTGGTTGGCATCTGCATCGCTGCACTGGGATATGGTACCGGGAGCGACTCATCATTCGCCGTTTTTTTGTTGTTGTTTTTTTTTTGTATTTTTTTGTTTTACCACGATTGCTCTATCATTTCGGCTTTTCTTATCGTGAAGGTCACGATTGCCATATCATTTCGGCTATTTATTCGCGGCTGCCCTATCATTTCGGCTTTATTTTTCATGTTTATTTTACTCGCTGATTTTTATTGCGAGTTGCCCCATCATTTCAGCTTTTCATTATTATTATTAATTTTTTTACTTACACTTCTTTTTTTTATTTACATATTTTTTATTTACACACATTTTTTTTACATTCCCAGTTTAACGACTTAGAGGTCGATTGTTCCTAGTTTAACGACGCGGTGGTCGATTATTCCCAGTTTAATGATATGGTGGTCGACTGGTGTTCCCAGTTTAACGACGTGGTGGTCCTCTTTGCTTATCCCAGCTCCTTAAATTTTGATCTTGGCGGAGCTGTGTTGATGACCATAGCTCTGTGGCTTGCCGATACATCCGAGGACTGTGAGGTTTTTCCAAACCTGTATTGGTCCTCTGCCCAATCTTTGAAAACACAACAGTCTTCAATGGTATGACTCGCCACCCTATGGTATGGGCAGTATACGGGTTTGCCGGTCATATTCATTTCATGTGGCCTCTTCGGAATAGGCAATTACAGACCGTTATTCAAGTCTTCCTCGAATATATTGCGGACCTCATTCCTCCTGAAAGAGTACACCTTCTTCTTTCTCTCCATTAGAGTAGGTGCCCTTACTGATGCTGGTCCTTGAGGCCGATCAGTCTTTGGTTCGCCCTTTTCAGATAATGGCATATGTCTGGGAGGATTTGGTTCCTGAAAGGCTTCGGTATCCATTTGTATGGAATCGGCGGTCGTAGCTTGACTGTTTGCTAACACGCCTTTATACAGTTCTATCTCTCCCGTCTTGTATTGCCTTTCGACCCAATCTTTGAAGACGAAACAGTCCTCAATGGCGTGACCTATCACTCTGTGATAGGGGCAATATTTTGGGTCGTCGGTCATATTCTCTTCTTGCGGTCTCTTTGATTCTGGCAGTTGTAGACCATTTTTTAGGGTGTCCTTGAATATCTTATGGACTTTTTCCCTTTTGAAGGAATATACCTTATCCAGTTTCTCTTTCAGAGGTGATTCCCCTTTGGTGTATGTATCGGAGGGACTGGAGGCTGATCGCGGCCATTTTTCACGAAGGCGCTCCGCTCTTAGGTTGAAGAGGGTATCAGTTGGCTGCCCCGGGGTATCAATCCCTGGCTCATGAACCAAAATTTGATTCTGTTGTAATTGCAATCAGGCGACTTGGGTCGCGAAATCTGCTACGACGTTTGCCAATTCGTCGACCTTAGACTGTACCTTGGCTAACTTCTCATCCCTGTCCTGAAGCTGCCTCTGAAGCCATCGAAATAATGCTTGTTCTGCAGTCCCGGTTATGACAACCGGGCCATCCTTATTGCCTGAGCTCAATTCCGCAAGAACCCCAGGCTCTTTTGGCTTATCGACGTGAGCGAGCTCTTCATCATTTAGACCGAGTTAACGTTGGGTAGGGTCCACCGTATCATCGCCCTGGCTGTGAAGCACAGGAGGGTTCGTTTCTTCATGTCCGACCATGTAGACAGTGTGGAACACATATCCAGCCGTCTCTTTATCTTTGGCGGGGTAACCCTATTCTTGGAGCCTCAGGAAGCTCAGCCTAGTATGAGCCCTAGCCCTTTTGTTGGCTCTGTATCTTTTGTTGGCTCTGTAACTGAGCCTTTTCTGTCTTAGCTTCTTGATTTTGAGGGCTTGACGGGCATCCGTTTTCTGTGAAGCCACCGTGAGTTGATTGATAGGGAGCTTAAAGAAGATACCCGATCTAGCAGTTGTCAGGGGTACCGCTGGAGCTTGCCCGAGATGCCCCGTTTCTTCATTGACGTTGATGGCCTTTCCCCCAGCTGGAGCGATGGAGGGTTGTTTGGAAATGGATTTGTGCTTGGGCAGAGGTGCCCTCGCAACTATGACATTCAGCCTTTTCCCTTTTGAGACCGGTTTGTCTGTTACCGGAGCTTGAGAAGCTGGGATTGCGTTAGCTGACACGAACATAATAGAGCCAAATGGTAGCGGGGGATCCTCCCATTGTCGCCCGAGATTGGCCGGAAGGACCGTCCTGGCGTCCATCTTCATCGTGTAGGAGATGGGAGCCGTGTCGAGAGCTGATCCTTGGAGACATCTTTGCTGCGTCCGAAGATTGCAATTGGAGAACGTTAACCTGCACAAAAAAAACATGATTTAGTACAGGCAATTGATATGCATACTAATTGAGTTCGCATGAAAGCTTAACCCGAAATATGGGAGGAAAGATAGGTCCCACCGGGCGTGCCAGAATCCGTAGGGTGTTTTTCGTCACCCTATTGAGATGGGAATACGCGCGCGCTTGTCAGGCATACTACAAATTTCCCTTGCCTAGGGTAGGACGGGATTTATTGATTGTGGGGATCCAAATCTCCGGCAGCCGCGGACTAAGCTGCCGTTAATTATCCCTCGCCTTTGGAGCGAAGGAACCTCCGATTGACGGGTTAAACTGGTCATGCGAACTCAATGTGCAGTGTTGTGTTTTGAAAGGGTTTTGGATATATCGGGGGCCCCGCAGAGTTTTTACGGGGGTCCCACCCCCCATTGAGTTTTTCCTAATGGGAACAGTGTGGTGGAGTATGTGTGTGTGTGCATATATATATATATATATATATATATATATATATATATATATATAAATGGAAATGGCATCTAAAGGATGCGTGGGCCAACGCCCTACGTGCCTAACACGCGAGCGCTGGGCGCTTAGGCGCTAGCGCATCAAGTGCCCGGCACATGGGCGCTGGGCGCTTGAGCGCTAGCGCTTCACGTGCCCGGCACATAGGCGCCGGGCGCTTGAGCGCTACGCGTTCGGGCGCTTGAACGCAAGGAGCTCGAGCGCTGGCGCATCACGTGCCCGGCACGTGGGCGCTAGGCCCTTGAGCGCAAGGCGCTCGAGCGCTAGCGTTTCACGTGCCCAGCACGTGGGCGCTGGGCGCTTGAGCGCTAGGCGCTCGGGCACCGGCGAGAAAAGGGGGCTTTTAGCCCCAGAAATAGGATTTAAACTCCCGAAAGAGGATTTAGAGTGGAGTTAAACTCCTAAGATATTTTTGGAGATGATGAAAGGGGCTTCTCCCTTCAGTTCTGGATCTTCCCAAAGTGGGATTTTTGGAGAGGGGTCTCCTTCTTCTTCCCCTCGGTTTGCCGGATCTTGGATGAAAAGGGGGGTGAGATTTAAAAATCTCCCATTTTTTGAGATCTGATGGAAGATCTGAGCTCCCCTTTGTGGGTTTTGTGGTAAAAAACTATTTATTTTTTTAGGAAGGAAGAGTTAAACTCTTGATTTAATTCAAAAGAAAGAAGAAGGTTTAGAACCTTGAAGAAGGAGAAGGAGGCACAAAAACCCTAGAGTTTGAGAGAAATGAAAAGTATATGTTTTTTATTCATCATCATGTTGCCTTATATAGGCTTACATGTTTGCATATAGTCCATTGGGCTTTACAAAATGGCATTTTGCCCATCCCATGCCTCATGTGCTATTTCTTTTTGCACATAAGCCATGGGCTTTACAAAAATTTGGCTTTGTGCCCATTTTTCTTACATTCATGCACAAAAAATTACATAAAAATTATTTATTATATGATTTTTATTTTGGGCATGGAGGAGGGCTGGCCGCTTCATGCTCGGACTCGACCTGGGCATGGGCCCACTTGGTTTGGGGTTGACCTTGACTTTGACTTGGTCAACCGGGGTGCAATTTTCAACCCCAACACTTATAATATGTTGATCATAGTTAAGGTCATAAGTGCTAGGGGTAAAAACCATTATCGGGGGTTTCAAGTGTTGAAATTTGCAATGAGATTGTATACCTTCTATGAGATATTTGGATCTTGATACCCACTGTGAGTAATTGTTACTCCTGGAAGAGTTTTTCACTTTACAATTAGCCGATCAAGTAGGTGTCTAGAAAGGTGTCAACGGGATTACGCCTCTAGAAAAATGATGTTTATTTTAATTAGGTCCATGCGAAAGCATGTGGAACCTCTCTCAAAGTACTGGCACTGGCCTGACTGAAATATTGGCGAACTTGTAGGGTGTAATTAATCCCGGCTAGTCTTTCCTTTTAAGGTTTGAAGGAAGATTTGATAAAAACAGTGGGATCCATCCTGATTAGATAAAATATATAACCAATCTGATCTTACAAGAGCACACGCAGAGAGTTTTCTTCTCTCTCTCTCTCCAGGTAGCGACCATGTCACGCCTTAATTAAGATAATAATATGGATGTATTGACCGAACCCGCTTGTTATACTGAGCTGGGGAACATTGGTCCCGCTCTACCTTATAATTGTTATAAATCCGAGCAGGATATGAGGGAATACTAGGATTCCCATGCCGCCCAAACGAAGAAACTGCATGATGATGCATCTTCTTCGGGTGTGTTCATTACCGAGAACTGTTTCTCAGTATTCTTTATGTCCTGGATATTTGATACCGGATCAGGATCCCATATATGTAATCTGTTACATGGGCTACAGAAAGGTGGAGAACTGGGAATGGGTGATATGTCTCTAAGTATAGAGAACGGTGCAATTGTTGCAGCCAAGGTGTTGGCAGTTATCATTTTGTATTGCCAAATGGTAATACATTGATTCTGAACGAATGTTATTAGATACCGAACCGATATGCAACATTATATCGGTCTCTTTATTTACTAAAGAAGGATATAATTTTGTATTGCTGGATTAATGTTTTGAATATTTCCTATATCAAGAGTTGATCGGATTAGGCACGTTATCTAATGACATACACGTTCTAAATCAAACTACAGTTCTCAATGTACAGAACACACATAAGAGGAAGAGTTCAGAAATGAACGAATTCTTCTTGAAGCATTGTAGACTAGGTCATTTCAATGCGACCCGACTAGCTAAGTTACATTAAAATGCATATTTAAATCAGTTTGAATTTACATCTTATGAAACTTGCCAGTTATGTCACAAAGATATCATGACCATAGCTCCGTTTACTGGAAACAGAGAAAGAGTTAGTGAACTCTTGGGATTGATACATGATGATGTATGTGGTCCCCTGTCTATATATGCCAGGAATGGTTCTTTATACTTCATTACATTCACTGATGATCTCTCAAGATTCGGACACATGTTCCTGTTGAAACACAAGTCTGAAGCTTTTAAGAAATTCAATGAATATAAATCCGAAGTAGAGAACCAAAACGGGTATAAGTATTATGTCCTTTGATGGGATCAAGGAGGAGAATACTTGAGCATGGAATTCCTGGACTATTTCAAAAGGAGAATGAGATTCTCTCTCAGCATTACTCCTCCGTATACACCACAGCACAACGGTGTATCGGGGCGGATCAATTTTACCCTATTTGATATGGTGCGCTCTATGATGAGTACTGCTGAGTTGCCTGTTTCCTTTTGGGGTTATGCGCTTGTTGAAGCAGCATACCTATTGAATTGGGTTCCAATCAAAACAGTGCCTACCACTCCATATGAGATATGGTATGGGAAGAGCCCATCTCTTAAGCATGTTAAGATTTGGGTTGTCCGGCCTATATCTAAAAGCAAAATCCGGACAAGCTCGAGACAAGGTCAGTTCTGTAGAAGTTTGTTGGATATCACAAGCATTCGCAAGGGAATATCTTCTACCACACCGAGAAACAAAAGGTGTTTTATTTCTCGGCATGCCACCTTTTTAAGAAAAGGAATTTTTAAGGAAGAAATTTGTGTTCATGAGGTTGAATTGGAAGAAGTTCCAGCTATACAAACTACAGCTATTGATTTGATAGAACCGGAGGATTCAATAGTTTCCGACAAACCTCAACCTCTTCGCCGATCTAGCAGGGTTCCTCATCCGCCTGAGAGATACTTCGGTTTTCTCGATGACAGTAAGAGAAAGGATTGCATCATGGAGATGATGACCCAACTATTTTCAAGCAGGCCATCATGAGTGGGGTCTCTGTAAGAATGGCTGGATGCTAAGCGATCTGAGATGGAATCCATGTACACCAACAAAGTATGGACTTTGGTTGCTATATCTGAAGGGTTAAATTCCCATCAGGAGCAAGATATCTTGAGAAGATTACTTGGTGAAGATGGAAAAGTTGAGACTTTCAAAGCTAGACTCATTGCAAAAGGTTCTCGTCATTGACCAGATGTGGATTATGATGAAACATTTTCTCCAACAGCTATGCTTAAGTCCATCCAGATCCTACTTGCCATTGCTACATACCATGACTACGATATCTGGCGGTTGGGTGCCATGATTGCTTTTCTGAATACTGATTTAGAAGAGAGCGTCTATAAGTACACAGCCAGAGGGCTTCGTAGACAGTGGGAGCAGCGGAAACGTGTGCAAGTTTCTTTATGCGTTAAAGCAGGCATCACGGAGTTGGAACATCTGTTTTGATATGATAGTCAAAGCGTTTGACTTCATCAAAATGGTAGATGAACCTTGTATATACAAAAAGGTAGTAGAGAGTAAGGTGATCTTTTTTGTATTGTACGTGAACGGCATACTCTTGATAGGAAAGGAGTTTCCTATGCTACACTCGGTCAATCTCCTCTTATCACATTGATTCTCCATGTAGGATCTAGGTGATACCTCATAAATCCTGGTTTTTGGATCTATGCGATAGATCTAAATGGATGTTAGGATTTTCACTAGGGTAGTGAGATAGTTCCAAATGATCCTGGGGAGAATTATTGGACAGCTTTGGAGAACCTTCTTAAGTGCTTGAGAAACACTAAAGAAATGTTCTTGGAGTTTGGTAACGGTAAACTCTAGTTGGAGTCCCTTACTGACTCGAGCTTCCAGAGTGATAAGGTCGACTGTCAGACAGTCACAGGCTTTGTCTTTACCTTCAGAGAAGGGACGGTATGTTGGAAGAGTTCCAAGCTAGATATCGGGGCAAACTAGACGATAAAGGCTGGATACATCGCTATCAAAGATACTACCAAAGAGGCAGTCTGGGTGTATATTTGTTCATAAGATGAACCAGGTTCCTACCATTGTGTGACAATGGAGGTGCGGCTTTGGCCTAGGAACCCCGATCCCATCAGTGACCAAGACATATTCTAAGGCAGTATCACCTGATCAAGGAGATGGTTGATCTCCAAGAGATCAAGGTTAGGAGAGTTAATGCGAAAGATAACACGGCGGATCCACTCACAAAGGCCTTTCCTGCGAGAGATTTTTATAGGACGTTGGGTATGCTATACTACAACAACTGGTCTTAGTGCAAGTGGGAGATTGTTAGTTGTATATATGCCCTAGAGGCCATTATTGTACATGAGATGTATATTATAGTGGATACTTGGATATATAGGGAAGACTTTCTTGCTCGACATGATAGTACGCTATCTGGTTGCTCTTTATCTTAACATGTACACTTACTGTCTTTCTGTTACATGTTGATAAAGCCCTTAGGATGTGTACTTGACTTCCAGGATTATGATGCAGATCATACTAGTGGGGCCTGGGTAGTCCATGAGTTCATCCTTCAATGTTCCTAGTCGTGGGAATATCGAGACGGGGCATCGATATTCCAGAGTAGACTAGCGTATATCTTCTAGACCCATGTGATGAGCGATAGATGATCCCATATCCATTGGTGTTTGATATCAGAGATGGTATACGGGTGCTCAGTGGTGACTGGGTACACTAAACGGACTCGCCGAGAACTCCTAGATGGTATTATACCTCACATCAAATAGCAGTTTTCTGGTGACACTGGTACAGGTTAGTCTGTTGATCCGAGATCGTCATAGAGTCTTGTGTGTCTCCCACTGTGCTTTGATTTCCACCCTACCACGGCTCTACTGAGTCGTGCAAATAGGTAGTTTTGGGTACAGTCCCGAGTCACATGGAGGCAATGAGCGATAGGAGGGGATTCGTCTCTCCCGGTATTGGGGGTTGATGTTGCGCTATGCTCGATTGGCCATAACTGAAATCCCTAGCTAGGGTAGATGATATTTACTGGTAAGTGTTATCAGTAGTTTCTCGACCCGTTATGGACCTTACATCGGCATGACTTATCAAGCTATTGGGGTCTGACATTTACCACCCTAGGCGAGATATGCGACATATCAGACGAAGAGACCGGACTATACGGTAATGTTACTAATGGGATTCGCAGGAGTATGAGTAGGCTTGCTTGTTGATCTTCTGATCGCTCAATACCCGGGTGGCCGTTACGTTTAGCAGGCCTCTTGCGGCTTGTGGGTGTTTGATATGATCATCACCTACTGCCGGCGTATTGACGAGTCTTTAGAGTCCTATACAGAGGTTTCCTGGCTCAGGCGAAACGGAGTAGGAGAACATATGTGATATGTGCGGGACCGAGATTAATACATGTATATGATACCGTATTCTAATCTCGCGATATATGACATCGGCCGGTTATATGTCATATAGCCGGGTTATCGAATCAAGTGTTGATTCAGTAAGTTGATATTATTGATATTAGTCGGTTATATGTGATATAGCCGGATCATTAAATCAAGTGTTGATTTAATGATTTAATGTATAATTATATATATTTGATATATAAATTTACATTAACTAATATTAGCTCACTTGACCATTTCTTTTTCTCACTTGTGCATACATGAAATATATGTGATATATGTTAATGTATCATGCTTGGTTAAATATGCAACTTGGGTGTATGAAAATCATACCATGCTATATGATAATGGTTAGGTTTTATTTATCTTATTAATTCAAAATTAGTGGAAATTTGTTATGCTTGGAAGCTTGGAGAAGCTTGAAGCATCTTTGACAAAGTCCACTTCTTTTATTTTATCTAAGATATATATTAACCTAACCCTAATCAAGTATCCATGGTTTATTCTCTATAAGGGTTAGCCATGACATAAACTAACCTATGGTTGCATTTCTAACCTCACTCTCATTCTCTTCATCACTTGATCATCTTCTTCTACATTTGATTCTAGCTCTCTTGATCTTGAGAAAGTGATGAAATATTGTGAGAAAAATAAATCTAAAGTGAGCCCATTTTCTACTTCATCATCCTCTACTACTAGCCATTTAGTTTAGGGTGTTCTCTTCACAAAGTTCATCACCTAGAGAAGAGGTAGCTTGGGTTTGAGTCTTCTCGACGTAGATCATCATCGGCCTCGAATACTTCGAGCAAGGTTGTTCATTTCTCTAAGGGAACCCATACTAGAGTTCGGGAGATCACTACTTGCAGCGAAGAGACGTCTACACGGAGCTTTAGAAGTGAAGGACCGGTCTACAAAGGCTCTATTCCTCATTCACTTGTTGTAATGTTTGATTACATGCTTTATATTGTCTATTCACTGTAGCTAGATCCTAGGTTAGGGTTCATTAGCACTCTAGAATATTTGAAATTGGCATGCTTGATGTCTTGAAAACCTAGTAGGGTGCTAAGTAATCCCAACATAAAGTACGTGAGGAGCTTGGCACTGCCTAGTGGGTGCCAAGCACTTTCATTCTATGGCGCCCACATGAGAGTCACATGGGACGCTGGGCGGTAGGGCGCCGCCCACTGAGTGCTAAGCGCTCCTGAGTTCTGAGGCATCCATGTGAGGGGCACATGAGACGTTAGGCGCTGAGCGCCGCTTATTGAGTGCTAAGCACTCCTTATTTAGTGGCGCCCACGTGATGCGCTGGTCGCTGAGTGTCGCCCACTGAGTGCTAAGCGCTTCTGAGTTCTGAGGCATCCACGTGAGGGGCACGTGAGACGCTAGGCGCTGAGCACCGCTTATTGAGTGCTAAGCACTCCTTATCTAGTGGCGCCCACGCGAGGGGCACGTGATGCGCTGGTAGCCGAGTGCCGCCCACTGAGTGCTAAGCACTCCTGAGTTTTGAGGCGTCCACGTGATGGGCACGTGAGACGCTAGGCACTGAGCGCCGCTTATTGAGTGCTAAGCACTCCTTATCTAGTGGCGCCCACGTGAGGGGCACGTGATGCGCTGGGCTCTGAGTGCCGCCCACCGAGTACTACGCACTCCTGAGTTCTGAGGCGTCCACGTGAGGGCCACGTGAGACGCTAGGCACTGAGCGTCGTTCACTGAGTGCTAAGCACTCCTGTACTCTCTCTCTTTTTGAATGATCCACAGGATCTTTATCTATTTTTATTTATCTAAAATTTCCAAGAAGAGAGTTCTTCTTCCTCGAGAATTTAATTCTCTGTTCTTTCGAAGCTTTCTTCTTTTTTTAAGCTTATGAGGGGGTTCCTCTTCTTTAGACTTGAAGTCTTGGGTCCTTCATATAGTAGAGGCAATTTGTTGGTTAGCTCCGAGGAAATCTCTCATTAAGAGATCCCAAATGATTTGGGGATTTTACCCACCGTTGGATCCTTGATCTAAGGACCTCTGTTTTGCAGAAAATATTTTCTTGTTTTTAACAAGATTAGGGAAATATTTACCCATACAGAATTTATTCTGTAGATCGGTGATTCTTTAATCACCATTGGATTTTTAATCCAACGAAACTCTATTTTACAGAGGGCAATCTTTCTTGTTTAGAAAGATTTGAGAAATTTTTCCTCTACACAGAATTTAATTCTGCATCCTGATGATTTATCGGCTTCGTTGGATCTATGATCGAACAGCTCTTCTTAACAGAGAGTGGAATTTAATTCTACTGGGCGTCGGCGCTCACGTGTTGTGCACGTGGGTGCTGCTTAAGATTTTTGTGTGCTTTGCACACGGGCGTTGCTCATATAAGAGTTTTTAACTCTGGCGCTGGCGCCCTCGTGGAAGGCACGTAAGGCGCTGCCTCTTCAGTTTTGAACAGAGCTTTGCTTTTTTATTGGGGAAACATATGCCCCTCCACCGTTGCGCTCACGTGGCTCGCACGTGAGTGCAGCGGTGGCATCTTTCTACCGTTTGATCTCCTTGGAAGTTGAACCATTTTCTTGTGCCTATAAGTTGGGCCTTTAGCCCTTGAGATGAGTGTTGTTCATCTTCCCTAACCCTCTTCTTTCTTCGAGAATTTAATTCTCTTTCCAGAGCTCAGATCTCTGTCCAAGGAAACTCTTTTAGAGTGAAAATTCTGTCAAAATTTTGTAAGAATTATGACCAAACTCTTGAAGGAATCTCTTCATGTCTTAGGTTTTACCCATTAACAGAGGTTTGCTCTTCTCTTGTAACGATCTCTTAGAGATCTCAAAAAAATGAAACTTTTTTTTACTTGAGTAGATCATAGATCTTAAAGATCTTTTAGGATTTTACCCTGTTAGAAAGCTTTGTTTTTGAGGGTTCTGGGATGTTATCCCATTGTTCTACAGAGCATGGCTTTAAAAATTTTTGGGAATTTTATTCCCTCTCTAATTTTCTTAACAGATTTGAAATCTGTTTGCAGAACACAGTTCTCGAGGGAGTTTAACTCCCGAGTCCAATGATGTTTTCTCATTAAATGAGAATCCTTTTGGATTCTATTTTTAATGAGTGACTGCCCCATCATTGATGGGGTGTCTCCTTGATTTTGTGGGGCCCTTTTCCCCTTTTTTAATTTTTTAATTTTTTATTTTTGAACTGTGGTGCAGTACAATTTTAAGTGACAAAGAATATTAAGGCCTTAATCATTGCGTCAATAGCTGACTCCTCTATTTTTGTGCAGGTACTATGGCTTTCGATTCCTCTTTTCCCTTCGTACGTTCGGAAAGCGCTTTTGCCGACGAGCCCGTAGATAGGGAAGTCTTCGCGCTTATTAAGGATCATGACCCAAAGCAAAAAGCTCTTCATCTGTGGGGGTCATGGTATAGTCAGATTATCCGGGGTCGGTGCAGTTTTTCTTGTGCAGCACCTTCGGAGCCAATCCCAGCGATTCATTACGCTGATCCGCCTCAAGTGACTTACGCCGTAGAAGAGGTTAACTGGACCTTGGAAGGTCGTTTTCAGCCTTCCATGGCGTCGATACCCGTACAGCCACCGATGACCTTGAATATTTTGGGGCAACGCATATGCCAAGGAGAGTCGCGCCCTTGGGGGCAAGTTTATATGATAAGATTGACGCCCCGTCATTCGGCCGGCTATCTACAGTGGGCCTGGTATATCCTGTCGGCCAAGAAGTCGCTGCTATTAAAGACCGGGTTGTACCCTGCAATCTACGCGTCTCTCTTTCATTACCATGCTCCCCATGTGTGGTGGATCAAGTCTTTATTGGAACAATGGAACATCCTGACCTATACCTTTCTCTTATCAGATCGGGAAGTTTCGATTTCATTGGAAGAGTTCGCGGAGATCTCCGGCTTACCTGTCAGAGGGGAGCACTATGAGGAGATACTTCCCCCCGATGAGTACATCTTTGCCACTAAGTCAGTGGTAATGGGCCTTACCCCGGAGAACGCCGTTCAACATGAGTTCCCTAGCCTGATCAAGGTGTTGAACATGTAGGAGAATTTATTCCTGGTGTCTGGCGGGCATGGGGTTAGCTTCGCAGATTTTATCGCCCGCTTTCTTCATCCGGAAGTTCTGTCTAAGCAGGCCGCGAAATTCGCTAAACTCGACGACCCGTTCGGGTTTGGTTTAGATAACTTGCCGACGGTGGAAACGGATCTAAAGAATTTCTTTATTCCGGACACTCCATTTGTCCCCTTTGCGGAGATCGCTGCCCCAGGTGTTGACGAAGAGTCGTTCTTTTTGGGGTTTATTGGCCTATGGCTGAGTTGGTTCGAGCTTCCGACACACCCTTGCTACATGAGGCCATCTGTTTTTTATCCGGCTCATCGCATCGTCATAGGGACGCGCGTGGCCGTTGGCATCGCGGGGTTAGCTCATCTATACCACGGCCTGAGTTTAGCAGCTGACACTACTCAGCCGGGGGTAAAGCTCGTGTATTTCCCATTGCATTACTTCACATCATGGATCGAGATGCACGTGCTGGATGCCTTTGGTGTTCACAAACGACCTCGATTCTATGAAAGCTACAACTTCCCCCGGGTCATGCATCTAGTTGACGCTTTTGCTCCAGACCCGTCACAGCGAGAGGCTCGGCGATTTCTCCTTCGACCACACTTGGTTGGGGACAGTATGACCTTTGTCGATAGAGTCTTGACTATCGGCAAAGAATTCACCAAGGTGGTCCAACCGTTGCACGATACTTTTAAGGATGGGGTTTCTGCGTTGAGGGCCCGGGAGGTCATGCACCTGTACTCTATCAGACCGGGTTTCTTAGTGTTTAGACAGAACGCCTCGGTGCTGTTTATGAGGTACTGTTAGTATAATATGCCTTAGAGGCCATTATTGTATAGTACTAGCTTGTATATTACATTTTGGAAGCTTGGGATGTATACACGGATTTATGACAACCTTGCTCGATATAATAGTATGCTACATGGTTTGTATCTATCATAATATGTGTATGCGTTTCTTTTAACATATCGCTAATACATATTGATAGAGCCTTTAGGATCTTTGCTTGACTACTAGCGTTGTGATGGCAGTCACACTAGTGGGGGCTGGATAGTCTATAAGCACATCCTTATACTGGTCCCTAGTCGTAGGATTATCGAGACAGGACATCGATACTCCAGAATAGACTGGTGTATACGCTTCTCATCCCAGGAGGGGAGATGGTCTGTCCCACAGCCATCAGTATGTCGTACTGAAGATAGTATACAGGTGCTCGTTAGGTTACGAGAACACTGGACAGGACTCGTCGGGAACTGTTGGTTGGTATTATACCTATCGTCAGTTAGCAGTTCCTAGGTGACATGAGTACAGCTTAGTCCGTTGACTTGACACTACTGCTTCGCCTCAAGTGTGTTCCACTATTCTTAGATTACTACCCTACCACGGCTCTATTGAGTAATGCAAACAGGTAGTAGTTGGGTGCAGTCCCGAAGCACTTGGAGGCAGTGGCGGTTAGATAAGATTCATCTCTCCCGGTATTGGGGGTTGATGTCGCGCTGTGTTCGGAACGCCATTACACAAAGTCCCTGAAAAGGGCAAGTGAGATTTACTGGTAGGTACTCCAGCAGTTTCTCAGGGTGTTTTGGATTGTACTCCGACACGACTTATACCGCTATTAGGGGTCTGACGTTTTACCTCCCCCTAGGCCTGATATGCGACACTCTTAGACGAACAGACCGGACTGTACGGAGATTGTCACATTCAGTCTTAGTAGGAGTTCGGATGGGTTTTCCTCATCGGCCTTCTTATCAACATCTACCTGGGGACTGTTACGTACAGTTAGTACCGCTTGCGCCTATGGTTAAACCCACTGCCAGCGTAGTGTCGAGTCTTTAGAGTCCCACACAGAGGGTTTTCCACCTTTGGGCGAAACGATGTAGAGGTCGTATGGTTTTACGACAGGGTTCGTTCACATATGCGTACTTGTGCGTGTTTGGTGTTCGGGCGGTTGATATTAGTGGGCTTTGGTTTAAGCCGGATCATAGTATTAGATTTTGGATTGGTTTAGTCTCATTGTATTCGTGTTTCTCGGAACACGGATGCGGGTATGTATATACGGATGATAGGGGCAAAGAAGGAGACACCTCATTAGGGTTTTGACCATTGACTTGATTAAAACCATAATGAGATGGAGGAAATTGTTTACTAATTTTTATTAGAGATAATTGTGTCATGGCTAATTGGTTTGACCATTTGACTATGTTGACTATTGTTGACTTAGATATTTTTGTTGAGCATAAGATATTTTGCTTAGCATTAATTGTGACATGATAATGGTCAAATCAAAGGAGCCATCACAATTATCCTAATAAAACTTATTTTTCTCTTTCCTCAAAAGAGAGCTCTCTTCATTATTTTCTCATACTCTCTCTTAAGGTTCTCTCCTTCTTTCTCTCTCAAACCCTAGTATCTCATGAGTTGAGAATCAAGGGTCATTGAGACTTAGCCACCAAAATCCTTCTCTACTCACTCTAGGATACTTAGTTTAGCACACAAAGTACCTAGTTACTTCATTATAGAGATTGGAGCTCAAGGTAGAGTGTAACACCCGAGCCCAATGCTACTAATTTCAGTTATCGTTCGAACGTAGTGTGGCACTTATTTTATTTATCTTGCTTGATGGTTAATTATTGTAAATTCTACCCGGAAATTAATTTATGCATATAACAATTCTTGGCATCTAAAATAAAATTAAAAATATTCATCTTGGCCTGCTTGACACCCCTAACCCTGTTGTAGCGTCCGTGCATCGTGTTCTCGTCCCGTTCAGTGAAACGGGCGAGTTTGGATGGCTACGTGCACGTACGTGTGTCCGTTTTGGGGGTATACTATTTGATCATAAAACACTTCATTTTAAATTTTGGATCCCACCTAAAATTCTATTATTTCAATTTCAAATTTTTGGACCCGACCCGGGCGCGATTTGGAAATGTTTTACTTTGCGCAAAAATCCCAGATTTTAATATATTTAAACCATCATATATAATTTAGTTAACCATATAATATTTTTACAATCTTTTATATCCTTCTGAATTTATTCTCTCAACCAATCGCAACCTCCCCTTTAACCCCATGGGCCCCACTTTCTCTCTTTCCTTCTTCTCTCTCTCTCTCTCCACTTTTTCTCTCTCTCTCATATATTCTTTCGTACTTCTCTTTATCATTCTTTCTCTTCTTGCTTCATGTCTCGTTTCTCATTTTTTTTAACTGTTCTTTTGTTGCCGGAATTCCGTCGTGCCGGTGACGCTTCATGACGTTCCAGCGAGGTACCCCGACCCGTGTGGTTCCTTTGTTCTTCGTTTGGGTTCATTCCGTGAACCGTGCGCCCGTCGCGAGTTTTCCCCGCCGACGGTTAACGTTCCGTTTTCCCGATTCGCGACCCATCGAGGCAAGTTAATCTTGCTACATGCTATATAATTCATTTTATACCTATTTAAATAAATACCATACCTATAGTTTAAATCTAGTGCCCCACGTTTAATTTTATAACGTTTCGATGTTCCATTTGCATCCGTTTATATCATATTAAATCTAGATCATGAAAACTTATCTTGTGACATACTAGATTACATTATACTGCATCCATATCAATTAAAATATATATCATCGTAATATTTCTTATTATTATCTTTAATTAGTTTATAATCTGCATTTTATAATATTATATATTTAAAAATATTATAGTTTACACATGAAACGTCGTTGAAAAAGCGGATACGACAAATCTGAAATTTACTGTACACCTTACCTTATAAAATTCATTATAAATCATAGAAAAATCCTTAATATACGTTCTTTAGTTCGTTACGAAGCTAACTCAGAATACTATAACACTATGAAATATTTACTTGAAAAATAAATTGTTTAAATAACGTAAAATGCAAATGAAAATGTCTCCAAACTGCTGTCCAGGGAAATTCCAGCAGCAAACTTTCAACTTCGAATGTTCATAACTTTTTGTAGGGACAACCTGAAATGCTTATACTTATAAAACTGAAAACCTTATTGAATTATCTTTGTTTTGGTATAAGACACGTCCCTTTTGGAGAACGTTTGTTATTTTTAAGCTATTTTACAAATTAGGGTGACGCTGAATTTCTGAACGGAACTTTCTTGTGCATGGTTAATCAATACCACTTTTATAGTTATTAATTGCTTTGAATATGCTATCCATATTAATATTATTATATCAATATTTATATCACATATTGCTTAGTTGTACATCCCACATTACCATTTTATAGTTTTATAACTTTTCGGATACCCGTTTGCATCCATCGCATTTAAGATACATATAATTGCATTCATATATCACATTACTACATAATAAGGTGATATTAACACTCCATGTTTAATAAATTGCATCCTAATTAATATTGGAACTATAAATGTAACCCTAATCGATAACTGTGCATCTATATCCTTGAAATTATATCTATTTGCATATCATATTACATGTTCCAGTTTATTGTTCTGATAGTACTCATGCTTGTTTATTTATACACATGCTTATGTTAGTTTGATTATGAGCACCCACATGACATCTTGTGCTTCCTGACATGACCTGTTACACTTCCTACTTGACCCGACATGGTACCGTATACTGCTTGACTTGACATGATGTACCATGACCTGACCCGTTACCTGATCTTGTGCCTAATGCCAACAAACCTGACATGTAGTCCTCATGGACCGTTCCTGTTGTCTATCCAGACAAACCTGCTTTTACCTGTTCCTGTGTTGGCATTAGTTCTTGACTACTGAATACCTGACTTGACATACATAACTTGGGGGTATGGGGAAATCAAATGTGAAACCTGACTTGTAACTCAATAGTTCGATATCTGTTCTGATCAGTCTTACGGGCTAGGCCAGCCCCGGAGTGATGATGCTGACATCACTCGCCCATCCTGCTACCTGTTACTGCCTAGCGGCACGTCTCGGATTCAGCCCCGAGAGTCTTGACCATGGTCCCGGGCATGCACGGGATACTATTGAGTTACATCGACGATTCATCAATTGATTTCAAAGACTCTAGAATAGAAAACCTGATAGAACAGTTTAGTGACCCACTGCACACTACCCTGCACTGCTTGATTCACATTATTGCTACTCTCGTTTTATTCATGTTTATATTACATTGCCTGCTACACTGTTCATATTATATTACTTGATGACATGACGCGCTGACGTCTGGGTTTTGCATGGCCCAGATTCTGTACTGCTGTCGCAGTCCGAGCAGGAGTACTTCAGCCAGCAGGCTGAGCTGTGAGTTCAGTAGTAGTTAGTTTTATTTCCTACATTTATTTCCTGATGTGAGCCCGCATTATGGGACATACATTTCAGTTATTTGTATTGGATCATTTGCTTCCGCATTTATTTATTATTGACTCCTGTTATTCTGGATTATGGACATGTTTTAGATAGTTTATCTCGTTCTTGATATCTCTACAGCCGTAATGTGACTGTGGATGGATACTTCCTACCCACAGGTAGCATGGTTGGCTATGTCACATGCCCAATCTAGCGTACTCTGGGAAGCGGGGCATGACATGGTTCTTTTGGTATCAGAGCCATAGGATAGTCGGGTTGATTCTTTTGTAGTTGGGTGTTGTACCCAATACACGAATCAGAATACCCGTGTTTAGGAAACATGTCCTGCCACCTTACCGTTTACCATTCTTGAATCACATTCTTCCTGATTATATCTTTTACGATGTGCAAACTTCCTTTGCATATCGACTCGAAACCTGATTCCTTGTTATCTCTAGGACTTAGGCGACTTGGGTAGAGTTATGTAATTATGGCTATGATACCGCGACATAGTTACAATGCGGCACTCTATTTAAGTATCTTGGAGTTCTAGCCATGATCTATATTCAGAATCTATCATCATGCTAATGTTGGGTGTTTTGAGTTCAGGAATATGGCCGGTAAGAATTTGAAGATGTACCAAGGCGTGTCGACGAAGCCGCCATGCTTGGAGTGATAAGGGGAATGCTGGAGAATCAAAAGAAACAGACCGAGCTGATCCAGCAGCAAGCGAACTCGTTTCAGGAAGGTTTGCAGATCGTTCAGCAGTCTGTGAACAATGTTGGAGCTAAGCCAGTTGACCGAGTAGGGACAGTAGCAGATTTCAGACGTTTGGGTCCGTATACATTTACTGGATTGGAGGAGCCGTTGCCAACAGAGCAGTGGCTAGTTGACGCAGAGAATTTGCTTATTGCGGCACAGATTCCAGATGAGAAAGAGTTGATGTGGTACGCATTCAGTTAGTGGATTACGTCCGAGAATGGTGGCTTGTAGAAGAGAACCGTTTGCCCAAGCCGATCAAGTGGGCGGATTTTTTTCGAAGAGTTTCCTGGAGAAGTTCTTCCCGCGGACTGCACGGGAGGAAATGGAAGAGAAGTTCATCGGACTAAAGCAGAAGAGAGCACCTGTAGATGTGCATGCAGCAGAATGGACGAGACTCAGTAGTTTCGCTGGACCTTTAGTTGCCAACGATGCAGACAGGGCACGGAGGTTCATGCGCAGCCTGGACGTGGACATCCAGAGGCAGATTGTCTCCCTGGGTTTGACCACTTTCTCACAAGTACTTGCGGTAGCCGAGAGCAGCAGAGTTTATCTGGGATGAAGGGGAGTTTTTCTGTCGGGCCAGTCGAGTTTAGGGCTAGGCCGACAAATAATATTCTTGCATCAATGGAAGTGATGAAAGTGAAGAGCCGGCTGTTGTTCGTGATTTTATGGACGTGTTTGAAGATATATCGGGTTTAACGCCAAAGCGAGACGTGGAGTTCGCAATTGATCTTATTCCTGTGGCAGCGCCAGTATCCGAAGCGTATTATCCAATGGCGCCAGTAGAATTGGAAGAAGTCAAGAAATAGGTTGCTGAATTGCTTGAGAAAGATTGGATTCGAAGCAGTAACTCGCCTTGGGGAGCTCCAGTTCTTCTAGTAAAGAAGAAGGATGTTACAAGAAGGATGTGCATCGACTATCGAGAATTAAACCGGGTGACTATTAAGAACAAGTACCCGATCCCTCACATTGGCGAACTTTTCGAGCAGCTTAGTGGCGCGAGGGTATTCTCGAAGCTGGATTTGCGATCCCGATATCATCAGGTCCGAGTGAAAACAGAAGATATTTGCAAGACGGCGTTCCGAACTCGGTATGGACATTACGAGTACTTAGTGATGCCCTTCGGAGTAACGAATGCGCCGGCAGTATTCAGGGACTTGATGAACCGAATCTTTTCACCGTTCTTGGACCAGTTTATCGTGGTTTTTTTTATTGACGATATTCTGGTTTATTCGAAGAGTTTTGAGGAACATTCTGAGCATTTGAAGATCGCACTGCGGACGTTGAGACATGAGAAGTTATATGCGAAGATGAGCAAGTGCAAGTTTTGGCTGGAGGAAGTAAAGTTTTGGGGCATGTTGTGTCTGGCGATGGAATTTCCGTCGATCCAGAATAGATTGCAACAGTTCGTAATTGGCCAATTCCAAGAAATGTTGCGGAGATAAGAAACTTTCTTGGACTCGCCGGGTATTACAGAAGATTTGTGGAGAACTTTGCTCGTCTGGCGGAGCCGTTAACCAAGCTTACGCGCAAGGAGGTACCTTTTGTACGGACGGATAAGTGTGCGTTAGCTTTCGAGACGTTGAAGCAGAAGTTGATAACCGCCCCTATTCTGACCGTGCCAGACAATTCCGGAGGATTGGTGTTTCACAACGACGCATCTGAGAAAGGATTGGGATGTGTTTTGATGCAGCATGGGAAGGTTGTAGCATACGCATCGAGACAGTTGAGGACCCATGAGAAGAATTACCCAACTCATGACTTGAAACTTGCGGCTGTGACTTTCGCTTTGAAGGTTTGGAGACACTACCTTCTGGGCGAAAGGGTCGAAGTTTTTACTGATCATAAGAGCTTGAAGTATGTGTTCACACAGAAGGAGCTTAATATGAGGCAGCGTAGATGGTTGGAGCTGATGGCTGACTACGATCTTGATCTTAAGTACCATCTGGGGAAGGTTAACGTCGTGCCGGATGCGCTTAGTCGGTTACCAGCAATTCAGGTGTTAACTACGCAGAAGGAGATCGTTGAAGATTTTCGAAGATTTGACTTGGAGGTTGTGCTATCGCATTCTACGGGACAGTTGATGCAGCTGCAAGTACAGTCATCTTTGATCGAGAATATTAAAGCAGCACAATCGCAGGACCCTAGACTGCAAAAGTTTCGAGGACAGGTTGAAGCCGGACTACGAACAGATTTATTAATCCCCGAAGATGGTTCGTTGAGGTTTGGTACCCGTTTGTGTGTGCTAAAGGGAGATATTCGTGAAGAGCTTATGAAGGAGGCACACAGTTCAGCTTATTCTGTACATCCAGGAGGCACAAAGATGTACCGAGATATTCGACAGCATTTCTGGTGGGAAGGCATGAAACGAGAGATTGCTCGCTTTGTGGCAAAGTGCTTGGTGTGTCAGCAAGTTAAGGCTAAACATCAAAGGGTTGCTGGTTTATTGCAACCACTTCCGATTCCTCAGTGGAAGTGGGAACATATAACCATGGATTTCGTGACGGCTTTACCGCGAAGTCCAAAAGGCAACAATGCTATATGGGTGATTGTTGACCGATTGACCAAGGCAGCTTATTTTATTCCTTTTCGGGTTGGTCAATCAACAGAGACTTTGGCAGAGCGGTACATGTAAGAGATTGTAAGATTGCATGGAGTACCGGTGAGCATCGTGTCCGATCGGGACACTCGGTTCTTATCACACTTTTGGCGGAGTCTACAGGAAAGTTTGGGGACTCGATTGAAGTTTAGCACAGCTTATCATCCTCAAACTGATGGTCAGTCGGAGAGAACGATCCAAACTCTTGAGGATACGTTGAGAGCATGCAGGTTGGACTTCAAGGGGTCTTGGGAGGACCATCTACTTTTGGTGGAGTTGTCTTACAACAACAGTTTTCAGGCAACTATCCAGATGGCTCCATTTGAAGCTTTGTATGGTCGTAAATGCCGTTCACCTGTTTGTTGGGACGATGTCGGTGAACGAAGATTATTGGGACCAGATTTGGTTGTGCAAACAGTTGAGAAGGTTAACCCTATCAGAAATCATATGAAGGCAGCACAGGACCGACAGAAGAGTTGGGCAGATACGTCAAGAAGACCTCTAGAGTTCGCCGTGGGTGATTTGGTATTCTTGAAGATATCACCGACTAGAGGGGTGATTCTTTTGGAAGTCGAGGAAAGCTTAGTCCTCGATTCGTTGGACCCTTTGAGATCTTGGAGCGTGTTGGTGAGGTAGCGTATCGTTTGGCATTACCGCAGTCCTTGGCGAATGTGCACGATGTGTTTCACGTATCTCAACTCCGTAGGTATGTTCGAGATGAAACACACGTATTGGATCATTCGGAGCTAACAGTACGAGAAGACTTGACTTTTGAGGAGCGACCGATTGGAATCATGGATCGGGAGAAAAAGGTTCTTAAGAACAAGGTAATCCCTCTCGTGCTTGTTTCTTGGGGGTAATCACTCGCATGGAGAGTCCACTTGGGAACGAGAAGATGAAATCCGGCAGAAGTTTCCTCACCTTTTCTTGTAGTTATCTATCTTTGTATTCTTGGAATTTCGAGGACGGAATTCTTTTTGTAGTTGGGTATAATGTAACACCCGAGCCCAATGCTACTAATTTCAGTTACCGTTCAAACGTAGTGTGGCACTTATTTTATTTATCTTGCTTGATGGTTAATTATTGTAAATTCTACCCGGAAATTAATTTCGGCATATAACAATTTTTGGCATCTAAAATAAAATTAAAAATATTCATCTTGGCCTGCTTGACACCCCTAACCCTGTTGTAGCGTCCGTTCATCGTGTTCTCGTCCCGTTCAGTGAAACGGACGAGTTTGGACGGCTACGTGCACGTACGTGTGTCCGTTTTGGGGGTATGCTTTTTGATCATAAAACACTTCATTTTAAATTTTGGATCCCGCCTAAAATTCTATTATTTCAATTTCAAATTTTTGGACCCGACCCGGGCGCGATTTGGAAATGTTTTATTTTGCGCCAAAATCCCAGATTTTAATATATTTAAACCATCATATATAATTTAGTTAACCATATAATATTTTTACAATCTTTTATATCCTTCTCAATTTATTCTCTCAACCAATCGCAACCTCCCCTTTAACCCCGTGGGCCCCACTTTCTCTCTCTCCCTCTTCTCTCTCTCTCTCTCCACTTTTTCTCTCTCTCTCTCATATATTCTCTCGTACTTCTCTTTATCATTCTTTCTCTTCTTACTTCATGTCTCGTTTCTCATTTTTTTAACTGTTCTTTTGTTGCCGGAATTCCGTCGTGCCGGTGACGCTTCACGACGTTCCAGCGAGATACCCCGACCCGTGTGGTTCCTTTGTTCGTCGTTTGGGTTCATTCCGTGAACCGTGCGCCCGTCGCGAGTTTTCCCCGCCGACGGTTAACGTTCCGTTTTCCCGATTCGCGACCCATCGAGGCAAGTTAATCTTGCTACATGCTATATAATTCATTTTATACCTATTTAAATAAATACCATACCTATAGTTTAAATCTAGTGCCCCACGTTTAATTTTATAACGTTTCGATGTTCCGTTTGCATCCGTTTATATCATATTAAATCTAGATCATGAAAACTTATCTTGTGACATACTAGATTACATTATACTGCATCCATATCAATTAAAATATATATCGTCGTAATATTTCTTATTATTATCTTTAATTAGTTAATAATCTGCATTTTATAATATTATATATTTGAAAATATTATAGTTTACACATGAAACGTCGTTGAAAAAGCGGATACGACAAATCTGAAATTTACTGTACACCTTACCTTATAAAATTCATTATAAATCATAGAAAAATCCTTAATATACATTCTTTAGTTCGTTACGAAGATAACTCAGAATACTATAACACTATGAAATATTTACTTGCAAAATAAATTGTTTAAATAACGTAAAATGCAAATTAAAATGTCTCCAAACTGCTGTACAGGGAAATTCCAGCAGCAAACTTTCAACTTCGAATGTTCATAACTTTTTGTAGGGACAACCTGAGATGCTTATACTTATAAAACTGAAAAAATTATTGAATTATCTTTGTTTTGGTATAAGACACGTCCCTTTTGGAGAACGTTTGTTATTTTTAAGCTATTTTACAAATTAGGGTGACGCTGAATTTCTGAACGGAACTTTCTTGTGCATGGTTAATCAATATCACTTTTATAGTTATTAATTGCTTTGAATATGCTATCCATATTAATATTATTATATCAATATTTATATCACATATTGCTTAGTTGTACATCCCACATTACCATTTTATAGTTTTATAACTTTTCGGATACCCGTTTGCATCCATCGCATTTAAGATACATATAATTGCATTCATATATCACATTACTACATAATAAGGTGATATTAACACTCCATGTTTAATAAATTGCATCCTAATTAATATTGGAACTATAAATGTAACCCTAATCGATAGCTGTGCATCCATATCCTTGAAATTATATCTATTTGCATATCATATTACATGTTCCAGTTTATTGTTCTGATAGTACTCATGCTTGTTTATTTATACACATGCTTATGTTAGTTTGATTATGAGCACCCACATGACATCTTGTGCTTCCTGACATGACCTGTTACACTTCCTACTTGACCCGACATGGTACCGTATACTGCTTGACTTGACATGATGTACCATGACCTGACCCGTTACCTGATCTTGTGCCTAATGCCAACAAACCTGACATGTAGTCCTCATGGACCGTTCCTGTTGTCTATCCAGACAAACCTGCTTTTACCTGTTCCTGTGTTGGCATTAGTTCTTGACTACTGAATACCTGACTTGACATACATAACTTGAGGGTATGGGGAAATCAAATGTGAAACCTGACTTGTAACTCAACAGTTCGATACCTGTTCTGATCAGTCTTACGGGCTAGGCCAGCCCCGGAGTGATGATGCTGACATCACTCGCCCATCCTGCTACCTGTTACTGCCTAGCGGCACGTCTCGGATTCAGCCCCGAGAGTCTTGACCGTGGTCCCGGGAATGCACGGGATACTATTGAGTTACATCGACGATTCATCAATTGATTTCAAAGACTCTAGAATAGAAAACCTGATAGAACAGTTTAGTGACCCATTGCACACTACCCTGCACTGCTTGATTCACATTATTGCTACTCTCGTTTTATTCATGTTTATATTATATTGCATGCTACACTGTTCATATTATATTACTTGATGACATGACGCGTTGACGTCTGGGTTTTGCATGGCCCAGATTCTGTACTGCTGTCGCAGTCCGAGCAGGAGTACTTCAGCCAGCAGGCTGAGCTGTGAGTTCAGTAGTAGTTAGTTTTATTTCCTGCATTTATTTCCTGATATGAGCCCGCATTATGGGACATACATTTCAGTTATTTGTATTGGATCATTTGCTTCCGTATTTATTTATTATTGACTCCTGTTATTCTGGATTATGGACATGTTTTAGATAGTTTATCTCGTTCTTGATATCTCTACAGCCGTAATGTGACTGTGGATGGATACTTCCTACCCACAGGTAGCATGGTTGGCTATGTCACGTGCCCAATCTAGCGTACTCTGGGAAGCGGGGCGTGACATAGAGACCTTCGGGTGGATCATCTTTGACGTGGAGAAGCCGGTGAGGAGGAACCATCCACCACCACTCCAAGGAGCTCACAACAAGGAGAAGCACAACAAGGAGAAGGAGTTGAAGCTTGAGGTATAATCATCTAACATGGTAGTTAGAACTCCTAGTTAGTTTGTTAGTTAATGTTTAGCAAAGATCCTCATGGGTAGTCTATGTTATTTTGTAAAGAAAAATTCGATTTTTACCTATTCCGCCTCCCCGTTAACTAGCGGGGTGAGTAACATAGACTTATAGTGGTATCCGAGCCATGCTAAACCATAACAAACATGTTAGGAAGGCCTTTAGAACTTCAATCACAGAAAAATCCCGAAAACACGACCAAAACTTGCACTTTCTGTCGAATTTTAAATGAGGTCTAAAAATATTTTCAGAGACCTGAAAAATACGTGGAGGCTTTTTTCTAGAACACTGAAGAAATTTGGGCGACTAACTCGGTCATACCACCGCGGATCCGCGGCCGAACCAAGCGTTCCACCGCGGAGCCGCGGCCGAGTCGACTCCGAGTTGGTCCAAATTTTTTCTGGTGGTCTCTGTTGTTGTTTTGTATTTTCTAGGATATTTTGTTTCTGCTTAGGAATTTTTTTTGTACAATGTTGTACTTTGAGTAGATTCAAATATGGTTATTGATCGAAATTCTATGAATTTTAGCTAATCAGATTATATCTGTGATGTGTTATATGTGTTGAACGTCTGCTAATCGCTATACGTCGATTAGTGGGGGTTGAACATATCTGTCATCTGTGATATTGGTTTGTGTATATGAACTTGTTGGATTGTCGTGGATGAATAGCCGGGGTTGTGACATGAGTGTTTATTATCTTTCAATTGATGTAATATTATTTTGTGGTCGCACATCCGGGTTGAGGTTGTAGCCACCATTGTATATTATTTCTTTTACTATTTTCTGCTTCTAGGATAGACCCAAGGTGGGGTGCACAAACTATCGGATACTTTGAAGTGCCGAGTGGCCTACTCACTTTGTTGAGGGAGGTTGCTTCACTTCGGGTATTTGGCGGGTAGTTTGCCTCACCCGTAGGGGTCTAGAGTGGGGTTATGGCTATTTATCATGACCGTGGAATCCGTCTTTCGTTACAGGTTCAAACGAAACGCGGATTCCTAGTATATCCAATGTGTTCATCTGTGATCTCGAATGACTATCATTGCGTCTGACGAATGTATATATCTATATATGATATCTAGTAGACGTTGCTTATGTTTTGCATCCGCGCTAGTACAGCCCCCGCTCTGTCGTTAGTTAAGTAACCTAACGGGTGATGACGGGGCCCCGTGGCGAATGCTGATGGCATAAGCGTACGTTATATTTTCGTTGTTTTCTGTAATGGTAGGATTAATTGATGGGATTGCATTATATTAATGCTAAGAAAACAAACCAAAGTTGAATCGTTGGAACAATTTCAAAACCACTCGGTTTTTCCAAAACAGCAAAACTTTTAAATGCGGAGCTTAAACCACTCATTTTAAAAGCTATCAGGTTCCTTCGATTATAACAAGTTCACTACGTTCACGGTTTCGCCAAAACCATTCGTAGCCCTCCGTCATTTCGGTTAGATATTCAGTAGTATTCAAGCTATATATTTTGACCTTCGCCAAGGCATAGTAATTGGTAGTTGCTGAATATTTATCTGTAGCATAGATAAATGCGTTGGTTTGGGACGGTCGTACTGCTATTTTGGCCTTCGTCAAAGGTATGTACAGGTGGGTTCAAATTAACCTGGATAATGACGGGTAGAACTTGACATGTGACTTATGATATGTTGGCCTTCGTCAAGGTCATAAGAACATGGGGCAAAAACCCACATCGGGAGTTTCTAAAGAGACTGAAACTTACTAGTGTTGCATACCATTTGGAGTGTGATAATTTTGGTAGGATTCCTTCAACTTTATCACACGATGATATTTGGATCCCGATCCTACTGTGAGTATATGCTACTCTTCGGGAGATTTTTTCACTTAACGATCAATGCTATAAATCAAGTAGGTGTCTAGAAAGGTGTTAGCGGGGCTACGCCCCCAGAGAAAAGAGATTATTTAATTAAGGAACTTCGCGAAAGCGTTGTAAAACCTCCCTCGAAGTACCGACACTGGCCTGGCTGAACGGTTATGCAAGTATTGTATGGTGAGATTAATCCTGACTAATTCTTCTTTTATGGTTTGAGGAAGGATTCGAGAAACAGTGGGAGCCATCCTGTTTAGATAAACTAAAAACCAATCTAAACTTGCAAGAGCATCATGCTAAAGTGTTTCTTCTCTCTCTCCTAATTGCAGCGACCAAACATGACGGGCCTTAAGTTACTATTAGATAAAAATATATTAACAGGGCCAAACTTTAAAGATTGGTTCAGGAATGTCAAGATGGCAATCACTTATGACAAATTGGGATATCTGCTTACTACTAAAGCCCCCGCCGTCCCAGGTCCAGAATACAGTGTCGCGGATAAGGAAATCCGTAAGACCTGGGAGATTGATAGCGCGAAAGCCAAGTGCCTCATGCTAGCCTCCATGGACAATGAACAACAGAGGCGGCACCAGAATATGGATCTTGAATCCATATTCCTCCATACCAAGGAATTATATGGAGAGCAGCCTCGTATAGCAAGATACGAGACCTCGAAGAAACTATTTCAGGCGAGGTTGGCTGTCGGGTCATCTATAGGGGAATACGTCCTTAAGGTGATCGGCTACATTGAGGAGCTCGCGAACCTTGGGACCACGTTAGAGAATGAGCTGTATACATACTTGATTCTCCAGTCCCTTCCTTCCACATACGCCCAGTTTATCTTGAATTTTAATATTCAAGGTAAAGAAATTGAACTTCAGGAACTTCTCAGCATGTTGAGGAGTGCAGAGGGCACCCTGCAGAAAGCTAGGGAAACACCCGCTCGGTTTGTTGGTGGTGCTTCCTTTTCTAGGTTTAAGGAGAAAGCCAAAGGAAAGAAGAAGAATGCCCCTAACAAACCGAGAGGCGGTGTTAGTAAGGTGGAAGCCAAGGGAAAAACAAAAGTGGCAGGGCCGACAGTAGGAAAGGAAGAATGCTTCTACTATCACAAGAAGGGCCATTGGAAGAAAGATTGCAAGGATTGGAAGGCCAAGAACCAGGACCCGAGGCAAGTTGTGGGTTCGGCTTCAGGTGTGTTTGTAATTGAAAACTGTCTGTCAATCAACTCTACTTCCTGGGTATTGGATCCCGGATTAGGATCTCATATATGCAAGTCTTTACAGGCACTGAGAAGCTGTAGAGTTCTAAAGAGCGGTGATATGACCCTTAGGGTTGCTAACGGAGCGAGCATGGATGCTGTGTCCGTAGGGGAATATCACCTTGGATTGACGAGTGGACATATTTTGGTTTTGCGCAACTGTTTTTGTGTACCTAGTTGACTTGTAATATCTTTTCTGTATCTTTGTTATCCAAGGAAGGTTATGATTTTACTTTTGTAAGTGATGTTGTAAACATCCACCTTAATCATGGTCTGATTGGGTCAGGTACTCTAAACAACGGTATATACATATTAAACCAACTACAAGTTTTCAATATCCAGAACACACATAAAAGAAAGACTCCAGAATTAAATCAAGCTTTCTTATGGCATTGTAGACTAGGTCACATCAATGAGACAAGGTTAACCAAGTTACATAAAGAAGGATATTTGGATCCGTTCGAATATCAATCTTATGCAACTTGTCAATCATGTCTCCAAGGAAAGATGGCAAAGACTCCGTTCACTGGACATGGAGTTAGCGCGAGTGAGCTTTTGGGACTCATACACAGCGACGTGTGTGATCCAATGTCTACACATGCAAGAAGTGGTTATTCCTATTTCATTACTTTTACGGATGATTTCTCTAGGTATGGACATATTTTCTTGATGAAACATAAATTCGAGACCTTTGAGAAATTCTGGGAATATAAGAATGAAGTGGAAAAACAAACCGGCAAAAGTATTAAGACACTAAGATCTGATCGAGGTGGTGAATACTTGAATGCCGAGTTCCTGGATTATCTAGAAGAGAATGGGATTCTCTCTCAGCTTACTACTCCATACACACCACAACACAACGGTGTATCGGAGAGAAGGAACCGTACCCTATTGGATATGGTACGTTCCATGATGAGTAACGCTGAGTTACCGTGATCATTCTGGGGCTATGCACTAAAATCAGCTGCATATCTTTTGAACAAGGTTCCTACCAAGACTGTGCCTACCACTCCATATCAGATGTAGAGTAGGAAGAAACCCTATCTTCAGTATTTGAAGATATGGGGATGTCCAGCTTTTGTTAAAAAGCAGCATGCGGACAAACTCGAGGCACGCCCAGTACTGTGTAAGTTTGTGGGATACCCAAAGAACTCTAGGGGGTATCTTTTCTATTACGCAGAGGAACAAAAGGTTTTTGTTTTTTGTCATGCCCACTTTCTGGAACATCAGTTTTTAGAAAAAGAAACAAGTGGGAGTGCAATAGAACTGGAAGAAATTCCAGAACCACAAGCTATTAATGAAAGCTTGGTGGAACCAGAAGTTCCAAAAGAACAGGACATTCCTGCACCACTCCGCAGGAGTAGTAGGCTGTCTCATCCGCTTGAGAGATACTATAGTTTTCTCGTAGACGGGGATAGAGATGATTGCATCATTGATAATGATGAGCCGACTAACTTCCAGCAAGCCATTCAGAGAACTTACTCGGTAAAATGGCTGGATGCAATGCAGACCGAGATGGAGTCCATGTACACCAACAAAGTATGGACTTTGGACATTGCTCCAGAAGGGGTAAAACCCGTAGGCTGCAAATGGATCTTCAGAAAGAAGATTGGTGTAGATGGACAGGTTGAAACCTATAAGGCTAGACTTGTTACAAAAGGATTTCGTCAAAGATCTGGTTTGGACTATGATGAAACCTTTTCTCCAGTGGCTATGCTCAAATCCATTCGGATCCTTCTTGCCATTGTTGCCTTCCACGATTATGAGGTTTGGCAGATGGACGTAAAGACTGCTTTTCTAAATGGACATTTAGAAGAGTGCGTCTATATGGACCAGCCAGAAGGTTTCATTCAGAGTGGGAGCAGCGGGAAGTGTGCAAGTTGCTTAAGTCAATTTATGGACTAAAGCAGGCATCGCGGAGTTGGAACATCTATTTTGATGAGACGGTCAAAGAATTTGACTTTATCAAAATTCCAGACGAGTCATGCATTTATAGTAAGATTGTAGCATGAACTGTTGTATTCCTCGTCTTGTACGTGGATGGCATTCTCTTGATAGGAAATGACATTCCTATGCTACAATCTGTCAAAGGATTCTTGTCACACAGGTTCTCCATGAAAGACCTGGGTGATGCCTCTTATATTCTGGGGATCCAGATCTATCGTGATAGATTTAAAAGGATGTTGGGACTTTCGTAGTCCAGGTACATCGACACCATACTGAAAAGATTCAGTATGGAAGATTCTAAGCGCGGTAATTTACTGGCTTGTCACGGAATCACCCTCTCCAAAGAGATGTCTTCCAAGACTGACTTGGAAAGGGATCGCATGTCTATTATACCCTACGCTTCTGCGGTAGGCTCTGTAATGTATGCGATGTTGTGTACCAGACCAGATGTAGCTTATGCGCTAAGCGTGGTAAGCCGGTATCAGTCAAACCCTGGGGAGAAGCACTGGATAGTAGTAAAGAACATTCTCAAGTACCTGAGAAGGACTAAGGAAATGTTCTTGGTTTACGGCGGAAAAGACTTCCAGATTGAGGCCTTTGCCGATTCCAGCTTCCAGAGTGATAAGGATGACTCTAAATCCATGTCGGGTTATGTCTTTACCCTTAATGGAGGGGCGGTCTGTTGGAAGAGTTCCAAACAGGAAACCGTTGCTAACTCAACGATGGAAGCAGAGTATATCGCAGCTTCTGATGCCGCAAAAGAAGCAGTCTGGATGAGGAAGTTCTTAACGGAACTTCAGGTGGTTCCGTCCATTGTTGATCTAATACCTCTGTATTGTGACAACAACGGGGCTATAGCTTTAGCAAAGGAACCCAGGTCCCATCAGAAGTCCAGACACATCTTGAGGCGGTATCACCTGATCAGGGAGATCGTGGATCGTCGTGAGATCGAGATTCGGAGAATTGCTACTGAGGACAACACTGCAGATCCATTCACAAAGGCCATCCCTAAGACATAGTTCGAGAGGCTATTCGAGATGATAGGTCTGCAATATGCCAGCATATGACCTTAGTGCAAGTGGGAGATTGTTAGTGTAATATGCCCTAGAGGCTATTATTGTATAGTACTAGCTTGTATATTATATTTTGGAAGCTTGGGATATATACACGGATTTATGACAGTCTTGCTCGAAATAGTAGTATGCTACTTGGTTTGTATCTATCTTAATATGTGTATGTGTTTCTTTTAACATATCGCTAATATATATTGATAGAGCCCTTAGGATCTTTGCTTGACTACCAACATTGTAATGGCAGTCACACTAGTAGGGGCTGGGTAGTCTATAAGCACATCCTTATACTGGTCCTTAGTTGTAGGATTATCAAGACAGGGCATCGATACTCCAGAGTAGACTAGTGTATACGCTTCTCATCCCAGGAGGGGAGATGGTCTTTCCCACAGCCATCAGTACGTCGTACTGGAGATAGTATGCAGGTGCTTGTTAGGTTACGAGTACACTGGACAGGACTCGTCGGGAACTGTTGGTTGGTATTATACCTATCGTCAGTTAGCAGTTCCCAGGTGACATAGTACAGCTTAGTCCGTTGACTTGACACTGCTGCTTCGCCTCAAGTGTGTTCCCACTGTTCTTAGATTACTACCCTACCATGGCTCTATTGAGTCGTGCAAACAGGTAGTAGTTGGGTGCAATCCCGAAGCACTTGGAGGCAGTGGCGGTTAGATAGGATTCGTCTCTCCCGGTATTGGGGGTTGATATCGCGTTGTGTCTAGGAGAGACATTACACAAAGTCCCTGGTCAGGGCAAGTGAGATTTACTGGTAGGTACTCCAGCAGTTTCTCAGGGTGTTTTGGATTGTACTCCGACATGACTTATACCGCTATTAGGGGTCTGACGTTTTACCGCCCCTAGGCCCGATATGCGACACTCTTAGACGAATAGACCGGACTGTACGGAGATTGTCACATTCAGGCTTAGTAGGAGTTCGGATGGGTTTTCCTCATCGGCCTTCTTATCAACATCTACATGGGGACCATTACGTACAGCTAGTACCGCTTGCGGCCTGTGGTTAAATCCACTGCCAGCATAGTGTCGAGTCTTTAGAGTCCCACACAGAGGGTTTTCCACCTTTGGGCGAAACGATGTAGAGGTCGTATGGTTTTACGACAGGGTTCGTTCACATACGCGTACTTGTGCGTGTTTGGTGTTCGGGCGGTTGATACTAGTGGGCTTTGGTTTAAGTCGGATCATAGTATTAGATTTTGGATTGGTTTAGTCTCATTGTATTCGTGTTTCTCGGAATACGGATACGGGTATATATATACGGATTATAGGGGAAAAGAAGGAGACACCTCATTAGGGTTTTGACCATTGACTTGATTAAAACCATAATGAGATGGAGGAAATTGTTTACTAATTTTTATTAGAGATAATTGTGTCATGGCTAATTGGTTGACCATTTGACTATGTTGACTATTGTTGACTTAGATATTTTAGTTGAGCACAAGATATTTTGCTTAGCATTAATTGTGACATGATAATGGTCAAATCAAAGGAGCCATCATAATTATCCTAATAAAACTTATTTTTCTCTTTCCTCAAAAGAGAGCTCTCTTCATTATTTTCTCATACACTCTCTCTCAAGGTTCTCTCCTTCTTCCTATCTCAAACCCTAGTGTCTCATGAGTTGAGAATCAAGGGTCATTGAGACTTAGCCACCAAAATCCTTCTCTACTCACTCTAGGATACTTAGTTTAGCACACAAAGTACCCTAGTTACTTCATTATAGAGGCTGGAGCTCAAGGTAGAGACCTTCGGGTGGATCATCTTTGACGTGGAGAAGCCGGTGAGGAGGAACCATCCACCACCACTCCAAGGAGCTCACAACAAGGATAAGCACAACAAGGAGAAGAAGGACTTGAAGCTTGAGGTATAATTATCTAACATAGTAGTCAGAACTCCTAGTTAGTTTGTTAGTTAATGTTTAGCAAAGATCCTCATGGGTAGTCTATGTTACCTTGTAAAGAAAAATTCGATTTTTACCTATTCCGCCTCCCCGTTAACTAGCGGGGTGAGTAACATAGACTTATAGGTACAACCCGCACCGCTTCGCTCAACAATTGGGTTATAATCAGGGTGTTCCTCTTGAGGCGTTTTTAGTCGAGTCGGTCGCTACGGAGGAGGGTATTCGCAGCACGATGCATCAATTTATGCGATTAAATATGGGGTCCCAGTTCCTGGTCAGCGAGCCGAGCTATGTGACGAATGCTTCAAATGCTCACGTGGCGTGGTACTAGCATGCGACGTGTGCTGCTGTTAGGGAGAGAGGCGGTTGTTACTCGATCATAAGGATGCCGTTCCAGCCGGAAATCCAGCGGTCCCTTTGAAGCGATGAGCAGCCGTTCGTCCTTCTATAAGAGAAATCACTATGGCTATAGTCCCCCGAGCTTTTCCTGACAAGCTTCGGCCGGATGTTCCCGCGACTGTGGTAGCCACGGCTTCCCCGGAATCGGGCATTGGTTCGGAGATCGGGACCCGCCGTCCGAAGAGGCTTGTCAAGCGAAAGCTTTTATCGTCGGCTGTTGGTGCCAGTTCGCAGAAGAAAAAGAAATCTTTATTCTCTGCTGATGTCGTATTTGGCCAGGAGCCCCATGCTCCCTACAGTGAGGGCTTGTGCGAATATGGCACCAATGAGGGTTTGTTTGACATGCCTGCAACTGATACTGATCTTCAGGCTGCCCTCGCAGCTTTCGAGCGACTGGCTCGCAAAGAAGCAGCGTTGGACTCTATTGCGGAGTCGGGTATACTTCATTTTACATTCTTCTGCATCTATCCCTTCTTCCCTTATTATGCTTTATTAATGTTATCTTCTTCAACAGGAATTTCTGCCTAAGAGGCTCTTGCGGCTTCCCTCAAGACGTTTGAGGAGGAAGAGAGGCTTCACGCCACCTTGGGACTTGGTATGATTCGCTTCACTATAACTTTGCTCTTTTAGTTCCTTATATTCACGGTCTAACTCTTTTCTTTATCTTGCTGCAGGGACTACCAAAACCCAGGTTGTTCCAAGTGTAATTCCAATCCCAGGCAGTGACGCTGAAAATCTTCCAGAGCCACCGACTACGGCCGAGGCCATACCAAAGTCACCACAGGAGGCGTTGCTGAAGCAGCCGATGATGGACACCATAGCGGCTTCGGAGGCAGAGCTCGGTTCGGCGACGACGTCCCCCTGTCGGAAGTTTTAAGGAGGTCGGTTCTCACGGCTCAGGCTGAGAGGAAGCGCAAAAAGCATGCGGCGAGGGAACATGACACTGTCTTGGCCGCGGGTGCAGGCTCAAGCAATGTTCCGCCTGCTGACATTCCTTCGGTGGATGTTCCTTCAGCCCTGTCTATAGATAGGTTGCGCGTGTAGCTCATGAAGAGAGTGAATGACTACTTCAAGGTAGAACAATGCGCGGTCCTTAATAACAGCTCCTCCCCCTGTCTATTTATTTAACATACGCATCTTTTATTTACAGGACCAAATTTGGATGACGACGTGACAGGTGAAGCACCGGAAACTAAAGAGCATGATGCGTCCAATCTTTCTCTGGACTCTGGGACCGTACCAACTGCCGCTTTTCCCCCCGTGGATCTTTGATATCGGCGGGTGACGCAAGCGTTATGACAGCCCTTGTCGAATCAGGTGATGAAGCTGTGGGCATTGAATCTGCTCTCCCAATGGAAATCGAAGAAGCTGTCACAACTGGTGACGCTTCGGACACGGTTTCGGTTTCTGACTTGTCAGGTATTCCTTAGGTTATTATCTTTGAGTTTTTTAATCCTGCTAAGCGTCTCTGATGATACTTCCTTTGTCTTGAGCATAAGCGCAATAAACCCTGAAGTTGTACTGGCCGAAGAATTACCGCCGGCCGCTGCCTTGACTGTCACGATTCCTTCTGTGCCTCGCCGAGTTTTGGATGGTAAGGGTTTCCCATTTAGTTGCTTTATTGTAAATACCAATTTTCTTTGCCTTAACCATATATTATCACAACCTTGCAGGAGTGCTCTTTGACCATTTGTACCAAGTGCTACACCCGCACTTTTCCTTCTAATCGGAAGTCGTTCCCTCTTCTAGAAGTGGTATGTATATTCTTTGTTTAGCGTTTATCCTTTTCGTGAATAAACTCTTTGCTGATAAGCCTCCCTTATATTGACCCCAGCATCACGGTTCAAAGGAGGGAGCGAAGGAACAACCAAGCCTCCGGAGCTCCCTGTTTTTCCACGTTCAACAGCTGGTACGGTAGATTCTGTCCCTCAGGTGTTTTCTTTGTCTTTCAGGTTGAAATCTGACCGTAATTTATTTTGCAGCGATTACACCGGCTTCAGCTCCTTTTGAGTCCCACATTTCCATGCCCGCGGGGCTCTTCGCTAAACGTCCATCTTCCAGGGGCGCGGTGAATATCCGGCGAATGTTAAGCGAGTTTATCGAGGACCTTGACGCTGAGGCTCTCACCTTTGCTACGGATTTTGCCGAAGAATTCAATCCAATGCTGGCGATGCTCGTGAATTTCCACACTGAAGAACTCGTCGGTTCTTGGGTCGATTATTGCAGGAAGATCGAGACTTGTCTGCATGAGATTGACCTTAAGCACCTCGCACCTGAAGTATTAACTTTGAAATCTCAGCGAACCACATGGATCATGCAGAGCATTGCTTTCATTCGATATTTTGAACAAGAGGTGACCTTGAGGCAAAAGGAGTATGAGACGGCTTTCGGCGAATCTGTCCAATTGCACGCCCAGATTGAAGCGAATGCCGCGCAACTGAAAGTTATTTTTGAAAACCTCCAACATTGTATTTCTGAAGAGTTAGCGCTAAGGCAGAAGCTTGACTTCACTGAGTGGGTCACGCAAAGTTGCGAAGCTGTCAAACGGGAAATTGCTGAGAAGCTTTCATCCTGCTTGCAACAACGAGCTCAAATCGAAGCGGAGCTGGCCACCGTAGCTGAACGCGATGAGGAATTGCGGGGAGCGCGTGAGCGGGTCGTTAGTTGGTTGAAAGCGCCTCCTTCTTAATCATTGTAATTGTATTCCCCTTTTGCATTGGTTGTATCTCTTAAACATTTTGATTCATGAATAAGAATATACATTCTCTTTTATGTGCTTATCCGTGTCTTGATTCCTTGATGTGGTGGTAATTAGTTTACTTACTCGTTTCGGAGTTTGTAGTTTATGTGCTTGTTTCGGAGCCTATAATTTATTCACTCATTTCGGAGTTTTTAGTTTATGGACTCATTCCAGAGTCTCTAGTTTATTCACTCATTCTGGAGTCTCTAGTTTATGGACTCATTTCGGAGTTTGTTTAGTTTACCTCCCTTGGGCTTATAGGAAAACTTGTCCTAACATTATAATTAACCCCTGCTCTTTACGTCAGAGGTCCGTTAGGTTTTGTGGTACTGAGGTTTTAGTCCGTGGTACCATCGCGTTGGCTGATGCATTCCTCGATATGCAGACTTTACGCTGCTGTTCGAGTAGCCCCGCGACTGTCGTGTCTCTGATCCCTTCGGGGGCTGGACAAAACGTCTTCAAGTAATCTTCTTAGTCAGTTTGACCGTCGGAAGAGCAAGCGTTAGGAATTTTGTCATGCCGATATTTACTTGAGGTTAGGCTCAGTTTGGGAGCCCCGATGAGTCATAACCACTCCACAATGGTGTGGGATGATCTCCGATAGTCTTTCGGGTTTTGTTTGAGTTGCCGTCAAGACCCTGAAGCTAGGAATTTGGCCTTCGCTTCCTTTTGATTTGGCTATTTTGGAGCCTTTGTTGATATTGCGTCTGCTGTAACGAGAAGAATGTCGGAGTAGTCTTTAGGTTGTTTTGTGAACCGTAAAGACTTGGAGCTAGGAATTTTTCCATGGCTCCATTTTGTTTCGACCCTAGGGTCTTTTGTTGACGTCGTGTCTGCATCCTGCTGGAGTGAGAGGGAACGCCATTTTTGACATTGCGTCTGCTATAACGAGACGAATGTTGAGGTAGTCTTTAGGTTGTTTTATGAACCGTCAAGACTTGGCTCTCCCTTTGACGGAGCCAGGAGGGAAAATGTGGTTCCCTTTTTGTTTGTGTCCATGGATTGTATACAGGGGTCGATGTGGACTCACCTGCAGGGCAAAAGTTTCATTTCATTTTATTTCTTTCCGCGATGCTCTATCATTTCAGCTTTTTATATCGCGAAAGTCGCGATTGCCCAATCATTTCGGCTATTTTTTCTTTTTACTCGCTGCTTTTTATTGCGATTTGCCCAAATATTTCGGCTGTTTTTATATGCATATATTTTGCTCGCTGATTTTTATTGCGAGTTGCCCCATCATTTCGGCTATTTCATATGCATTTTTTTGCTCACTGATTTTTGTTGCGAGTATGGAACTTGAGATCTGATACCAATCCTGGCATCAGCATTGCTGCGACTGGAATATTGCCAGGAAGGAATCATCATTTGCTGTAAAAAGACTTGAAGTTTGACACCGATTTAGGCATCAGCATCGCTGCAACTGGGATACTATCAGGAGCGAATCATCATTTGCCTTTGCTGATTTGAACAAAGGTGGCTTAGCAAACAGGGTTAGGATCCTGCCGAGTAAGACTTTTTGACTTTATGAGCCGTAAGGGTCTCATAAAGGTATTTCTCCCTACGAGTTGTGTGGATCTCGTAGATGTATGTTCTCCTTAAAAGTCGTGAGGACTTTTAAGTGGTGTTTTCTCTTATAAGTCGTAAGGATCTCATAAGAGTATTTTCTCCTTATAAGTTGGGAGGACTTATAAGTGTCGTTCACCATATGAGGACATTTCTCGTCATTGGTGGAACTTGGTGGGGAAAAATCGCTTATTTGTTCCCATGGATTGAATACAAGGGCCAATATTAGACCTCCTGTATGGCAACTTGGGGAATACGACGGTTTAAGGACAGGTTTGGATCCCTGTAACTTAAGACTTTGAATCCTATGAGCTGTGAGGGTCTCATAGGGGGAGTTCTCCTTACGAGTCGAGAGGATCTCGTAAGTGAAAATTTTACGAGATTGCGCCCTTTCAGGTTTTCACAAGCTCACCGGTAGCCCTGCTGTTTTTATTCACGGCGTCCTTTCGGGTTTTCATCCGTGCCCATTTTGCTTGTGGACGTATCGTTTTTTTTAACAATGAGATTGCGCCTGTTCTTTTATAAAAAAAAAGAAAAGAAAAGAAAAGAAAGAGAGAGAAAAGCGATGGGAAAAATTCCCCTAATGGAGTATCACGTGCCCACACGTGATGCGCTTTAGAGCAAAGATTATATTGCGCTTGACATTTAAGGCAAAAATTAAGCCTCACGTGCAAACACGTGAGCATCTATATACAAAGTATATAGGCGCCTTCCTAAAACAAATAATAGGTCAGAGAAGCTCACGTGTCAGCACGTGATACTCTTTGTTGGGCTTAACTTCGTGGGGGTCACGTGCCACACGTGACATTTCTGAACATCAACTCACGTGCCAACACGTGAAGCCTTTTCTCTGGGACTGCTGCATATAAGCAAACCAGTTTAATGCTATGGGGGTCACGTGCTACACATGAGGGTCCCTAAACACCTTCCAAGCTGATAGAATTAAATTCTAAATAAAGGGATCAAAACCCTATTTGGAAAATATTTCCTTAAATCTTTCTAAACAAGAAAGATTGCGCTCTGTAAAACAGAGCACCGTTGGATTAAAGATCCAATGATGATTAAAAATCACCAAGCTACAGAATAAGCTCTGTATGGGAAAATATTTTTCCAATCTTGTTAAAAATAAGAAAAATATCTTCTGTAAAACAGAAGTCCTTGGATCAATGATCCAACGGTGGATAAAACCCCGAATCAATTAAAAAATCTCTCAATGAGAGATTTTCTTTAACTAAATCAACAAACTTGCCTCTACTATATAAAGGACCCAAGACTTCTAGTCTAAAGAAGGAGAGACCCCCCATAAGATTTGAGAGACAAAAAAAAGAAGAGCTCTCTTTTAGAAAAAGAAACCCTAGATAAGAAGAAAGACCTAGAAATTATTTTATCTCTTCTTCACCGCTCCAAGAGTTTAACTCTTTAAAAAAAGAACATAGTTCTTCCTCTGGTTGAGGTCTGCAGAAGCAGATCTCCCCACAAGTTGAGAATTTAATTCTCATCGGGGAGATTCTGTCATGCAGACTCAAAATTGAGAGGAAAGAACTAAGCCTGAAGAATTTAATTCTTCCCAAAGATATAGGAATTTAATTTCTCTGATAAAACTAGGATTTAACCCTGCATAAGAATTTAATTCTTATAAAACAAGGGACATGAAATTCTCAAAACTAAGATCAAGATCCCCATGCACATAAAAGAAACGATTAGCGTTCAACGCTATCACAACAGATCACGTGTTCCTACGTGAGCACATCTGAGGAACGAAAGGAACAACTGACATCACCTCACGTGATCTCACGTGACCCCCTAATAGTTCTTAGCACTTTCAAAAGGAAAAGGGGAATAAATCAAAGACAGTTCCCATTTTGGGGCGCCTCACATGATCTCACGTGACCCCCTAATAGCTCTTAGGAAAAAGGGAATAAATCAAAGACAGTTCCCATTTTGGGGCGCCTCACGTACTCTCACGTGACCCCCAATAGTGCTTAGCACTTATAAAAGAAAAAAGGGAATAAACCCAAAGAATCAGTGCCCAATTCTCAGGTGTCTCACGTGCCACACGTAAGCGCCCCAAGTTTCAGTGTTTAACGCTGCTTTAGAGACTCACGTGAGAGCACGTAAGCACCGAGCATATATTAGTGTTTAACACTATAAGAGGCCAACTTCAGCCCCAAATTGGCTAAGTCTCCCTGAAATTAAAATATTTTGGATCTCCAAATAGACACAGTCTCTATGCTCATAATTTTCCTCAATGGATGATGGCCAGAACAATTTCCATCCCATATCTCCTAAGTCAATCTTAGTCTTCCAAAAATGACTGATGATTCTCAGATGGTCCACCATGATCTCTCCCCTCAATCTGAAATTTGGTTCAAGAGTACATCTCTCTACACCTTTGATACATGTCGTTGTAATTCTTCAGCGTCTTCAGAGAGGTGGAGGGTCCCGAAAACCAACAACTCTTGGTGCACCCCCAAACCGATGAACACATCCCTATGGACTGTAATGTCCTTAAACTACAACGGACCGCAACGTCCTTAAATTAGCAATGGACCAAAACGTCCTTAAAATAACAACGGACCGCAACATCCTTAAACTAAACCCTCATCCTAAAAATAGTGATCTACGGACCGTAACGTCCCTAACCTAAAACGATAGAGCCTTAAATGCTCTTTTGTTGGATCAAAAATGATCTTAAACCCCCATTAAGTAGATCTTAGTCCAAGATCGGACTAACGTATCCTTAACAAATATTTAAGTTGATCATAATCTCAAACGAGATTAACGATCCTTAAATCAACCCAAACCCAAATCTAAGAATATACGGATTTGAACTAATCCACTCCATACAGGCGGCAAAATAAATTAGTCTCCGTATACAATCCACAGGCAACCAAAAAATAAAACAAACACACACGACACGAAGTGACCTTCTGGAGCAGGAGAAAGTGGTTATCGCCACGCGGTAACGTAATTAACTGCAGGGGCTTGCGCCTGCAGGGAAGAGCGTCCCCACAATAAAAAAACCCCTCACAACGAGGGGGAATCTGACGAAGTTTGCTACAACGGCCGCATCCGTCCAGACCTCCGATATACGGTGTCATAAATCAACTTGGCATCTTCAGAGAGGTGGACGGCTAAACCCAAATAGCATCTGCCCCTAAATTCAGGCAAGACGTCTGTCTTCCCGGTTTTCAGCGGTAAACAACGCCCTTTCAGGTTTTCGCAAGCTCGCTGGTAGCCCTGCTGTTTTTACTCACGGTGCCCTTTCGGGTTTTCATCCGTGCCCATTTCACTTGTGGACGTACTGTTTTTTTAACAACGAGATTGCGCCCTTTCAGGTTTTCACAAGCTCGCTGGTAGCCCTGCTTTTTTTACTCACGGCCCCCTTTCGCTTTTTCATCTGTGCCCATTTCTCTTGTGGACGTACCGTTTTTCTTAACTTGGGTTGCAGTCTTTGCCGTTGGAGCTTTGATTGCAACATAGATCCCAAGAGAAGATATCGCTGTATTTGGGGCGATACACCATGTTTGAGGCGAAGTAATAGTTTATGGACATTTCGGTCCATTGCCAGTTTAAGAACGTAGTGGTCCATTATCACCATTTTTTAGGTGAAGCTTTAGTTTGAGGACATTACGGTCTGTTGGTAGTTTAGGGACATTTCGGTCCTTTGTTAGTTTAGGAACATTTCGTTCCATTTCCAGTTTAAGGACGTAGTGGTCCATTGCCAGTTTAAGGACGTAGTGGTCCATTATCACCATTTTTGAGGTGAAGATTTTCCGAATACCACTTAGAGTTTTGACTCAGGAAGATAGCGAGAGGACGCGAGCGTCGTCATCTATCATTGACCTAAGTCGTGACTCATCATGCGTGGTATTTCTTGAGGAATCGGCCGTTTATTGGCCGGAAAGGTCTTTCGCTATGTATATCCATGAGCAAATAGGCCCCACATTGATAGACCTTGTCTATGATGTATGGGCCTTCATAGTTTGGCTCATATTTCTCTCGTTTTGTACGATTGGGGATCATAGGTCTTTTGACGACCAGTACGAATTCGCCTTGGAGGAATGTTCTTGGCCTAGTCAGTTTTTCGTATGAGCGCGTCATCCTTGCCTTGTAAGTTTCTAGGTTTTGTTGCGCCATGAGGCGAATTTCATCGAGGGCGTCGAGCTCTTCAAACCGAAGATGGGCATTTTCATCATCTGTTAGCTCGTATCGAACCGCTACTCGGAGAGAAGGGAGTTCTATTTCCAAAGGAAAGACTGCTTCAGTGCCGAATACCAATGCGTATGGTGTTGTATTCGTAGCCGTTTTGAACATCGTTCGGTACGCCCAGAGAGCTTCGTGCAGTCTCTCGTGCCAGTCATTTTTATTTCTGGACACCATTTTCTTTATAATCTTGGTCAAGGTCTTGTTGAAAGCTTCAGCTAGACCATTAGCTCGGGAATTATAGACAGAGGAGTATCTCCAGTCTATTTTATGTTGTTCTACGAAGCGACTGATTTTATAGCTCCTGTAGGCTGGTCCATTATCCAAGATTATCCGTCGTGGAGTACCGAACCGGTAGATGACATGTGTCTTGAAGAAATGGAGAATATTCTCTGTCTTCACTTCCCTTAGTGGTACTGCTTCCGCCCACTTAGAAAATTAGTCAGTCGTTGCTAGTATAAACCAATGTCCTTTGGATGACGCTGGCTCAATGGGGCCGATTATATTGGTTCCTCACATTTCGAACGGCCAGCTAGGCACTGTTGGGTATAGCGGATTTGGATGCTGGTGGATGAAGTCTCCGAAATTTTGGCACGAGTGACACTGCTTCGCATATTCGAGACAGTCCTGAATCATTGTGGGCCAGTAGTAACCCATTCTTTTGATCTTCAGCTTCATCTTTGGTCCGGCTTGATGAGAACTGCAGAGTCCGTCGTGGGTTTCTTGGATGACTCTCCTTGCTTCTTCTGGTCCCAAGCATCTCAGCCACAGACAGTCGAATGATCTCTTATATAGAGTATCATTGACGAAAGCGAAAGACAGAGCTCGTTTCCTAAGCTGATGTCTCGACGACGCGTCTTTGGGTGTTCGATGGGATTTGAAATGATCTATGAAGACTTCCCTCCAATCCTCGATCTTTTCTTTGTCTTTTATTAGGAGGACAGCTTGTTCGGTCGTTTCTTTTCCTTTAGATGGCTCAATCGATCCTCTGAAGGTATTTCTGCTGGCGCGAGAACCCAGCGGCTTTGCACAACAATCTTTACGTCATCGAGATCTTCGTCAGCCAGCTCCTTAGCAAGCTTGGCTAATGCATCCGCCTTGCTATTTTCCGCACGCGGTATGCTCTTCAGGGTGTAGGAGAGGATTTGTGTCAGCATTTGCTGCACTCTTCTACCATATTTTATCAACTCTGGTTTGCACGTCTAATAGTTGCCATTTACTTGGCTAACGACCAGCTGAGAGTCTCCATATATAAGGAGGTTTTCGATTCCTATATCGACAGCGATCTCAAGACCCGCTATCAAAGCTTCATATTCATCCTCGTTGTTTGTTCTTGGTTCCGTTAAGGAAAGGGCGAAACGTATTATCCCTCCTTGCGGAGTCACGAAGATGAGGCCCACCCCGACTTTAATTATAAGGGTGCTATGCTTCTGCTTCTTCATGGAAAATGCTCCATCGAAGTAGAGTTCCCATTGGACATTATTTCCTTCCTCCTCCTCTTCGATTGTATCGAACACGTGTTCGTCTGTCAATTCACAATTTAAGGAAGAATCGGATGGTATCGGATGCTCAGCGAGAAAGTCGGCGATGGCCTGACCTTTCACTATCTTGAGGGGTCGATACATTATCGAGAATTCCATTAAGAGGAGGGCCTATTTGGCTAACCTTCCTGTTAGTATGGCTCTTGACATCAAGTATTTGAGAGGATCCACCTTTGATATGAGATGGACCTCATGTGCCAATGCATAGTGCCTGAGCTTCATTATCGCGAAGATCGGTGCCAGACAATGCTTTTCGATGGGGGGGTAGTTGTTTTCTGCCCCCAGGAGAACTCGACTCAAATAGTAGAGATCTCTCTCCTTCCCCTAGTCGTTCTCATGTGCCCATAACGCGCCTAAAGAACCTTCCAGGGCTGTTGTGTACAGGATGAGGGGCTTTCCCTTAACCGGAGCAGTCAACACCGGCGGATTTTGTAGGTATTGCTTGATCTCGTCTAGTGCGTTTTGGCATTTTTAATCCCAAACGAACGGGGTCCCCTTCTTCATTAGATAGCTGTATGGGTGGCATTTGCCGGAGAGGTTGGCTATGAACCGCCGGATATACGCGAGCTTTCCTTGGAGTGACCGCAATTCTTTGAGAGTTTTTGGCGTGTGCATTTCCATAATCGCCTTGATCTTTGATGGGTCTATTTCGATGCCTCGGTGTCGTATGATGAATCCCATGAATTTGCCTGAGGAGACTCCAAACGCACATTTCAGAGGATTCATTTTTAGATTGTATTTCCGAAGACGCTGGAACACTATGTTCAGACGTTCCCTGTGCTCCTCATACGATTTGCTTTTCACCACAAGGTCGTCAATATAGCATTCGACAATCTCATGTATGAGGTCATCGAAGATCTTCGTCATGGCCCTCTGGTAGGTAGCGCCTGCATTCTTCAAACCGAAGGGTATCACCTTATAGCAGAATATGCCTAGCGGAGTTCGGAAGGCGGTGTGCTTTTGGTCTTCAGGATGCATTTTTATTTGATTGTAGCCTTAAGATCCATCCATGAAGGAGAAGATCTCATAGATAGACGTGTTATCTATCATCAGCTCGATAACTGGTGCTGGGAAGTCATCCTTCGGACAAGCTTTGTTGAGGTCCCGAAAATCCACGCAGATGCGCACTGTCCCGTTTTTCTTCATCACTGGAACGATGTTAGCGATCCAGTCAGGGTATTGAACTTCCTGGATGAAGTCGGAGTCAATTAGTTTCTTAACTTCAGCATTGATACTCATCTCAAGTTCGAGCCACATTCTTCTTGGTGCTTGTTTGACTGGCTTGACGTCCGGCGATATGGCCAGTTTATGTACCGCTATTTCTAGATCTAGTCCCGGCATCACGGAATAGTTCCATGCAAAACAGTCTTTATATTGCATGAGCATATCTTTTAAAGTAGCCACCTGCTTTTTAGACAATAGCTCACTGACAAACGTGGGTCTCGGCTCATTTTCCATGCCCAAGTCGATTTTCCTCAGGTTGTCTGCCGTGGTGTGTATCCCATCTTCCATCTCTTTTGGTGCTGGTAGAAACTCTGAGATCACCTCCTCCTCGTCCTCATTTACAAAGCACTTGAAGAAGTCATCCATATTCTTGTGCTCTCCTTTCTTTAAGAGTGTTATCATGTGGCAAGTATGAGTTCGCTTCCATTCTTGGTGTTGAGCCGGTCCCGCCTTCGCGATATATGTTCTTTTTGGCTCATGCTTTTGCGGTGGGGCCACCCTCCAGCTATCAGATAAAGCAAACCTGCCCTGTTGATATTGGTCTTCGACCCGGTTTTTAAAGGTGAAGCAGTCTTCAAGAGGATGTCCTATTGCTCGATGATAGGAGCAATAATCCGGGTGATGGACCTTATTTACCTGTTCGGGGTACCGAGGCTCCGGGAGTGTCATCATCTGATGCTTGATGACAAGGTTGAATATTTTCCTTGTCTTGTCTTGAAGGAAAGAGTATCCCCGTCCTATTTTCTTGATGAAAGACGGATTCCAGCTGACTTTTTCTTGATTGCGTGGCTTCTTGGATCCGCTTCGCTGTTTTAGAATGTCATTTTCGCTCTCCACCATGTTTTTGCCTATGTGTCGGGCTTTTTCTTTGTCGCAAGAACGTACAGCGGGCTGAAGGTGAAGGGCATCGTAATTTTCCTTTTCCGTAGACCGCTGAATGAGACGCCGAGTCCTGTCCTTTTCGTAAATAGCCATTTCGCGGCTGTGATCATCCCGCACCTTTTGACCGTCTTCCCTTATTATCTTGTCAACTTGCTCTTCGAACGACAGACTTGACGTTCTAATAGCGGGATTTTGCTTCGTTTCAATGTCACAGCGATCTGGAAAAGCATTCCTTTCTTCACCGGAGTTATTTATAACGTAGCAGCCATGGAATCGCTCCCATTTTTTGGACCGAACGTATCCAAGCCCAGTTGTCTCCATACTCCCGTTGGGAATCTTTCGCTGAGTCCCAAGAATGTCCTAAATCTTGTGTAGAACTGGGCTTGTCAAGCGGTTTGTTTGAAGGGTACGCCTTGGAATCTTAATAGCCTTTTCAATCTCTCTGCGTAATATCGGGGTAGGCGGATTGGTTGAAGTCTGTCAAGTGCAAACTCGGTACCGTGCCAGACTTCTTTCTCCATTCTGGTCTTCGTAGATTGATAGAAGAGGATCAGCTTTTCACTTCTTCACCTGAGATGGAAGTAGAAAGTCCGTAGCTCTTGCACGCTGTATGTATCAAGCGCATCAAGTTCTTTGTAATGCCGCGGCGGAACTATGGTGATCTGCAAGCTCTGATCAGATCCAGTAACGGTTTGTGCTGACGGGCGAGTGGAGAACACGGCGTTGGCCCCGTCCTCAGATTCACTGTCGAAGACCAAAATAGGAGCATATGAACCGGGCCTGTTGCCTTAGGGTTGCCCCCAGTAGACTATCTCTTCATCCTCCTCGGTATCGCTCCCAAAGATCGGGATATTGGCGATGGCTTTTTGTTTATTCCCCGGCTTATGATATCTTTCCGTGTCTTTGAAGTCTGGTAGGAAGTACTTTGCGTCTTCATATTTTCGGACTTCGTTTATGGAGAATGGATTTAGCTCCCCTGTAACTGTGTACTCAAGGCCATTACACAGTGTCTACTGGGGTTAGCTCTCCTGTAACTGTGTACTTCGTTTATGTAGAACTTCTTTGTAATGCCGCGGTGGAACTATAGTAGGAAGTACTTTGCGTCTTCATATTTCCCGGCCTTCGCGTCTTCATATTTTCAGACTTCGTTTTCGGGCGAGTGGAGAACAACGTCATTCCTTCTACACAACACCAGCGTATGAAGTATTTTGGTGCCATAAATCTGTTCACCGCCGAAAGACGCGACCGGGACGTTAGTGTTAGTTATATGTATGCCCTAGAGGCCATTACTGTACATGCGATGTATATTGTAGTGGATGCTTGGACATATATAGGAAGGACTTTCTTGCTCGACATGATAGTATGCTATCTGGTTGCACTTTATCTTAACATGTAAGCAAATACTGTTTTGTGATCACATGTTGATAAATCCCTTAGGATGATTACTTGACTACCAGGATTATGATGCAGATCATACTAGTGGGGACAAGGTAGTCGATAAGTTCATCCTTCAAAAGTTCCTAGTCGTGGGAGTATCGAGACAGGGCATCGGTACTCCAGAGTAGACTAGCGTATGCGCTTCTTGACCCATATGATGGGCGATGGATGATCCCATATCCGTTGGTGTTTGACATCAGAGAAGGCATACGGGTGCTCAGTAGAGACTGGGTACACTGGACGGACTCGCCGAGAACTCCTAGATGGTATTATACCTATCGTCGGATAGCAGTTCTCTGATGACACTGGTACAGGTTAGTCTGTAGACCCGAGATCGTCATAGAGTCTTGTGTGATTCCCACTATGCTTTGATTTCCACCATACCACGGTCAAGAGATCGTGCAAAACGGTGGCTTTTGGGTACAGTCCCGAATCACATGGAGGTAATGAGCGATAGGAGGGGTTTCGTTTCTCTCGGTATTGGGGGTTGATGTTGCGCTGTGTTCGATTGGCTATAACTGGAAATCCCTGGCCAGGGTTGCTGAGATTTATTGGTAAGAGTTATCAGTAGGTTCTCGAGCTGTTATGGACCTCATATCGACACGACTTATCGGTTACTGGGGTCTGACGTTTACCACCCCTAGACTGTGATATGCAACATATCAGACGAAGAGACCGGACTGTACGGTAGTGTTACTGATTGGATTCGCAGGAGTTATAGCAGGCTTGCTTGTTGATCTTCTGATCGCTCAATACCCGGGTGGCCGTTACATTTAGTAGACCGCTTGCGGCTTGTGGGTGTTTGATATGATCATCATCTACTGCCGGCGTATTGACAAGTCTTCAGAGTCCTACATAGAGGTTTCCTGGTTCATGCGAAACGGAGTAGGAGCGCATATGTGATATGTGCGGGACCGAGATTAATGCGAGTATGTGATACCGCATTCTAATCTCGCGATTTATGGTATCGGTCGGTTATATGTATTATAGCCGGATTATTAAATCAAGAGTTGATTTAATAATTTAATGTATAATTATATATTTGATATATTATATTACATTAACTAATATTTAGCTCACTAATGATTTCTTTTCTCACTTGATGTGCACATTGTATATAGACGTGATATGTATATCTGTGTACATGTATTGTGCCATGTTTGATGATACATACAATATGGGTGTATGAGACTTATACCATGCTAGGGTTAAATTAGGGTTTTGATTATTTCTTAAGTTATTACAAAATATCAAAAGACTTGGTCAAAGTTTTAAGCTTGGAGAAGCTTGTAGAACTTTGACAAAGTCCACTCTTTTGTCATTCCTTAGGATATTTTACTTGACCCAACCCTTAACCATAGCCATGAGTTAATTCTCTACATGAGTTAAGCATGATAGCTTTAACTCAACCATGGATGCAATAATTCATTTGGATGAATTATTCATGAGTTCTTCTTCTTCATCATCAAGCTCCATGAAAAACTTTCTAGCTTCAATGGAGGTATGAGATAAAATGTGAGAAAATAATTTCTAAAGTGAGCAAACTTCCTACTTCATCATCTTCTACTACTTGCCATTTAGTAGAGTGTGTTTGCTTCACTAATCTACACAATTAGTGAAGAGATAGTATGAGCTGGTGTCTCCTCGACGTAGATCATCTTCGGCCTCGAAAACTTCGAAGCAAGTTTGTTCGTTTCTTCATGGGAGCCATTCTAGAGTCCGGGGATCGTGATCGCAGCGAAGGGACTACTACACGGAGCTATTGAAGTGAAGGACCGGTCTACAAAGGTTGTATTACTTGTTCACTTAGATGTAAAGAGTTTACATATTATGTTTAACCCTAAGTCTCTAATTAAGACTTTGATTAGAGTTTGTTTAGCACCCCAAAAATTTTAAAGTAGCATGATTGATGCTTACCAAAACCTTCACAAGGTGCTAAGTTAACCCAACAGTTAGGACGTATGGCCTGAATTTTGGGGGTAGATACTATTTGGATTTATCTGTCCACCTCTCCAAAGATGCCAACTTGATTTATGGGACCGTATATCAGAGGTTTGGACGGATGCAGCCGTTGTAGCAGACTTCGTCAGATTCCCCCTCGTTTGTGAGGGTTTTTTGATTGTGGGGACGCTCTTCCCTGCAGGCGCAAGCCCCTGCAGTTAATTACGTTACCGCACCGCGATAACCACTTTCTCCTGCTCTGGAAGTTCACTTCGTGTCGTGTGTGTTTTTGTTTGTTTGGGTTGCCCGTGGATTGTATACGGAGACTAATTTATGTCGTCGCCCGTAGGGCATGGATTATTCCAAATCCGTATTTCTTAGATTTTAGGTTTTTATTTAAGGACCATTAATCTATTTTGGGATTAAGATCGACTTAAACGTATGTGAGCATTTGGGGGCTCAGTTGTTTTTTTGTTAAGGATACGTTAGTCCAATTTGAGACTAAGATCTACTTAACAGGGTTTCAGGATCATTTTTATTTCAGATCCAACAAAAGAGCACTTGGGCTCCATTGTTTTAGTTTAAGGACGTTTCAGTCCATTATAGCCATTTTAGAGGCGAAGTTCTAGTTTGAGAATATCTCGGTCTGTTGATCACCATTTTGGAGGTGAGATTTTAGTTTAAGGACGTCTCGGTCCGTTGATCACCATTTTGGAGATGAGATTTTAGTTTAAGGACGTTACAGTCCGTTGATCACCATTTGGGGGTGAGATTTTAGTTTAAGGACGTTACGGTCTGTTGTTGCCATTTTGGAGACAACGGTTAGTTTAAGGACGTTTCGATCCGTTGTTAGTTTAGGAGCATCTCGATCCATTGTCGCCATTTTTGAGGCGAATGTTAGTTTAAGGACATCTCTGTCCGTTGTCCATCTTGCGTGCACGTTTATTTGTTACGTGATGGGATGAGTAATGGTGATATGGGATGCATCCAGTCTGGGATGTGATTTGATTTGGGATGCGCACGTCAGTTTAGGAAGTGCACCAAAAAGCAGTTGGTTGTCGGGACCCACCACCTCTTTGAGATGTTGAGAAATTACAACGACATGTATCAAAGGTGTAGAGAGATGTACCCTTGAACCAGTCCCCGTTATTGAGGGCAGATGGATTAATGGTAAACCCAGGAATCATTAGTCGTATTTTGAGACTAAGATTTCCTTAGGGGGATGTAGGACGAATATCGTTTTGGATATCATCGGTTGGAAGATCAATAGTCGTATTTGGGACTAAGATCGGCTTGGGAAGTCATGAGCACATGGGCTCGGATGGTCTAAATCAGGGAAGTTCTATCCTCAGGGGATCTAACCAACCTGGGCTTGGTCCATTCAGTTCTTTTTCGAAAAGTGCCAAGCATTTGTTTGGGCTCAGTCTCTTTTTTTTGTGCAAAAAGTATTAAGCACTTATGTAAGTTCTGACGCTCACATATAATCATGTGGGGTTTTCAGTCATAGAAATTGCCCAATAAGTGTTAAACACTTTACCCCTTTTTGTTTTTATATGGAGTGCTAAACACTCTTTATGGCGCCCATGTGCAAAGCACGTGAGGAGCTAGGCGCTGCCTAGTGGGTGCCAAGCACTTTCATTCTGTGGCGCCCACGTGAGAGTCACGTGGGACGCTGGGCACTAGGGCGCCGCCCACTGAGTGCTAAGCGCTCCTGAGTTCTGAGGCATCCACGTGAGGGGAACGTGAGACGCTAGGCATTGAGCGTCACTTATTGAGTGCTAAGCACTCCTTATTTAGTGGCGCCCACGTGAGGGGTATGTGATGCGTTGGGCGCTGAGCGTCGCTCACTGAGTGCTAAGCATTCCTTATTTAGTGGCAACCACGTGAGGGACACGTGATGCGCTGGGCGCTGAGTGTCGTCCACTGAGTGCTAAGCGCTCCTGAGTTCTGAGGCGTCCACGTGAGAGGCACGTGAGACGCTAGGCGCTGAGCGCCGCTTATTGTATGCTAAGCACTCCTTGTTTAGTGGCGTCAACGCGAGGGGCACGTGATGCGCTGGGCGCTAAGTGCCGCCCACTGAGTGCTAAGCACTCCTGAGTTTTGAAGCGTCCACTTGAGAGGCACGTGAGACGCTAGGCGCTGAGCGCTGCTTATTGAGTGCTACGCATTCCTTATTTAATGGCGCCCACATGAGGGGCACGTGATGCGATGGACGCTGAGTGCCGCCCACTGAGTGCTAAGCACTCCTGAGTTATGAGACGTCCACGTGAGGGGCACATGAGACGCTAGGCGCCGAGCGCCGCTCACTGAGTGATAAGCACTCCTGAACTCTCTCTCTTTTTTTGAATGTTCCACAGGATCTTTATCTTCTTTTATTTACCTAAAATTTCCAAGAAGAGAGTTCTTCTTCCTCGAGAATTTAATTCTCTGTTCTTTCGAAGCTTTCTTCTTTTTTTTAAGCTTAGGGGGGGTTCCTCTTCTTTAGACTTGAATTCTTGGGTCGTTTATATAGTAGGGGAAATTTGTTGGTTAGCTCGGAGGAAATCTCTCATTAAGAGATCCCAAATGATTTGGGGATTTTACCCACCGTTGGATCTTTGATCCAAGGACCTCTGTTTTACAGAAAATATTTTCTTGTTTTTAACAAAATTAAGGAAATATTTACTCATACAGAATTTATTCTGTAGATCGGTGATTCTTTAATCACCATTGGATTTTTAATCCAACGGTACTTTGTTTTACAGAGGGCAATCTTTCTTATTTAGAAAGATTTGAGAGATATTTCCTCTACACAGAATTTAATTCTGCATCCTGATGATTTATCGTCTCCGTTGGATCTTTGATCCAACGGCTCTGCTTAATAGAGAGTGGAATTTAATTCTACTGAGCACCGGCGCTCACGTGTTGTGCATGTGGGCGCTACTTAAGATTTTTTTGTGCTTTGCACACGGGCGCTGCTCATATAAGAGTTTTTAACTCTGGCGCCCTCGTGGAAGGCACATAAGGCCCTACCTCTTGAGTTTTGAACAAAGCTTTGCTCTTTTATTGGGGAAACAGTCATCATCTTCCATGATGCAATCCTCGCTTCCACCGTCTATGAGAAAACCGTAGTATCTCTCAGGTGGATGAGGAACCCTACTAGATCTGCGGAGTGGCTGGGGTTCGTTGGGGACTATTGAATCCTCCGGTTCTACCAAATTGTCAGTTATAGTTTGTGTTGCTGGAACTTCTTCCAGTTCTACCTCATTACCACTAATTTCTTTCACAAGAAATTCCTTTTCTAAAAAGGTGGTATGTTGAGAAACAAACACTTTTTGTTCCTCAGAATGGTAGAAAATATATCCATAAGAAACTTTTGGATATCCTACAAACTTGCATATAACAGATCTTTCCTCGTGCTTTTCCGGATTTTGCCTTTTAATATAAGCCGAACAACCCCATATTTTAACTTGTTTAAGAGATGGTCTCTTTCCATTCCATATCTCATATGGAGTGGTAGGCACAGATTTGGTCGGAACCCTGTTCAATAGATATGCAGTTGTCTCAAGTGCATAACCCCAAAAAGAAATAGGCAACTCAGCAGTACTCATCATAGAGCGCACCATATCTAATATGGTGCGATTCCTCCACTCTAATACACCGTTGTGCTGTGGTGTATACGGAGGAGTAAGCTGAGAGAGAATCCCATTCTCTTTTAAATAATCACGGAATTCTGTGCTGAAGTATTCTCTTCCTCGATCAGATCGAAGGATTTTAATACTTTTACCCGTTTGGTTCTCGACTTCACACTTATATTCCTTGAATTTCTCAAAAGCCTCAGACTTGTGTTTCAACAGGAACACATGTCCGAATCTTGAGAGATCATCGGTGAATGTAATAAAGTATGATGAACCATTTCTGGCATGTGTAGACATAGGACCACATACATCACTATGTATCAGCTCTAAGAGTTCAGTAGCTCTTTCTCCGTGTCCAGTAAACGGAGTCTTGGTCATCTTGCCTTTGAGACATGACTGGAAAGTTTCATAAGATATAAATTCGAACTGATTCAAAAATCCATCTTTATGCAACTTAGTTAGTCATGTCGCATTGATATGACCTAGTCTACAATGCTACAAGAAGGCTTCGTTTATTTCTGAACTTTTCCTCTTGTGTGTGTTCTGTATATTTAGAACTGTAGTTTGATTCAGAACGTATATATCGTTAAACAACGTACCAAACCCAATCAACACTTGATTTAGAAAAATGTTCATTACATTATCCTCTAACGTCAAATTATATGCTTCTTTAGTTAGCAAAGAAACTGATATAACATTGCACATCATTTTTGGTACATAGTAACAGTCGTTCATAATCAATGTATTACCATTTGGTAACACTAGGTGATATTCGCCAACTGTTTGGCTGCAACAATTGCTCCATTCTCTACTGTTAGAGACTTATCACCCTTTCCCAGTTCTCTACCTCTCTTTAGCCCATGTAACAAATTACATACGTGGGATCTTGATCCGTTATCCAATACTCAGGACGTAGAGCACACTGAGAAACAGTTTTCGGTAATGAACACACCCGAAGAAGATGCATCATCATGCTCTTTCTTCTCTTGGGTGGCGTGGGAATTCTGATATTCTACTATTTCTTGCTCGTACTTATAACAATCATAAGATAGAGCGGAACCAACATTCCCCAGCTCAGTATAATAAGCGGGTTTGGTCAATACATCCATAGTATTATCTTGATTAAGGCGTGTCATTGGTCGCTACCTGGAAAGAGAGAGAAGGAAACACTTTAGTGTGCGCTCTTACAAGATTAGATTGGTTATTATCTTATCTAATCAGGATGACTCCCACTGTTTTTATCAAATCTTCCTTCAAACCTTAAAAGGTAAGATTAGCCGGGATTAATTACACCCTACAAGTTCGCCAATCGTTGCAGGTATTGGTACTTCGAGGGAGTCTCCCCATACTTCGCATGGAACTAATTAAATAACCTCGTTTCTGCAGGGGCATAACCCCGTTAACACCTTTCTTAATCACCTATTTGATCGGCTAATTGTAAAGTGCAAAACTCTCCCAGGAGTAACTCTTACTCGCAGTGGGTATCAGGATCCAACTATCTCATAGGAGGTATGCAATCTCATTGCAAATTTCAACACTTGAAATTCCCGATAATTGTTTTTGCCCCTAGCAACTTATGAACTTGGCTATGGTCAACAAATTATAAGCGCTAGCCAAGTTCAACCCGTCATTTCTTGATTGAATTAAACCTACCCGTACGGCCCTTGGCTAAGGTCAACAAAGCTCCAATCGCATCACATACTGCAGATAAGCACTAATTAGCTATCACACACTACACCTAGGCTATGGTCAACAAACGTAGAACGAATACTAAATAGTACTTATCTGAAATGACGGACGGCTACGGCTGGTTTTGATGAAAATCTTTAACGTAATGAACTTGATATCGTTATAGAATCTAGTGATTTGAAAAATGAGTGTTTTTATAGCTTTTGCTAGTTTTGCTAAATAGGTCACTCCCGGTGAAGGGATCTCGGCTCTTTCCTCATCGAATGAGGTGCTGGATATTCATCAAGGAATACCACTATGCAATGCAAGAACTAGAGAAGCTATTAAAAAAACCGAGTGGGTTGTAGCATTTGCTAGTTTTGCTAAAATGGTCATGCCAGTGAAGGGATCTCGGCTATTTCCTCATCGAATAAGGTGTTGGACATTCATCAAGGAATGCCACTATGCAAAGCAAGAACTAGAGCTCCCTTTTTAAAAACTTTTGATTCTACAACATCTTTAGGTTTCTTTTCTTTTCATTAATCTCATTAATGAAGTCACATCATTTAATGTTTCCTTAAACATCACAGAAAAAGAAACGAAACGCTTATGCCATCCGCATTCGCCACGGGGCCCCGTAATGCACCGTTAGGTTACTTAACTAACGGCAGAGCAGGGGTGTAGGGTGTTTTTCGTCACCCCATTGAGATAGGAGTACGCGCGCGCTTGTCAGGCGCATTACAGATTCCCCCTGCCTAGGGTAGGCTGGGGTTTATTGATTGTGGGGATCCAAATCTCCGGCAGCCGCGGACTAAATTGTCGTTAATTACCCCTCGCTTTTGAAGCGAGGGAACCTCCGAATAACGGGTCAACTAGTCATGCGAACTCAATATGCAGTGTGCGTGTGTTGTGTTTTGGAAGGGTTTTGGATATATCGAGGGCCCCGAAGAGTTTACAGGGGACGTGTTTTGGTGTGGAGTGCATAAAAAATGAGGGGTGAGGAGCGTCTTAAAGACGCGTGCATAGCACGTGGGCGCTGGACGCCCACGGGTCACGTGTCCGGCCCGTGGGTGCTTGGCGCTCGCGGGTCACGTGCGCAGCACGAGACCGTTGGGTGCCAGCGGATCACGTGAGTTGCACGCGACAGCTGGGCACTGTGCGGGTCACGTGCACAGCACGTGACCGTTGGGCGCCAGCGGGTTGAAGTGGGGTGCTCGATGGGTTAAGGAGGCTCGGTTGGGTTTGTGAGGTTGGAGGAAGAGGGAAGCTCGAAGGTTAGAGACGAAGAGGGTGGTGGAGCAACTGAGGTAGTCGCAGATGTGACAACGATGGCAAGGAGAGGCCGGCGGCGTTTGTAACGATGATGGTGGCAACACAGTAAAGCTCGAGCGATCGGAGCTAGGCGGAGAATGAAGTTTGGTAGAAGGAGGAAGGGTTGCGTGGTGGCAGTAGTGTTGCTGGTGGTGATGGAAGGTGGATCTGGTGGTGGGTTCGCTGGTAACAGCTTAAGGGGGGAGAGAAAGAGATTGAGGCCCTAGTACGAAGATGGGTTGCCCTTATGGATGGGAACATCCGTAGGGGCAATTTTAGTTTGCCCTTACAGTTTCAATCATTGGGACAACAAATGTCCCTACGGATACCACCGCAGGGACGGTTTTATATAAAAATTTATGCCCCTACGGTGCCGTAAAAGAAACCCGTGCGGTTTTCACCATAGGGGAAAAGTTGATGTATTAAAATAATAATTTACCAGACAATCTTTTCCACGCCCAAATCATTTCCTCCCAAAAAAATCCCCCTTCGCGTTTCTCCCGTCGTCGCCGATCACCGCACTCCCATCGTCGCCGATCGCCGCAGCCACCCTCCTCGTCACCCTCCGTCCCATCGTCGATCCCTTCCATCATCAACGCCTCCTCAGATTATCAACGCCTCCTCCGACCCTCCGATCGCTACCTCCAGCGCCTCCAGCGACCTCTCCCTCCTCATCCGATCCTCCAGTGGCCGAGCCCTCCTTTGATCCTCCAGCGACCTTCTCCGGTCGATCCTCTGATCCTCCAGTGGCTGAGTCGCCGACTCCATCCCCGCCGTCTAGCTTCCTGTTAGTGTATATGCCCTAGAGGCCATTACTGTATCATACTAGTTTGTATATTACTTAATGAAAGCTTGGGATATTCACCTTGTATAAACAATCTTGCTCAATATAGTAGTATGCTACTTGGTTTGTTTCTACTTCAATGTGTACTTGTGTTTATTTTAGTATATCACCTATACACATTAGTGGAGCCCTTAGGATCTTTGCTTGATTACCAGCGTTGTGATGGCAGTCACACTAGTGGGGGCTGGGTAATCTATAAGCACATCCTTATACAGGTCCCTAGTCGCAGGACTATCGAGACAGGGCATCGATACTCCGGAGTAGACTAGCGTATGCGCTTCTCATCCCAGTGTGGGAGATGGTCTGTCCCACAGCCATCAGTACGTCGTACTGGAGATAGTATACGGGTGCTCGTTGGGTTACGAGTACACTGGACAGGACTCGTCGGGAACTGACAGGTTGGTATTATACCTATCGTCAGTTATCAGTTCCCAGGTGACATGCGTACAGCTTAGTCCGCTGACTTGACACTGTCACTTCGCCTCAAGTGTGTTCCCACTGTACTTTGACTACTACCCTACCACGGCTCAAAGGAGTCGTGCAAACAGGTAGTGGTTGGGTGCAGTCCCGAAGCACTTGGAGGCAGTGACGGTTAGACAGGATTCGTCTCTCCCGGTATTGGGGGTTGACATCGCGCTGTGTCTAGGAGAGCCATTACACGAGTAGTCCCTGGCCAGGGCAATCGAGATATACTGGTAGGCTTCCAGTGTTATCTCAGGGTGTTTTGGGCTTCACTCCGACACGACTTGTACCGCTATTAGGGGACTGACGTTTACCGCCCCCTAGGCCCGCCATGCGATGTATCAGACGAACAGACCGGACTGTACGGAGATTGTCACATTCAGACTCAGTAGGAGTTCAGATGGGGTTCACCTCGTCAGTCTTCTTGTCGGCATCTACCTGGGGACCGTTACGCACAGCTAGTGCCGCTTGCGGTCTGTGGTTAAACCCACTGCCAGCGTAGTGTCGAGTCTTTAGAGTCCCACACAGAGGGCTATTCGCTTTTGGGCAAAACAGAGTAGAGGTCGCATGGTTTTGCGACAGGGTTCGTTCTCATCCGCGCACTTGTGCACGTTTGGAGTCCGGACGGATATTACTAGCCGGCTCTGGTTTGAGCCAGATACTAGTATATGTTTTGGGGTTAGTTTTATCTCATTGTGTTCTTGTTCCTCGGAACAAGAATGCGGGTGTGTATGCACAGTTGTTTGAGGCGGAGGAAGAGGATTTTCATTAGGGTTTCGGAACGGGTGTGTATGCACAGTTGACAGTCGTCTTTTTCCAAACCCTAATGAATTTGTGATATATCAATTAATAATATTAATTAAATGAAATTATGTTATGGTTGGGTTTGTTGACTAGTTGACCAAGGTTGGCTTGTTGACCATGGTTGAAAGTTTGACCATTATCATTACATATCAAAGATGCTCTTTGATTCTAGCAAAACCATTTAATGAATGTAATGATAATAGTCATTCCAAACCATCCATCAACTATTTCATTTTTATTATTTTTGTTAATTTGATATTCTTTTCATTTTGGTTATGGTTGTAGAATGAGAAGGATATTATTCATTCTATCATAACTCTTCTCTCTCCTCTCTTCTTCTTCCTCCTCCTCTAGTTCAAGGAGCTTCCTTCTCATGTGTTGAGAATCCCTCTCATTGAGATAAGAACACCCCAAAACCACTCTCTACTCACTCTAGGGTTAGAGGTTTAGCAAGCCAAAGATCCTAGTTCTCTCAAAGTTCGAGAAAGGAGCCCGAAGGTTGAACCCTCAGGTGGATCTATCTTTGACGGAAGAAGGCGACGAGGAAAGCACCATCCAAGCTCTATAAAGGTTTCAAGAAGAAGGAGTTCAAGTTAGGTATAACATCTTTTCCGAGTAGCTAACTCTCTTTAGCTTGGTAGCTAGTTTAGTTTAGAAAAGATCCCGACTTTTGTTAGTCCATGTTGCCTAATGCGCTAAAAATTTGATTTTTATACCGTTTCCGCCTCCCCGTAAGAACCGGGGTTGGCAACGTGGACTTACACTTCCATCGCCGGCAAGCTCCAACTCCCCCTTCCATCTCTTCGAGCTCCATCGCCCGTTTCGTCTCCTTGAGTTCCATCGCCGAGTCTTCATCGCCGGCGCCGTCCAGTGCCGTAATTCTTTTCCAGGTATGCAAAACTTTTTTATTCCATTTTTAAAAATCGATTTTTAAAATTGGCAGAATTCGTAGATGATGATGCTGATGATGATTGTTGGTGGGGGTGGTTGTTTGGTGATGTTGATGATGATGGAGTTCATGGCTGAGATTTGGGTTAGGGTGATGATTAGGGTAAATTTGGGTTAATTGGGGTAATTTATATTAATTTGGGTTAGGATTTGGGTGATGATTATGGTTAGGGTTAGAGGTACTTTGGGCTAATCAAATTAAATATGTTTAATTTGGGTTAGGGTGATGATCAGGGTTAATTAAGGTTAGGGATTGGGTGGATGATAATAAAATCTGTAGGGGCGGTGGTGGGTGGTGGTGGCTGTAGTGGTTGTGGTGGCGGCGGCTGTAATAATCGGTGGTGGTGGCTGGTGGTGGTCGGTGGTGGGTGGGTGCATGGTGGCTGCGGCGGCGGCTGTGGTTTAGGGATGTGAGCGGCGGTGGCTATGGTGGTGGTGGTGGTGATGGGCGGCGGCAGCTGCGCTGTAATTAGGTCTAGGGTTAGGGATAATTGAGTCTAGGGTTAGGGTTAAGGTAGTTAGGGTTAAAGTAGTTAGGGTTAATTAGGTATAAGGTTAGGGTTAAGGTAATTAGGGTTAGAGTTAAGGGTAAGGGTTATAATTAGGGTATTTTAGTGTCTGTGTAAGTGTATGTGTGTATGTGTGTATGTATGAGAGATATAATGTTGATGATGATATGCGTGTGTTTGTGATAATGATGATATTGATATCTCATATTAAATAAGGCCAAACCCTAATTTTAAACTTAACACCATAACTAAATCTAAAAGCTTAAACTTCACACCAGAACCAAATCTAAAATTTTAAACTTGATTAAGAAAACCCTTAATTTTAAAAAACTTTACCTAAACTAAAAACTTAAAACCCTTGAAATTGAAACGTAAACGTAATTCAAATTAAATCTTATAATAAGTGTATATATGATAATCGATGATAATATGAAATTTTCATATGCTCATCGATCGTCATATGCGAAAATCAAAGCGCGACTTAGTCTTCGTCTATCGGTTAACATACGTTCGATATTCGTCGTGACATAGAACTATACGAAAGTTGTTAAATATCGGATGGTATCGTTCGGTGCTAACAACCGTCGTGTAGTCTATGTGACGAGAAGATTCAATCATATGATAACCGATAGATTTGTCCAGTTTGGATAAATTAGGAATGTATAAAGCAAACACCTGCATTCACTTGTGTTTTCATTCGTTTCGAGTTATTTCGTCGATATTTTTCCGCTGGTTCTCCGTATACAAAGATATATTAGATGTTCATTTCAACGTTGTTCCACAGCATTGAAATGATTATCTATTCTATTACAGTGTACTCGGAGAACAGTGGGGAGGTGCTGCCGAAATTTACTTGAAACGGATGAAAGCACAAGCAAATCGGTGTGTGCACTATACATTCTTAATGGGATATAACCCTTACCCCCGATAGCCAAAACACACACATACAACATGAATACATAATAAACGCACACACTAAGCACATACACACTAACAACCCTACATCTAAGCGAAATCATAAATTGAAACACACATATACAGAATACAACTCATACTTGGGTATTTTCAAATCTAATTTTGTTAATCGATAATTTATTTTTTTCAACGACAAACTTGCCTCTACGGATTTTTTCTTTGTCAATAACCATCTCGTTCTTAGATTTCTCAATATAGTCACCGTAACTTACAATTTATATGTTATACAGTCTAATATGGCCTATGAGTACATCAGAGTTAAGGACTGGATGTACGTGAATTTGCAACAACGTATACAATCTAAGTTTGCCGCAAGAGTTGCTTCTTTCATTGAATTTGCACGCGCACATAATAAGATCGTGTTAAAGAAGATTCTCTGTCTGTGCGATAGATGTGAGAATAAGTTCTGGCAGAAAGTAGAAATCGTAGAGCTTCACATCGTTAAATATGGTTTTACTAGATTTTATACAACTTAGCTATATTACGGGGAAGGACAAGAAGAAGACAGTAATGCGGCAGAAGAAGAAGGAGAAGACGGTAATGCGGCGGAAGAAGAAGAAGACGATAACTTCTTTCCAGGAGAAGAAATGGAGGATATGGTAGAGGCTGCCTTCGGTAATAGTATTCCTACCGAAAATGACATTCCTTCCGGTCAAGAACCGCGTGCGGATAAATATGAAAAGTTCATGAATGATGCTAGAAGACCATTTTATAAGAATGCAAAGTATTCCACCCTATCATAGTTCGTCCAGCTTTTCCAGATTAAGTGCCTAAATGTATGGAGCAACAAGTCATTCACGATACTTCTGAAGTTCCTGAAAGATTTTATGCCCCCGGAAAATAACGTGCCTGACAGCTGGTACGAAGCCTAGAAGATGATGTCTGATTTGGGTCTGAGCTATGAGAAGATTCATGCATATTCCAAAAATTGCATGTTGTACCGGAAAGAGAATTCAGATTTGAAAAACTGCCCAACATGCAGAGAGGCCATGTATAAGCCGAAAGAATCGGATAAGAAGCCCGATATACTTGTCAAGATAGCACGATACTTTCGCATAACACAGAGACTGCACAGGCTATTCAAGTGCAAGAAAACAGCCGAGGCAATGATTTGACATCACCGTGCTGCTCCAAGCGAAGATGGAAAAATGAGTCATCCAAGAGATTCATCAGTATGGAAGGATTTTGATAGGAGACACCAAATATTCGGTATTGATACTGGCAATATCAGGCTCGAACTGGCTAGTGATGGTTTCTGCCCATTGAACTATATGGCTGGAGGCCACGGCATATGGCCCGTTATAATGATGGTTTATAATCTGTTATCTTGGTTGGTTATGGATCAGTCATATTTTATGATGTCTCTTCTTATTGTCGGACCAAACTCATCGGGAAACAATATCGACGTTTATCTCCGAACTCTGATCAATGAGTTAAAATCTTTATTCATTGATGATGTAGAGACTAACGATGCAAACACAGATACAACCTTTACAAGAGAGTATTAATATAGGGAGAGGAAGTTAGAAAGGAGGGATTCGTAGGGAGGTGACCGTGGATCTTGTGGTGAACGTTAGAGGGAGTCTCGATCGTGGGAGGGCGTGGGTCATGAGGGTGAGGCAGCGGAAGGAGGGGGGAAGAAAGAAGGAAATAAAGAAGGAGAACTGAGGGATACGGGCCGGCCTTTAGGTGCTTGGGCCCAATTAGAAAGTAGATAAAGAGAAGAAAAGGAGCCGAGGGAAAAATATATTTAAAAAGGTTTTATTAAAAAGAGAAATAAGGTAATTGCAAACTGAAATACCGGTTATTACATCCTCCGAACCTGTAGGAAAAGTATTTGTCCTCTTGCACACGTGCACCTCGCTCGTGCATCTCGTTTGCGATGCGTATCCACGTGGTCTCCATTTCAATTTAAACAAAATGGGCTCTTACTCCTAAAAAGGGCCCATTAAAGAATACAACAAAGCATGAGTGACGTGAAGACTCGCCAGCTGTTACGAATTTGAAACGCCCATTTGGTTTACCTTTGTTGTGCCATAGTCACAAATTCGTCATTCGGGAATAATTCGGCGAGATCGAAAATTCGGATTCGGAGAATTATTCGGAAAAAATCGGCAGGTATTCGGGAAAGATTCGGTAAGTGTTCGGGAAATGTTCGGGAAGGATTTCGAGCAATAAATTAATATATGAGACGCTAGGTTTTGATTTTGTGAATTATTTGCTGTTTTTTAAATTATTCGGTGTTTTATCACATAATTCGGGAATAATTCGCGAATTATTCGCGAATAATTCGCGAATAATTCGGCCAGTTCGGCAATCACGAATAATTCGGAGATTAATTCGTTTGATCAAGAATTCGCGAATTATTCGCGAATTCGGCGAATAATTCGCGAATTCTGTGACTGTGTTGTGCTCCGTAGGATTCGGTCCAAAAATATCCATGTTCTGGATGCTTCTTCTGCTTTCCTTTTCCTTCTAATAACCGCTACATATCAACTTCCCCACTTCACTGCTATTAAAAGTATAATAATATCCATGCTATTAGATCTAGCGGTTCAGATTCATCCAAAATTAAAGTAAAAGGTCAAGATTAGTGTAAAACATAAGAGCCTTATGTATTGATATATTCTACATGCTTTACAAATAAGATATGCAGTCGGGTCATATTTGACCTATGCATGTTTGCTTAATTTTAGGGAAACATAGTCTTTGTAGTTAATTTGCTTGTTTGGTCAATTCACTTGCTATTTTTTTTATACCTATTCCTTTGTGAATAAACGAAGGGTATCATCACTCATCTTTTAAAACAGTAAAATTTATTATTTTGATCTTTTTATATATAACCTCCACGATCTTTTCCATTTGTATATATCTCTCTCTTAATTTGTCTAATGTTCTATATGCCCTAAATATCTTTTTTTTAAACTTAAATAGAAAAAGGGAAATTTCATCAGAATCACTCTACTGTAGCCTTTGTTCCCAAAACCATCTTGATACCGATTTTATGTACAGAAACCCCTCTTTGGTTAAATTTAAATTTTCAAAGAACTCTTACCTTTTTTCCCCCCGAAAATGCCCATTCATCCCTTTTTACCCGTTCACTATATAGCAGATATTTTGGTTATTTCATAAAGAAATTAACAGCAGGGGGTCACAAGGAGGATGGTATGCAACGAAGAAAACTTCGAGGGTTCTGTGCATAAAATTGGCGCCAGGGTGGTCTGGGGAACAAAGGCTATATAGTATATAATGGTTTTGATGAAATATTCCTTAAAAATATAATGGATGTTGTATCTACAGCATGCTGGTTTGTGTCTAAGCTTACTTGAGTTCACACCTCAAAATTTCAAATTTACCTTCAAAGTTAAAAGAAAGAATTAGACATCAGAGCAGCATATCACTAGTAAAATAAGGGGTTGCCCCTACGGATAACAACATCCGTAGGGGCAGTTAAAGTTTGGCCCTACGGATTAATCCGTAGGTCCAAACGGTTGCCCCTACGGTCATTCAATATTTATTTAAAATATATTAAATTTTAAAGTGTTGTTTGCCCCTACGGAGCCGCAAACCAAGCACCTACGGGTATATCCGTAGGGACATATAAATAGGGATTTAAGTGATCGATCCCTACGCCGATTATTGCTTATTCTCTTTCTTTCGCGCGAAACCAAATTCCCAAATCGAGATCGTCGTCGCCGCCGCGCTGCAGTGATCTCGTCGTCGCCGAATCCAAGCCGAATCGTCGTCGCCACGCCTGCAGTGATCTCGTGGTCGCCACCGTGCTCCGTTCTCGTTGTCGCCACCGCCCTCGTCGTCGCCGATTACCTCTCCGTCGTCGCCTACAGGTAATTAGTTAAACATTATTATAATGATGTTAGGGTAGCGATCGATGAGGGTTAGGATTAGGTATCGGTTGTGGTTAGGGTTAGGATTAGGGTTAGGGTATGGGTTCGATCGGCCGTTGGGGTTCGACTGGTGTTGGGGTTAGGGTTAGGGTTAGGGTTAGGGTTCGATTGGGGTTTGGTGTTGGGGTTAGGGTTCGGCTGGGGCTGGGTTGGGGTTAGGGTTAGGCCGGGTTAGGGTTTGGTGTTGGGTTGGGGTTCGGCTGGGGCTGGGTTGGGGTTAGGGTTAGGCCGGGTTAGGGTTTGGTGTTGGGTTGGGGTTCGGCTGGGGCTGGGTTGGGGTTAGGGTTAGGGGTGATATTGGAATCGAGAATATGGAATTTGAACACCCAAACTAGAATGAACAAATGTAACAAATCTCCTCAATTTTGTGATCTTTGCAATACCTAGCTATAGTTTGATCCTCATGACTGCATATAACTGAAAAGGTTTGTGGTTTTGCAGGATGCTTCTATTATCAAGAATTTACATTGTGTAATTATCCTCATATATGATTTACAACTCTGTATGTGTCTGTGTGCATGTGCATGCGTGTGTGTGGAGGGGTTATTTGCCAGTGCATTTCAACTTGGCTCCTAGGCTTATGCCGTACCTCAGGAATGGGACGCAATTCCCTATTGCAAAACTCTTTTTATCTCCCCCCTCATCAAGATGCTTTCCTGAGCTATGAGAGTATTTGGGGGACTGTACCTTTCTTTGCACTAGCTTAAACTGCATTATCCTTTCCTCTTTGTTGACTGGTTTGCTGGGGGTTCATCCCTTTTGGCCATAGTTTCCTTCATCAGGATGTGGGTAGGCTGGATACAGGTTCACTGTTAGTGATAAAATTTTGACAAAATTTCTAGCGATCCTTCATTTTTCTGTATGTAGTTTGATGTCGTTCCCAATAGACGGCTCTATTTTGACTACAAAATTTTTAATCCGTAGGGGCAGATTTAACTTGGCCCTACGGATTAATCCGTAGGGCTAAAGGGTTACCCCTACGGGCACAGACGTTCAAGAATTAAAATATTAATTCTTAATTTGGTGTTTGCCTTAGGGTTAGGGTTGGGGTTCGGCTGCTGCTGGGGTGGGGCTGGGGTTAGGGTTTGCCTTAGGGTTGGTGTTGGGGTTTAGCTGGCCACGCTGGGGTTAGGGTTGGGCTGGGGCTGGGGGCTGGGGCTGGGGCTGGGCCACGCGGGGTTTTGGGATCTTTGTAATTTGCTTGCTCTGTTTGGGGTTTCAGTTGATCCTCATTAAAAAATTGGTGATTGATCTCTTCAATCATATTATTATCTGTATTTAAAATTTTTGTGAAGCCTTCAGAGTTTGGGAAAATCTAGAATTACCGTTGAAATTCTGGCAACATTCAAAAACTGTGTATATGATGTGTGTGTGTGTATGCATGTATATACATTTGAAATTTATCTTTCTTCTATGATATAAAACGGTTAAACCGAAGAAAATTACTGGGGGAATTTTTCCTAAAATGTCTTGAGAGGGGGTTCAAGTGATGGGATAATTTCATTTGGTAATCTTTTACTTATTTTACATCTCTTATTTTTTCATGCAAAAATCTGAATAGGTTTCTTGCAATTTTGCCTATCGATCAATTATTATATTTATTTCTATTTTTTGTGGATGATTTGGCTTCAATTGAATGGAGGCGATGATGGCTTGCCCTCAAGCTTCCACTTTTATGAGCTTTATAGTTATGAGATTGGCGAGGCAAGCTGGTTTGTAGCCATCTTATTTCTTTTCCTAAATTCAAATCCAAATATAAACTGTCTGATTGAGAGAGAGAGAGTATGGGAGATTATGTATTATTCAATGTGTTTGGAAGCTGGCATGTTCTGAGCGTCATCTCTGCATGAAAGCTATGGTTTTGCAAAGGGTTTGCCCTAACTATTTTCTGTGGGGAAGCTGAAGGCCTGAAGCTTCATCAAACTCAGGATTGGATTCTGGTCGGGTATTGTAAATTCTTGTGAAAGTTCCGTTCAAGATTTGTTCAGAGCTTGCATAACATCCTTTTCATCTTTATGAGATCTTTATGCAGTCATTTTTTTGGGTTTATATATTTCTCGAGCCCGTTTAACTTTGGACTTAGGATAACCCCAAATCTCTTTCTTATTTTGATTCCTAAGCTGGCATATCTGAGGCTCGTATTCCAGTATCGTTGCTGGAAAAGCTAGGGTTGCGAACATTTTTTCAACGATAATTTCTGTATGACAGCTTAAGCACACATAAAACTTAAACAATCTTGAAGCACTGCAGTTTTTCACTAAACTACCTAAAAGTTTTTATATTGCTGCAAGCTTCCTTAAAGTGCTGCATCTAAGTGTATTTTAGTGGGAAAACCCTTGAAAGCCAAACTTCATTGGGTTTGTTGTTTGCCTTCTCTGTAGCTAGTTTGCAACACTTTATGATATCAGTATCCTACATTTGTAGTTTTAATTGTTGATTGTTATAGATGAATACCATTGCAATAATAGTTTTTGGTCGATGAATGCTATTGCAATGTAGGATGATCAGTTCTATCAATCTTGATCTCAATGGTTTAAAATCATGTTACACATACAACACGAATGCACAACAAACGCATAATTAGAGAGGGACTCAAGATATTCAGGTTAAAACCAATATATGATACTCGATGATAATATGAAACCTTCATATTCCCATCGATACTCATATATGAAACTAAAAGCGCCACTTTGTCCCTACGGTGCCCGACATTTTAATTTAAAAATATTATATCTTAATTTGTTGTTTGGCCCTACGGGCACCTAAATGGGAATTTAATTAAAAAAGGCACAGAAATGCCCTACGCCTCGATATCTTTCCCTCTCGTTCCCAAAATTTTCTCTCGTTCCCGCGTCTCCAATTTTCTCTTCGTCGCCACCGCGCGCCCTCCGTTCTCAGCCCGCCACCGCCCTTGTTCTTCCTCGTCGAGTTCCTCGTCGCCGATATTTGTGCCTACATTGATGCCTCAAGCAACGAATCAAATGATGTGGATCACAAACTAATTAAATAAATTTTGAATACCAATCTGGACTGGGATTTGAATACCAATCCTAGTTTGCTATATTTTTTATATATAGTAGATGGTGATACTTCTTTAAGTAAAAACAACCCTACACTTAAGCGAAATCATAAATCGAAACACACATATATAGAATACAACTCATACATGGGTATCCTCAAATCTAACTTTCATTGAATTTGCACGCGCACTTAAAATAACAACCTTTATACTAAAAAAATTATGTATGTCATTACTTAGTAGTTTATGGTTTTAAGACGCAAAAGCCATTTGAGAAATACTTTTCCTACCCACTATTAATCCATATTCTCAATATAGTCATTGAATTTGCACGCGCACATAATAAGAAGGAGAAGACAGTAACGTGGCAGAAGGAGAAGACAGTAATGTGGCGGAAGAAGAAAAAAATGACATTCCTCGTTCTCTGTTTCAGCATCAATCCTCTGATATGAACTAATGATGGCTTTCACATAGGCTTTTCCCTTTAGAGACTTCTTAGTGTCCAATGGAAAGCATACATCAGATTTGTGCAGGTCGGGTTCTTCTATGACTTTTAAGAGTCTCAACTGATTCTGTAAATTACACCCTAGTTGGGTGATACTTTTACCACTTCTCACTGCAGGTGCGCTCTCTAATATCCATTTTGAATGTAATATTATAGATATCCATGCCTGTTTATGTCAAAATTACTTATATTGTCAATGTTTGATTGTCTAGTTGTTGGTGATGCGTCCATATCAGGGACAAAGGCCACTCCCGTTCCTCCAGGTATGTTTATATATTATATAGGGCATGTATATTGATTTAGAATGCTATATCATAAATATACACACATTTCTTTTGCTCTTAGTCGTCCAACTCATTATCATGGGCTGCTTGATGAGATTAGATTTGCGCCTGATGATCTACAAGAGCTTGTTCACTCCCTGTCATATGTGTAAGCAGCGCTATATGCGAGTTTACCTTGTTAGTATGTATGTACTGAAATTAATTAATATTATTCAAATTTTGATACATGCAGATACCAGAGGAGCACATCTTCTATCTCTGTAGGTAAGGCTTTGAATTTGTTGATTTTGGTGTTTCTTGTCAATTTTATAGACCAGTATGTGCTAAATATAATGTTCTGACAGTTGCTAGGGGGAAGGCAACATTCGAGGCTGCTGACCCCAGTCCTGGACGCCGCACACGGACGGCACCACGGAGGTTGGGAGAGAGGCCGAGGACTAGGCTCTAGCAGGGCCCATATGAGGTTGGACTCCACCCCGGTGGTTACTTCCTCCGTCTCCAGTGAGCGACGTATCCATCATGAACTGGATAGCTTGAGGGCCAGCGTTCAGGAGTTGAAGGAGATGCTGGTATGTATACTACTTTATAGTAAAATATCATTTCATATTATATACATATCAACATATCCATAATTAGTACGTAGCTTGAGCTTATTTGGTTTTAGACTTAAGTTTGATTAATCATACATACATATGTAATTGAAATAAACAACGCTTTTCCAAACTAGATATCCAAACAGGGTTTCGAAATAACTTAATAATGATACGAATTCGAATAATAAACAGTTCTTACACGCTTCTTACACACGTTATATCCAGACGCGACAGGGTAGATCGGCCGAGCCTCCACACGCAACTCCTTCGGCTGCGGCTCCGCAAGCCACTACATCGGCTGCGGTTCCGCAGACAGCTCATGTAGCTCCACCGTCCACTCAGACTCCCGCAGCCGCGGCTCCGCAAGCGACTACCTCGACGGCGGCTGCGCAGACCACATGCCGCTCAGACTCCCGCTCGCGACAAATTGCATAGTTTATTGACCGAGGAGCAGGCGCGCGTTATTCTATCGTTATTCAGAGGTGGAGCTGGACCGAGCTAGGGTAGATTTTTGGTTCTTTTTTTTTGAAACATGTATTTATTTATATCATACACATTGTACTACATTTTGAAACGATATTGATATTGGTTTGTATTTATATCATATTCAGTTTTTGTGTTTCTTTTGTATATTATATATATGCGTGAGATGTGATTATGAATACTGCAATATATGATTTGATTGATGTATATATTATTGTGCACAGGGCGGGAAAAATCAAACAGCCCATTTTTAAAAAAAAATTTCAGATAATATGTATCTACGGATTAATCCGTAGGCAAACATGTTACCCCTACGGATATCGCCGTAGGGGCAAAATATCAGCAGTAACTGATATTTCCCCCAGATCTCAGTACCAGGGGGTTGGGAAAGCCCCTACGGATATATCCGTAGGGGCCACTGACTCTCCCCTACGGCGTTATCCGTAGGAGATAAATATCAGGAATCCTGAATTTATGCCCCTACGGAAACGTACCTACGCATATATCCGTAGGGGGTAGTACATGCCCCGACGGGTATATCCGTAGGGCAAAGTAATTTATTAAAATAAACCGTAAATAATATAAAATCTTATACCCTACGGCTTCATCCGTAGGGGCAACAGGACCTACACAGATATCCGTAGGGGCAAGAATTTGCCCGTAGGGGCAAGTTCAGGGCCTCAACTTGCACCTGCGGCCTTTGCACCTACGGGGTATTTTTTCGCCCCTACGTATATATCCGTAGGGGCAACCCCTATTTGTAGTAGTGTATGCAAGAAATATAAGATAAAATAGAAAAGGAATTTGGTTATGAATCACACTTTGGAAGTTATGACGCGAGGAGTGAGATAATATATTTTATATTTTAACAATGAATAACTTTATGAGATAGAATTAAAGAAAAAATTGATGAGAGATAATAAATTTGAGGAAATGATGAGTCATGCTATATTTCTATCCTTCATTTTGAGTGATCATAGTTTAGTCTATTATATTTTAACAATGAATAACTTTATGAGATAGAATTAAAGAAAAAATTGATGAGAGATAATAAATTTGAGGAAATGATGAGTCATGCTATATTGCTATCCTTCATTTTGAGTGATCATAGCTTAGTCTATTTAGTTCTATAAATACAAGAATTTGCGTTGATGTAATTTCTTTCTACTTATGGTAGGGATGTTTTGTCGAATTTGGGGTTGAGTTGGGAGTTTTAGCAACACCGTCCATTGCAAGTGTTGATGGATTGAGTTTGGAGTTTGGTGTTTGTTTGGTTGCGTTTCCGACATGACTAGGGATGCTGAGGCATCAACGCGCATAAGAAAAAGCCAAGGATTGAAGTCCAGTTTCCAAACTCCATCTTGGCTCATGCCATTTCACCGCCTCCTACTTCTTTCTCTGTTATTATTAACACAGTTTATTTTTTATTCGGCAAATGCTAGAAGTAAGTTCACCTTTGGGTTATTGAATCCTGCATGTAGATTTTACATGTTAGCGCAAAAGCAAAAATCTCTAAGCCAAGGGGCTAAAGTACACACAAGACTTCGGCGTCAAAGAGACAACGCCGGCCCTCAGTGAACCAAACATGCCCTATGCTTTATGAGGCACATAAGCTCCTGAGTTCTCTAGGAAGTGCTTTCAATTGAATCCGATGCAAAACTGATGCAATTTGTTGGTAATTTAATTCTGCCTGCTTTAGGCTCGTAAAGTTTTTTTTTTTCCCCTTTCCCTTTTGATATGCTATATGATGATATCCTCCCACTTGCTCCTCACGCCTACGCAATATGCTTTTGCGAATAGTATCTGATACGTACTTTCCTGATGTAGTTGGGATGTCGAATCCGGATTTGGATCTGAAATGAAGTGTTCCAAAATGTCACATTTTGTTGTGCTTAAATTTAGTTGCATATGATTAAGCACTTGAATAGTTTTTGAAGTTGTCGTTTTGGGCTCAACATTAGATAGTTTATGGCATATTTAGATATCCACAATGATATATACATAAACTAATTTCATAGATATATGGCTTAGATACGAATTTTACTTCAGATGCTGTTGTATGCTAATATCTAGAAGGCATAGAAAAGGACTAATCTAATCCTAAATATGACTAGTTTGGTGCAGATAAATGCTCATTTTTGGTTACAGCCCCATGCTTATAGAAATAAATAGGGTAATTCTCCTTTCGTCTTGTGTTGGTTCTGGATTGTTGAACCGCCTTGTCACAATTCTCTTGTGTGTCCTCTCACCCTTTGGGAAAATTGTAGATAAAATATTGAGATTATAGAGGGCCAAACTAAACAAAGTGGGATCAAGTCTGCAATTTTGTTAATTAATTGGCGCATAATGAGAAGGCGACTCACTTAGCTATACATGTTAACTATTGAATGATAGCTAGAGGTGCACTGACTCAATTATCTTTCTTGTTGCTTCCTGAAAGTTAATAGGTGATTATTGCTTACAGAATAATTTAAATACATATGAATACAAGCAAAGATATAAGACATTATAAAGTGGATTGTTTACATGTATTAATATTACTCTATAGGTTTATATGCCAACACATAAGAAACCATGGTCACAATTTTTTATAGTTCAATCAAACAAGTAACCCCTTAAGTAATTGAGAGGTGTTTGATATAACTATAAATTATTGTGTAGATTTCTTGAGTACATGTACATGTATGCTAACTATTCACCGCAAAGCAAAGTGAAGTTGCAAAACCATGGGAATTCCCCGACTTAATTACCAATCGCAGTGGATTGTCCCTTAAGAGCCATCTATGGTTATGATTATAGAGTAGATTATACACAAAAAACTCCCATGAACTGTTGGCGGGTTTTTTTTTTTTTTTGGTAAAATATGAAATCATTGAACTTTATAAACTGCAGATATTTACTGGCCTTTTTAACTTTTTCCCCCTACAGATGAACTAATCTGCTAGTATTTCTCCATGCAGATGAACTCATTGCCAACGCTGCTTACATGGGCACCCAAGGGAAGGGCATTCTCGCAGCTGATGAGTCCACTGGCACAATTGTCAAGCGCCTCGCGAGCATCAACATGGAGAACGTCGAGGCCAATCGCCGTGCCCTTCGAGAGCTCCTATTCTGCACCCCGGGGGCCCTCCAGTACCTGAGCGGAGTCATCCTCTTCGAGGAGACCCTCTACCAAAAAACCTCTGACTGAAAACCTTTTGTCCAAGTCCTCAAAGAGGGTGGAGTCCTCCCCGGCATCAAGGTCGACAAGGGCACTGTCGAACTCGCAGGCACCAATGGCGAGACAACCACCCAAGGTATTGGAAATTATCGGTTTTGATTTTGATATGAAGATGTCTTAACTTAAATTTGATATGCGCATATATCTATTAGCTCATGTCTTATATGTTTTGGGGCATGTCTGCATTCAGTTTTTATCATAAAGTGTTGCAATTCATGTGAATCTTTTCTGTTATTTGTGATTAACTATTTTCATGTATAAAATTAGGCATGTATCCCTCTGTAAGTGAAATACAAATGCCTAATCTTCTATCTAAGAGTTCTCTCTTTATTTAATATAACTTTGTCTTTTTTATCATAAAATTAGGCTGGTTTCGATGGTGGAGCCGGAGATCCTCGTGGAACCGGCCTCATGATATCCAGCGCTGCACTGAGGTGACCCTCGGGGTGTACAAGGGTGATGCTGCTAAAGGCGAGGGTGTCTCCAAGAGCCTCCATGTGAAAGACTACAAGTACTTGATTGTTATAGATCTCAATTCTAGAGCATGACAAATATGAGGGTCTTCCGGGGCTTATGCTTGTTTAAGATTGTGCTTATTTTTTTTCGATGGAGGAAAGGTAAAACAAATACTCCACGGATTTTTCGACGACACCTATCGTCATCATGTAAGATGTGGATACATCAAATTTAATGTTGATTTACCAACAATAGAATTTCTTACCTTCCTAATCCAACGGTGAAAAAGTAGTGGAACCACATGAAATTTAGTGTACTCACATTTTACATGATAAAGATAATAATGGATGCCGATCGTAAAAAATCGTAAAGTATATAGATATTTTACGCCTCCTAAGGATAAACCTATTTTATGCTTTGTTCTCGTGTCTCTCTCTCTCTCTATATATATATATAAATAAAAAGAGAGAATAAAGGAGGAAAGAGTCTCTACTTGGCTTTTTCGTCAGATGGCGTCAAAAACTACCTCCTCTACTATTTTTTCGTCGCATGATCAATCTTGATCTACACCGTTTAATATGTCGATACAACAAATCTCATGTGATTGCAACACATTTTCACCGTTGATTTAATGGGTGCAAAATTAACGGTTTACTAAAATTTAGTGCATTCAATTAATCTAATGGTGAAAAAGTGCTAAATCAATGATGAAAAAGTAACAGAATCACATGAAATTTAGTGTATCGATATATTAGACGATGAATATCAAGATGGACGGTGCCGGTCGATGAATAAAATGGTGGAGGGTATATTTGATGCCACATGATGAAAAAATGCCTTATAAGGTCCCCCCCTCTCTCCACACACACATACATACTAGGATCCTATCAGAAAAATTTGGAAACAATACTCCACACATTTTCACCATTAGATTAATCACCATTAGATTAATTTTGGAATTTTTGCATTCAATTATGTTATATTTAGTAATAAATTTTTATTCATAATTGTTAGCACACATTCCAAAATTAATCTAATGGTGAAAAAGTGGAAAGGATTTGTTTCCAAATTCTTTCGATCGGATCCTAATCGGAATATATATATATATATATATATATATATATATATATATATATATATATAGAGAGAGAGAGAGAGAGAGAGAATAATGGAGGAAAGATGCCATAGGAGGGAATTCCCTCCTATGGCGTCGAAAAAATACCCCCTCCATGGTTTTTTCCGACGATCGGCACCCAACATCTTCATTGTCATCATCTAAGATGTGGGTATACCAAATTTCAAGTGATTCTACAACTTTTTCACCGTTGATTTAGCAATGTAAAAAGTTCTATTGTCGGCAAACCGTTAATTTTGAACCCACTAAATCAACGGTGAAAAGGTTGTAAAATCACATGAAATTTGGTGTACCCACATCTTAGATGATGACGATGAAGATGGTGGGTGCCGATCGTCGGAAAAAATTAGGGAGGGGGTATTTTTTCGACGCCATAGGAGGGAATCCCCTCCTATGGCCTCTTCCCTCCATTAATCTCATATATATATATATATATATATATATATATATATATATATATATTGATCTATTGCAAACCGCTCCATGTTTTTTAAAAACGAGAAGCCTCGATCCACGATATATTTGAACGATTCGAACCGTTCAAGTTGATCACCCTACCCTCAAATGTATGTGTATGAAAAATTAAAGGATTTAAAGAGAGAAAGTAAACAATCTTGTAATTAATGAGATAATTGATTAATACAAGAAGAGTGAATCTTTTAGGATTTTTACAAGATTCTCCAATTTCTCCTTTAAAAAGACAAAAACCATCCTTGCTATATCCATTGCAAATGGAGTAATTGCCCACAGGCATATCTAAGCTGGTTATGCCCTGTGAGTAAATTAGCCTTACCCCTCTCCCCCCACACACATGTGGGGGGAGTGATCCATTGTAAACCAGTCCGCGTTTTTTAGAAACGGGAACTCCCGTTTTATGACATATTTTAACGATATGATCCGTTCAAGTTGATCACCCTAGCCTCAAATATATGTGTATGAAAAATCAAAGGATTTGAAGATCTCTAGCATATGCATCTGATGAAGTTTATGTTGTATTATCGAAAGGCGTTGATTTTTTCACCCATCGATGCATAAGCTAGAGGTCTTCAAATCTTTTGATTTTTCATACATATATATTTGAGGCTAGGGTGATCAACTTGAACGGATCGAATCGTTAAAATATGTCGTAAATCAGGATTAATCGTTTTATAAAACACGGACCGATTTGCAATGGAACACTTCTCTATATATATGGCTGTGGTCGACTGCAACGTCATGGCTGCGGTCGCATTACCCAGCTTTGGAGGTGGGTCCAAAACTAACACAAGGCTCCATCTCCTCTTTTCTATCCCTATGCGAGCGAAGCTATGACAAGTGACCACAAACCCATAGAACTCATGGCATTAATAACATATTAAATAATATAATAATATATACAGCTGCACCTCCAAAACTTTCAGGCCATTAAGGGTACCTACTAAATGCTATAATTAAAGCTCCGCCGGCTGCCCTACTTGTAGATCCATCCAACCCTCACTTATAATAATAACGTTCCCCAACCTACGGTAGAAAAAGTTTTTTTTTCCTTAAATAATGAGTGGATTCAGCCACGTAATTTCACCAAAACTAATCAAATTAAAGATGATTTTTAGTTTGGTGGCGCTGTTTCATGACAATGATAATGTGTTCATTCATTCATGGTAGGAAACATGTGATGATGTGTCTGATCATGGGAAGGAAAAATTCAATTGCTCCACCTAGAAACCCATGCTTATATTTATTAATGAATGCACACACAAAAATCAGTGTACATATGGTTTAGGCCGTAAAGGTCAGGATGGACGGACGATACCGGTCATCAAAAAATGTTATGAAAACTATGATTTTTTGACCAATATAAGAAAGAAACTCTCCGATGATACCCACGCAGGTGTGGCACTGCTTGGCATCCCAACTTGAATGGGACACAGATAGACTTGAAATACATTAATATTTGGCAAATATGGTTACAGAAGGATTAAATTAGTGTGCAAAAAACAAAATATGAAAGATAACAATGCTAAGACATCTTTATATACGAGCTCCAAACACTAATAGAGGAAATATTTACCTGTTAAGTAAGAAATGTCTTGGATCTGCAGTGTCATACAAAAAGATCACAGTCTGCATCCAGGAATCACCACAAATAACGCTATTTTTCTTCTTTTTCTTTTTTCCTTCCTTTATGGAGTTTGATATCTTGGGCTCGACTCAGTTGCTACTGACAAATAAATGCATTTACCTGCCCTCAAGATGTACTAGCACATTCCCCACTCTATATACTTAACCTTTTGCATGCAGCCTATACTTTCAGTCCTCATCTCTTTCTTCTCACAACAACCCTCCTCTCATGGCCTCTCTTCTCTCTTCCTCCCCATCTCCTTCCCTTTCGGCCATCGCAGCTTCTCGCCTCAACATCACAACCATCGCTTTCCCTCTCTGCCTGCTCATCTGCTTCCTCCTCACAAAGCTTCTTTCCAGCAAAACCACCTCCAAAAATGGAAGACCTCTTAAACTCCCCCCGGGCCCCAAAGGCTGGCCCCTTGTCGGAAACCTCTTCCAAGTTGCCTTCTCACCCACGCCCTTCATTCACTACGTTCGTGAGATTGGAGATAAGTACGGGCCGATATTCACCCTTCGCATGGGCTCTCGCACTTTGATCGTCATCACCAGCGCAGATCTCGCCCACGAGGCTTTGATCGCCAGCGGTCACAAATTTGCTACCAGGCCTGCTGAGAACCCAACCCGCAATGTCTTCAGCGGCAACAAGTCGACGGTGAACTCTTTGGTGTATGGGCCTCAGTGGAGATCACTGCGGCGGAATATGGTTTATGGCATGCTGAGCTCGGCTCGGATTAAGGAGTTTAGGCCGGCGAGGGAGTCTGCCATGGACCAATTCATCGACCGAATTCGAGCCGAGGCCGAGGCCAATGATGGTGCGGTTTGGGTGTCAAAGAATGCTCGGTTCGCAGTGTTTTGCATTCTTCTGACTATGTGTTTTGGTGTTCAGCTTGATGAGGACAACATAGTGAAGATTGATCAGGTGATATAATTATGTCGGAAAAAAAATGAGCTATATCCTTTAATTATCTGAATTATACTTTTGATGTTGAGAATCATGGCATTTTAATCAGCTTATGAAAAGGATTCTGATCACCCTGACTCCAAGAATGGACGACTATCTCCCCCTCCTCCGACCATTCTTCTCAAAGCAATTCAAGAAAGCACTGCAACTCCGAGAAGAACAAATCCAAACGCTAGTCCCACTCATCAACAAGCGCCGCTCCATACTCCAAAACCCCAACCTCAATCCCAACTCATTACCGTTCTCCTACCTCGACTCCCTCTTCGATCTTAAAGTCGAAGGTAAGAAGTCAACCCCCAATGATGTGGAGCTCGTCACATTATGCTCTGAATTTCTCAACGGTGGCACAGACACCACTGCAACAGCAATCGAGTGGGCAATTGCCCGACTGATCGAAAACCCAACAATCCAATCAAAATTGTACCAAGATATAGTGGGTGTAGTTGGAGAGAAAACAGTAGACGAGAAGGACACAGAGAAAATGGAATACCTACAAGCGTTTATCAAAGAACTCTTGAGAAAACACCCGCCGACATACTTCGTGCTGACTCATGCTGCCACTGAACCGGATGCAAAACTTGGAGGGTATGACATTCCGACTTGGGCCAATTTGGAGATTTATTCGCCTACCATAGCGGAGGATCCAAAACTTTGGTCCAACCCGAAATGTTTTGATCCTGATCGGTTTTTAACGGGTGGGGAAAGTGCGGATATAACAGGTGTGACCGGAATCCGAATGCTACCATTTGGAGCAGGTCGAAGGATATGCCCGGGTCTAGCAATGGGGATGACACACATTACGTTGATGGTGGCAAGGATGGTTCAGGCATTTGAGTGGCGGGCGCACCGGTCTCAGCCCATTATGGACTTCAGTGATAAGCTTGAGTTCACTGTGGTTATGAGGAGGCCACTGCTGGCTATGGTAAGACCCAGGAAGAGTTAATGGGTTTGGGTGGAGGATGTGGGTCAGATCCCTTGTTTATGATTTACTTTGTGTGTCTTTGGCTTTCTTTTAATTATTTTACATGGTTGTTATAAGTTTAAAGTTCATTGCTTCACGGAAACTGTGGCTTTTGTCTCTCTCTCTGTGTGTGTGTGTATTGATTATTATCAAGAAAAAGGGAGTTTGATTAAGTATAATGGGATCACCGGAGGGTTATCAACATACTATGCAGCATGCACAATGTTATTACATTCGATGTTATCACATATGCAACAAGGAAAAGTAGTCAGCTACCCTACCGAGAAAGAGGAACATTAACAGGAAATAAAAGCAGCAGCAACAATCGGTTTCAAAGGACAATGGTAGCCAAACGTTTGTTTCAAGTATTTAGCATCCGCTTTATGGTTCTTTTGCTCCGTCTCCATAGATGACTATTTTTTGCCTAGTTTTCCGATTTGTCATAATCCATGCAGTTTTATATTTATCCCCACTATTCACAGCTCTAGCTATGATCCTAAAACTCTTGAAATGCTCCAACTTTGATCCTAAAACTCTTATCTAACGTAAGTTAAAGTTGTGACAATGCCAATGTGACAATGCTAAGCAATTTAAATGAAGAAGAGTAGTTGTCCGTGTCGAATGGAAAAGAGTCCTATTAAAAGTTGATCAAGTGGTGGATGTCCATCGCTTTCTGATGCCCAATGCGAGGTTGCAATGAAAGTGGTTGTCACTATGAGTTAGGCACCAAATTTATTTTTGACGTTGAATGAACAACTTGATCGGTGAGTTATAACCTACAGGACAGTTTATTTTTCGATACCGAGTTAAAGATACCGGTTCTTTTTAGTTTTTACATATTGAAATGACTCGAAAGGTCTAGGAACTGACGGAGTTGGGAGGGTAAAGGAACATGGAAAATTGAGCGGTAATAAACAGAATCAACCAAATTTCTCCCCCTATATTTATGATAACAGAATTTACCATTTGAAACTTGAAAAACATAAAAGAAGGGTAAAGGAAGCACCTTGAATGCTATCACAGAGCCAGAGAAGAACTTCCCGGATCAAGTTGTCTTCATGAATTTACTGCCTGTATATCCCAAGGAATAATTATCTTATCTAGCAAGGTATTTGCAGAATAAATTGGGGCGGGGGGGGGGGGGGGGGACTGACTGTTAAGATTACAGTACCTTTCCTCTTTCGCCTTCTGCATTCGCGGCTCCAGAGATTGCTTCGCAGGAAAACCTATTTACTTTGAGCCCGAAATAGACGTGCATGAAAATAATGAACATGAGGAACTCTTTTATAACAGAATATGTGATGAAACCAAATAACTAGACCCGTTTCAATTTAATCATGCATAAATTTTTGTAATTCACGAAAAAGTTTGCTAGCAAATGTTGGCACTTCCGACAATAAAGATAAACAAGTTTCCACGTTAAATGAATCATCTGAAATAACAATTTATAAGATCAAGAAACCCTTGATTGAATCAGCTCTCTGACATAAAACTGATGTAGAGAATGGCCTTAAATGAAGATGGCACAAGCTTGAATTGTCCAGTCTGATTTTATAGCTGGTATAAAATTATGAGCCAGAAGCTTGCACTCAACAGAATTAACCAAGAATGCGATATTTACAGTAAAGTATGTGGAATAGGACCCTATGGTTCAGACAAGCATTAGCCGATTTTTTTTCTGAAAAGAGTTTCCAAAAGCTCCTTCTTTTCCTCTAATTCAGTTGTCAAAAGGGCTGAACCAAGCAGCCAGCTTCTGCCTCTTACATGCTTAGATTGCTACAAGTTCGATGGACTCTCCATGTGTTTCTCCTTTGTTTCTTGTTCGGACACAATCTTGACAATACAGTCTGACTTCTGGATAAGGAGTCTCAGGAGCTCCAGATGGCTCAGAGTTGAGCTGATCCTCTTGTGTGGATCCCACTCTATGGTTATTTTCTGTCGTTTCAGAATAGTTATGGTTTGCATACAAACAGCGATACGAATCCAGCTCGAAGGTTTCCTCAGGGTAGAGAGATCTGATGGCTCCACTACAGATGGGCAGCATTGCCCTTCTTCGATCAGGAGAATCATGTAAAGATATTCTACACACAGGACATGTTGAATGTTGCTTTAGCCATATATCTATACATGTGGCATGGAAAGCATGTTTGCAATAAGGAAGGGCAAGCAAAATGTCCCTCTCTTGGTATTCCGCAAGACATACAGTGCACCTGCCAAATGATTCAGTAAAAGTTAAGGAATATTCCAAAAAGATAATTAAATCTGATAAAGATAAATTGAAGGAGAATTAGCAAGTTGTGCATATCTAAGGAAGCCTTAGAGTAAAACGCATCTAACCCACGCGCCCACACAACCAAAATAACCGCTCTTCCTGTAAATACACATATCAATAATACCCAGAAAAGGAAATGAATCGATGTGAATCTTGCTGTAGACTAATTTGGATATAGCTGAAGGCCAACAAGGTTATATCAAGTCTGCCATTACTACGACGCATTGACATTTGAATAAGAACATGAATAAGAAAAAAAACAAATAAAAAGGACCGCTATTTTTCACACCTACTTCAAAAGTGGAGAGAAATTCTGACGCTGATCATCGATGGAGGTAGCTGTCAGAACATGATTGTGAAAACAACCATAGACATAATGGGTCTAAAGGTTGAACCACATCCAGAACCTTATTGAGTCTCATGGGTAGACAAGACCGGCTTACATGTCACTAATAGATGTAAGGTCCCTATTCAATTTTCTACATATAAGGACAACATCTGGTGTGATGTATTGCCTAAGGATGTAGCACATGTTTTGCTAGGCCGGCCATGGATGTACGATATGGATGTCACTCATTATGGGAGGTCAAACACTTACGTATTCAAATACGGAGAAAAGAAGATAGTGTTGACCCCGTCGAAGTCCAAGGAGTCAGGAAAAGGAACTTTCAAAGAAAGTGAAAAGAAGGAAGTGAAGCAAAAGCCTCTCCATATTCTTAATAAGAAAGACTTTGAAAAGTAGAGCAAGGAGGAGGGTGTTGTTTATGTGATCATTGCAACAACCGTTGATGAGACTCCTAGTGAGACTCCACAACATCCATCTGAGGTTCGTCAATGTCAGATCTTGTTTGACTTTAGGGACATCATGCTTGATGAGCTACTTGAAGAACTTCCTCTCCTTGGTGACATTCAACATGCCATAGATCTCATGCCTGGTTCTACCCTACCAAACCTTCCACACTATAGGATGAACCCCACAAGCATGAAGTGTTGAGAAGACAAGTGGATGAGCCGTTGCGGTAAGGATTTGTTAGAGAAAGTTGTTGGGATCAAAATTTGCACCCCAGTTGATCAGGTCAAAGTCAAGGTCAACCCCAAGTAAGCGACCCAAGCCCAAGCAAGTGGGCCCATGCCCAAGTCGAGCCCCGCGGCCGGCCTCCCTAATGCCGAAATAAAAAAATCATGCAATAAATAATTTTGATGTAATTTTTTATGCATGAATGTAAGAAAATAGGCATAAAGCCAAATTTCCGTAAAGCCCATGGCTTATGTGCAAAAGAAATGAGCACATGAGGCATGAGATGGGCAAAATGTCATTTTGTAAAACCCAAGGGACTATGCGTAAGCCTATAAAAGGCAACATGATAATGAAATAAAATATACAATTCATTCTCCCCAAAAACTAGGGTTTGTGCCTCCATCCTTTCTCTCCCAAGTTCTTCCTCTTCCTTTTCATTTTCCAATTAAATCAAGACCTTAGTTTTCTTTTTATTTTAAACTAAATAAAGTTTTACCATAAACCAACCTCCCAAGACTCCATCAAGAGAAGAAAAAGGGGCTCTTTTTTTATCATCCAAGATCTAAATCTTAGAGTTTCAAAAGAACCCATTTTGGGTTTCTTCTCCAAAGAGAAAGGAGAAAATCTTTTGGAGTTTAACTCCACAAATAAAATTCTTTTGGAGTTTAACTCTATAATAAAAACCTTTTTTGGAGTTTAACTCCGAATAAAAACCTTTTTTGGAGTTTAACTCCGAATAAATTTTTTTAGAGTTTAACTCCACACCAAAAAAAGATCTTTTAGGAGTCCCTGCTTCCTCTCACGTGAAGAAGAGGAAACTCCCACCAAGTGGGAGCTTTTTCCCTCTCACGTGAGGGGGAGACTCCCCACTTAGTGGAGTTTAACTCCACACCACATAAAAATCTTTTTGGAGTTGAACTCCATTTAAAAAAATTTTGGAGTTTAACTCCACAACAACAAAAAAATCTTTTTGGAGTTGAACTCCATTTAAAACCCCTTTTGGAGTTTAACTCCACAATAAAAATCTTTTTAGAGTTGAACTCCATTTAAAACTCTTTTTGGAGTTGAACTCCACAATAAAAATCATTTTGGAGTTTAACTCCGCAATAAAAATCTTTTTGGAGTTGAACTTCATTTAAAATTCTTTTGGAGTTTAATTCCACAAATAAAATTCTTTTGGAGTTTAACTCTATAATAAAAACCTTTTTTATATGGAGTTTAACTCCCAAAACATAGAATCTGTATGGTGTTTTTCGTCACCCCATTGAGAAGAGAATTCGCGTGCGCTTGTCAGACGTACTACAGATTCCCCCTGCCTAGGATAGGTGAGGGTTTATTGATTGTGGAGATTCGAATCTCCAGCAGCCGCGGACTAAGCTGTCTTTAATTACCCCTTACCTTTAGAGCGAGAGAACTTCCGATTGACCGGTAAAACCGTTTATGCGAGCTCAATGCGATGTGTTGGTGTGTTTTTTTTTAACATATAATAATGGAGACGTGTTCATTTTTTTTTGTTCCATTTGTAAATAAAATATAAAAAAAGGAAATATATATATATTTATAAAACAAAAATAAATAAGTAAATGAATATTTAGAGAAACGTTTTTTTAATATTATTCATAATTTATTTATCATTTTTCTTTTTAAAAAAAAAGAAGAAAAAAATTCAAAAGAAAAGGGAGGGGGCTTCCCCAACTCACGTGAGGAAGGGGAAGAGGCTCCCATTTAATGGGAGCTTCACATGCCTTCATGTGAGGGGGCAAAAGGACTCCCATTAAATGGGAGCCTTCCTTCTCACGTGCCCTCACGTGAAGGGGGCCAAAGGGCTCCTATTAAATGGGAGCTTTTCCCCTCACATGTTCTCACGTGAGGGGGGAGGGCTCCCATTTGATGGGAGCCTCCCCACACGGGGGCCCAAAAATAATTAATTATTATTATTTTATTTTATTTTATTTATTATTTATTACATGTAGTTCAACTCCAAAAGAAAGAATTATATTGTGGAGTTAAACTCCAAAAGAATTTTAAATGGAGTTAAACTCCAAAAGAATTTTAAATGGAGTTCAACCCCAAAAAAGATTTAATATGGAGTTAAACTCCCCAAAAAGAATTTTATTGTGGAGTTAAATTCCAAAAGAATTTTAAACATGGAGTTAAACTCCAAAAGAATTTTAAATGGAATTCAACTCCAAAATGATTTTTATGTGGTGTGGAGTTAAACTCCACTAAATGGGGAGCCTCCCCCTCACGTGAGAGGAAGAAAGCTCCCACTTGGAGTTAAACTTCAAAATCATGATCTAAGAAGATGAGAAAAAGGACACAAGCGTCATTACTCACCGTTAACCTAGATTGCAATATTGAAGACCTAATGGTTCAAACAACAATGGCTCTGATACAAATTTGTTGCGGCAAGACGATCACGGAGATATGCAAACGATAAAGAAGAAAACACAAAACAAATCACAGGCAAATAGGAAATAAAAATACTAATCAAATAGATGAGGCGAAGGCGAAGCTTTTATTAATCAACGAATACGGAGGAGTACAAAACCGGTGGACAAATTACATATCCATCAAAACCCTAGCTCTCACAAATAACAAAAAGACTCTCTCAAAATATCACAAAAGATATCAGATCTAGGGTTACTACTTGCTACAATATATATAGCATACAAAAGAATTGATCAAATAACTAATTTCCTAACATATGCAAAAATCCAGCCCAAGGCACAGCAGACGTATGAAGGAATGCTCCGACGTCTGCCTAAGAGTCGTCAAAATAACAGAATATCTCCAGACGTCTGAAGAAGTAGCTTCAGACGTTTGATCTTGAAGTCTTCGAAAGAACAGAGCACTCGTATACGTCTAAACTCTTCGAGTCAGACGTCTGCCCAAAATATAACGTGTATTGAGAGCATAGAATGACGTCTAAAACTGTAGCTCCAGACGTTTGTCCCCCTTACTTGCAGATAACTTCGAATCTTCACCAACTCTGTGATAACGCGGGATTGAACAGGAAATCAATAGGGATCGGAATGAGAGTCATACACAACAAATACAAACTTCATGGGTCTGGTTTAAGCTTTTCTTTGAAAATGCCTGACCCAAACATTTTCTAAAATACAATTCATATTCCGATCTATTTTCAAATTACATGATCACAAAACCCTATAGTATTCTTGTCTTCCTCTCGCTCTCCTCTCTTTGATCTTGTACCGACGTTGTCTCTCCTAAAGAATCATCGATGGTGCTTTCCTTTCATCACTCTCCTCTCTAGTCTCGAAAAGATCGTCGGCAAAAACTCTAAGTGATTTTATGCAAATCATTTTATGTTCTTCTAATGTCTATATTCTGTTTTTCAATTTCATCTCACGAGGTATGTAATTTGCAAATTGAACAGTTCGATTAGAAATTTATGATTTATTTTTGTCATGTATTATAAATTTTTTTATCTTATGCACTCCATTCATATGGAGGTGCTATATAAATTCAGTATATTTTCTAATTACAACGTTGTTAGATATTTCTCTGACTTTTGAAATATGTGTGTGTGTGTGTGTGTGTGTAATTTAGTTTAATATTTAAAGACCCATCTAGAAGACGCTTAAGCGGCAGCTAGACGCTAGACGCTAGGCAGTATCCCAACCACTCAGCTAGGCTTAGAACTTTTTACAACCATGAATGAAACACAATAACTACCCTTCTGTATGTTTTAAGTAGAGCCACTGCCCCCTGTTGATATCAATGATGCTCAAGAGTACTACTAATCGATAGAAAGGGAGAGATACAACGATTAACTATGTTTGGGTCAAAAGGCGGCTCGGAAGAAAACAGCATCTTTATCTCAGCTTGACATATGAAAAGGATGGGAAGATGAACAAATCTTGTATCAAACTATAAGATTAGTCTGAGAAGGCTTTCGAATTACGTTGTTACATTCAAACAATAATGTTTGTTGGTGTAATATAATAGGTGCACTAATGCTTTCTAAACAGGTTTGTGTTTCTGTCCTTCTAATGCTTGTAATAGACTTGGTAGTTGTCTTTAAAGCCGACCTATTTTGCTGAGTGTTCAGAGAACAACATGATTAAAGTCTAATCAAATCTTTCAATGACGAGTAGAATGGTCAAGCTACCTACACTTGTCTCATTCAATTGTTTAGCAGCTCTTTCTAAGAGACGTGAACGTAAATAGAAAACATTGCTAAGAAAAGCCTCAGTCTGGTGGTCAGCATAACAACAGTGGTATTCGTCCTTATGCCAATAAGTTACCTAAGCAACATTCCTATCCATTAATTAATACCGATCCAGGTAATAAGGTGTGCAATTCTCAATTTTTATATGCATTCTGTCATAAGTATAGCTACATAAGAAGCATTTTTTACTACTAAACCTAAATCCACAGATGCAGACATACAAAGGCTGAATAGAAATTACAAAGAGCCTGTTATCTTCCAAACTCTTTGGGCATTTAGAATCCAGTGGTATAGCGCTATCAGGGAAATCCACGTTACCAATCTATAATGAGAAGAACCAATACATACCAAATAAAAGCATAGCTGAGTAAACTGAAACATACTGGGTATCTTGTCCAGAAGAGAAATGGTCACAGAATTCTTTGGTAGGAAAACTTGCCACTACAACTGGTTCCAACCCATGGAGTCCACGTTCGAGCTGTTTCAAGAGAAAATTCAGCAGAAAAAAACTAATATATTAAAGATAACCTGCTGACTAAACAGTACAATGAAAATTCTTCAACTATCTATAACGAAATAATATTTTGTTAAATTTTATTTATTTTCACCCTTTCGGTAACTTTATGAGATTTATGGTAGCCTCACCCTTGCTCATCAAATAAATGGAAAAGTTTAGTGCTCCCGCCTACAATCTAAACTAAACTGGATCTCCTATATCTAAACTAAACTACTCTCCAACCAATTGTCATAATCTCTCTTGCTGCAATCTTTGTTTGATTAATTATAAGTTTAGAAGCCACCCGTTTTGGTTTAATGAAAGACACGTCCGCTTTTCATAGATACATATTCATCCTTTAAATCGCCCCTTCTATGAATTCATCGATCTCCAGGTAATCACATCATTTAAAGGGGAGGTATAATTGAGGTCTGATTAGTATAATAGTTAAGGATGTTTTTAGAAAGGTAGTTAAATAGTTTAATTTGTTCTTTTGTTAAAGATAAAGTTATAAAAGTTCTCAGATTGTTAGTTCAGAGTAAATAAATAGAGGATGGTGGAAGACGCAGTTAGAAATTTCATTTTTGTTAGTACATCTGAGCTTGGTTGTAAACTGTTAAAGAAACCCTTCAAAATCTTTCTATAAAATTAATAGAACAAACAGTCCAAGTTTTTGGGTCCTTGTTAATTTTGATATCCACCATTTTACAAAGGATTAGGTAACGTAGGGCCCACTGCTCCCAAAATTATGAATTAGAGAAACACTATTCCTTCCTGAAACGACATTGCATATTTCCATTCAAACATGATTAAAAGAACAAAGCATTTTACATCATGTACGAGAAGGCTATAAAATTAAGTACTACACATTTTAGAACCACAAGTGAAATTTTGCAAATTGGAAGATTCCATCAGTGAACCACTTCCAATCACTCAGGCCCCAAATCTACAGTACATCCCGCAAGAACACTAACATCAATTTTCAATTTTCCAACAAAGACCACAACTAAAACTATATTTTTCCTTGGTTCTTTTTTCTCCTAAAGATCACTCCCCTCTTTTATTTTTGATGAAGATGAGATAATCATCAGAGACGGTCTTGGCTCTCTAAGAATATTTACCGTGGCATTGCAGAGGCGAGGAATGCTATCTTTTTACCTTGGACAAAAGATGCTTCATGTCCCCCATTTAAACAAACTCACCATCGAAGTACATGGGCTTTGTACTGATTTTTGCAAGTGGAGCTCAGATTGTTGGTAACATTAAGTGTGAATCTTTTGGCAACAAATTAGGGACCATGAGGCGTACTTGAAAGGCTTATGCTAATAAGCTTCTTTTACTTCGAGATGTCTATAAAAATTATAAAATCTTTGCACATCAACAAATATTAGGAGGTTCTAGTCCTTTCCTTGAGAGAGGGTTTCTTATTATAATCGGTTTCTCCCATAGTGATAAGATCACCTGTCATCAAGCAAACACCATTCACAATATTCTGGTTAGAAGGTTCAGGTGGCAGACCGACTCTTGATCAAGAAGTGAGTATGTGCCTTTTTCATGGAAAGATGAAGCCATATTTGATAGATCCGGAGACTGGAGTGTTCTCTGCCTACCTGTGTTGCCTTGTTTATGATGATCAACTAATTAACCGGTAAAGAAGAGTCCGTAATGAGACTACTCTTTGGTGCCAAAGCATTACGACCAAATGAGCTCTCCCACACATTTCCCATGCTTGTTACTCTTTATTTTACACTTGCAAGGGCATGGTGGGTAAGGATGTGACTGTAGCAATGATTAAACTTTTTTAGGAGTCTTGTGTCTATGGAGTTCAATGCTTACATATATTACTCTCATTCCCAAGGTTAATTGTTCGCGACCCTTCAAAAGAAGATAACTAAAGCCTCATTAGTATTTGGTGCATCTTATATACTATTGTGGCTCGAGTGCTTATTCTCTGTGTGTGTGTGTCCCCCCCCCCCCCCCCCGCGGCAAGAACACTAACTTCATTTTTCAATTTTTCCAACGAAAACCAAAACTAAAACAGTGTTTTTCCTTGGTTCTTTTTTTCTCCTTCTGATCACTCCCCTCTTTTATTTTTGATGAAGATGAGATAATCATCAGAGACGGTCATGGCTCTCTAAGGATATTTGCCATGGCATTGCAGAGGCGAGGAATGCTATCATTTTACCTTGGAAAAAAGATACTTCATGTCCCCCATTTAAACAACCTCACAGTCTAAGTATAGGCTTTGTACTGATTTTTGCAAGTGGAGCTAAGATTGTTGGTAACATGAAGTGTGAATCTTTTGGCAATCAAATTAGGGACCAGGAGGCGTGACTTGAAAGGCCTTATGCTAAATAAGCTTCTTTTACTTTGAGATGTCTGTAAAAATTACAAAATCCTTGCACATCAAGAAATATTAGGAGGTTCTAGTCCTTTACCTGAGAGGGGGGTTCTTATTATAATTGGTTTCTCCCATAATGATACGATCACCTGTCGCCAAGCAAATACCATTCACAATATTCTGGTTAAAACGATCAGGTGGCAGACCCACTCTTGAACAAGAAGTGAGTCATTGAGTGTCTTTTTCATTAAAAGATAAAGCCATAACATATTTGATAGATCTGGAGCCTGGAGTGTTCTCTGCTCACGTGTGTTGCCTTGTTTATGATGATCAACTAATTAACCAGTAAAGAAGAGTCCGTAATGAGACTACTCTTTGGTGCCAAAGCATTGCGACCAAATGAGCTCGCCCACACATTTTCCATGTTTGTTACTCTTTTTTTACACTTGCAAGGGCATGGTGGGTAAGGATGTGACTGTAGCAATGCTCAAGTTTTTTACGAGTCTATGTCTATGGAGTTCGATGCTTACATATATTACTCTCATTCCCAAGGTTAATTGTTAGCAATCCTTCAAAATAAGATATCTAAAGCCTCATTAGTCTTTGGTGCATCTTATATACTATTGAGGCGCGAGTGCTTGTTTGTGTGTGTATAAAATGAAATTATTGGTAAAGCAATTCTATCATGACAAGCAATTTTAACCAAGGAATTCTATCTATGATAGCATCCTACTTGCATAAGAGTACCCCGATTCCCTACAGATGATACACTTGAGGTCAAGAGGTAATTTTATATATATATATGAAAAGAGGTATGAGCCGGCGGCTCTTTTTTTAAAAATGAGATTTCGTCCCAAAACACACGTACCCCCGTGTATTTTACCGATCCAAATCGACCATCTTGATCTACATATCATGAAATTCCTATATACAAAAAAATCTCAGGATTTAAAGGCTTCTAACACGTTCATCAAGCAAATAGAAAAATCAACGGCTTATCAGTATAGAAAATTGTGGTCGCTTGATAAACGCGTTAGAGGTTTTTAAATCCTGAGATTTTTTATACACAAGGGTTTCACTTTCTTCATACGTAAATCAAGATAGCCGGATCGGTGAAATACACGGGAGTATGTGTGTTTTGGGACAAGGGCTCATTTTTTAAAAGAAGCCGTCGGCTCATACCCTTTTCCTATATATAGAGAGGGGGAGGGGGAGAGAGCTTCCGACCATATTTCTCCTTTCGTAACACTTGACTAGATTTAGAACGGTGATGGCATTACTATTATCTTGTTCTCTCGGGAGGTTGGAGGTCAAAATCCATAAACACGCCTTTATTCTTACTCGTGCTTTTTCTTTTGAATGTCATCCCTTCGAGAATTGAACCAACAACCTCTCACTTGGTAACTCACTTGGTAAAGAAAATTTTTATCAAATGAGTTGCACACAATTGGTATGTTGGCTCAAATGTCATGTTTCGAATGTTCATATTTCGAATATTTCGCATTTCCCACTGTTGAATATTTTGATGATAGCTAACAAGTACACATGTTGCTAAACTCCGTTTTGAGTTCATGAGTGCAAGTGAAAATTTTTACAAGTATTCAAAAGTTGGAAATCATACATAGTGAAAGAAATTGAAGCATCAATATATGGAAAATCGAAGAAATCATGTCTATAGTCTTCCAGAGCCGGTGAAGACCTTGTTATAAACATACTGGATGTTAATGAAGTTTTAAATGAAGATTCGAGAAGAGTTAAAGAGCTTAAAAGTTGATATAGAGGTGCTAAGGCGCATTCGAGTACAGGAACAACTAAGACCCATATAGCTGAAACCCTAATCTCTAAGGCCCATATAGTTGAAACTCTAACCAATATATAGGGTTGGAGAGCAACGAAATTTTTTATCTTTGCAGATATTAAAAGGAGAAGAAAAGGCTTCAATTCACGCATCAAAGATCCAGATTCAAGATTTTTCATCCAAACCACAAATCTACTTTGGTGAAATTGTTCTAACTCATTTATTAGGGTTTTATCTTTTGTTAGAACAATTGTATTTGGGTTTGGGATATTTCTAGGTTTAGATTTCTATATCTACTTAGTTTGAATTACCTCACCTTGTTGTCAGAGGTAATCGTAGATTTAAGACAGATATTTTTATTTTTCTTTGACATTAGTTTGTACGGTTTGTTCACCCGCCCAAAAGTGTGAATAGTTTATTTCTTTGGCTAAGAAAATTTGTTAGAAATCCTCGAGAGGCAGGGTATGAGACATAGACATGGAGGCCGAACTACTGAATAATTCTCTGTGTTTGTGATTTGCCTTTTCTGCGTTGTATGTTATTTTTTTGCTTGTTTATATTCCGCATTAGTTATTAATTCGTTTAGTTGAACAAGTAGAAATCGAATAATTTTTAATTTAAAGCCATCACCCTATTCACCCCCTCTAAGGTAATCTGAGTAAGTATCTAGGTTTTTCATTTGGTATCAGAGCGAGTTACTACAATTAGCTTAACATCTTGTAGTAATTCGATCCGTAATTAGATAGTAATGGCTCAAGTTCCTTACAACTATAGTAATGAGATTAAGAGAGAAGGTCAGTTCTCACACCATCCACCTAATTTTGATACGGTTGACTACAATTACTGAAAGAACAGAAACAGAATGAGGATCCATCTTATAAGCTTAGAAGATGAAACGTAGGAAATTGTGAAACCAGGGTACACTTTAGTTACCAACAGTTCTAACCCGGACCAAATTAAGGAAAATAAAAGGTTAACTAAACTTGATGCTAAAGCAATAGGGGTACTTTATAATGGGTTAGAAAAGAGCGAGTACGATAGGATAGCTACATGTAAGACCGTAAATTAAATTTGGAAAAGGCTTGAGATGACTCAAGAGGGTACATCTCAAGTCAAGAAAACTAGGTTACACATCCTTGTTCAACAATATCAAATGTTTAAAATGCTTTCTAGTGGATCTATTAACGACATGTTTACTCACTTTTCGGGAATTATTAACCCGCTGTAGGCTTTAGGTCACGAGATCCCAGAAGAAGACCTTGTCATAAAAATTATGTATTCTTTGTCAATAGATTAGCTTCAAAAGCGAACTGCAATAGAAGAACATGATCTAACTATGATCAGCTTTGAAGAACCTATGGGCAAACTGATGGCCTATGAAGTACGGCTCACCGCACTCAAAGAAGAAGAAGCCAAGCAAAAGAAGGCCAAAAAAGCTGAGAAAATTGAGAAGAATATGGCCTTCAAAGTATCAAAGAAAAGGATTGACGACGGTGATAATGATCTTAATAAAGATGACGAGATTACGCTTGTGACAAGAAACTTCAACAAATTTCTTAAAAGCAACAAAAGAAGAGCAGGAAACATGTGGAAGAGCAAAATAAGCAAAGACAAGTTTGAAAGTGATGATGAAGAGCCAAAGCGTTGCTTCCGACGCAACAAGCCGAGCAATATGAAGAACAAATCTCTGCTCATCAAAGAGAACGAAAAAGGCAAAGAAAGAGAATTCAAGAATTTCAAAAAGGCCATGCTTAGGATGTACGCTTGGGGGATGGTGATGCTGAGGAGTCATCCGATAAAGAAGCAACGGATAAAGCAAACACTTGCTCCATGGCCGACATAAGCGCGGTAAGTTCCATTATCTCAATTGAACAAGTTTTAGATGAAAATGATGGAAATTTGACTCTAGAAAAGATGTATGACAAACTGTGTGAAACAATAGATATTCTAGGGCCAAAATTTTCCAAAGCTAGAAAAGAAAATAAATTTCTTAAGGAGCAACTAGATAGTGCTTTTCACGAACGTGAGAAAATGATTATAAAATTTCGTGAACAAAAAGAGCTAATAGAGAACATAAACGAGAGTGAGTTACAAAATAAAATTCTTAAGCTAGAAAAAATTAATTCTGAACTTGCTAAGTCTAGGACTAGAGTAAAAGAACTAGAAAGCGTAAATCGACACTTAGTCCACGAAAACGCCAAAAATGATAGTGAGCTGAAAACAAAGAACGACAAGCTTGAAAATGTTAGCATAGAACTCGCTAACATAAAAACTAGAGTAAATGAACTTGAAAGTATAAATTTATCTTTAAAAAAGGAAAATCTAAAGAAGCGGGTCTTGCTAGAAGCGAAACAGAGAAAGAATAGAGAATATGGTCATTGGCCTTGAAAAAGTAGTTAGTGGTCTAAATAATACCATTCTTAGCTTTACAAACAATAAGCATAATCTTGATAGGATGGTAGGAAGTTTCAAGGGCAACAATGGTAAATAAGGATTAGACTACATCAATACTTACCCTAGCAAGAACATTAGTAATACGAGCAAAAAGAAGAAAAATAATAAGTTTAGGAACACTAGCACTAAGGCTAAAGACAACGAGTCAAATGTTCCTCATATTCATCCATATTCTAGTGTTGCATGTTTTTATTGTTGTAGAAAATGCCACATGATATATAACTGATTTCATAAATACTTTGATTATAATTTGACTTGAGTCCTCAAGAAAAAACAGTTTGTATCGACCACTAACTTACAAGGACCGAAAACTAAGTGGGCACCTAAAGGAGCATCTTCTTTTGCAAGTGCACCATGTTCAAGCAAGTGATAGCAAGTGGTACCTTGATAGCGGTTGCTCGAGTCACATGACAAGCAAAAAATCCCTCCTCTCTAAGCTATCAAGGAAAAATGAAGGGACGGTGACCTTCGGAGACGACAAGACAGGTAAAATTGTTGGTATTAGTACGATTGGTAAGTACCATAATCTTGTCATTGAAAATGTTAAACTTGTCAAAGGTCTCGCACATAATTTATTGAGTATTGATCAATTGTGTAGTATTGGTCTTAAGATGATTTTTGAAAATGACGAAATACGGATTTTAAAAGATAATTATTAAGTATTGATCAATTGTGTAGTATTGGTCTTAAGGTGATTTTTGAAAATGACGAAATACGGATTTTAAAAGATGAGGATGTTCTATTTCTCGGAACATCAATAAAAAACATTTATGCTATCAAACTTTGTGGGTCCACAAATCTTCAATGTTTAGTTGCATCCGAAGAAATTAGTTGGCTATGGCACCGTAAGTTAGGACATGCCAATATGGACCTAATCGCAAAGCTTGTCCGTAAGAAACTTGTGAGAGTTTACCTCAAATAAGATTCGAAAAGGACAAACTTTGCGATACTTATCAACTAGGTAAACAACATAAAAGTAGTTTTCATCTTAAAACGCGGTAACTACTACCTAACCATTACAATTGATACATCTAGATTTATTTGGACCCACCAAAGTTGCCAGTTTAGATGGCATTCATTATTGTTTGGTTATTGTTGATAATTATTCTAGATTTACATAGGTCTATTTTTTAACTCATAAACATGAAACCTTCGATATTTTTAAAATGTTTTGCAAGAAAGTTGAAAATGAAAGAGGTTTTACAATTATCAAAATTCGAAGTGATCATGGTGGTGAGTTCGTAAATATAAGCTTTCAAAATTTTTGTGACACAAATGGTTACACACATAACTTTTCTTTCCTAAGGACACCACAACAAAATGGTGTAGTCGAAAATAAGAATCGAACATTGCAAGAAATGGCTAGAACCGTGCTTAATGAATACACTTTACCTAAATATTTTTAGGCCAAAGCCATTAACACTGGATGTTATATTTTAATTCGTGTCTCAATTAGACCCATTGTAAAGAAAACACCTTATGAACTTTATACACATGACACCAAATATCTCGCACTTAAACTTTTTGGATGCAAATGTAATATTTTAAAAACAAGCGAGAATTTGAATAAGTTTGATGCAAAAACGGATATAGGAATATTCGTATGCTATTCACAACATAGTAAGTCATATAGGTTTACAACAAACGAACACTTAATATTCAAGAATATATGCATGTTGAATTTGATGAAAAAGATGTTGCTAACACATCTAGTATCGTGGATTCTGAGGATGATGCTGGTGAACTCGAGGGCTTGAGTAATTCGCACAACTCGGAAGAAGATAATATTCAACAAGGAAATGCACTAAAAGACGACGAACATGTTGCTCCACAAGCGGAATAAGATTTGCCTCGTGGTTGGCGATATTCACGAGATCATCCAAAAGAGCAAATAATTGGTGATACAGCGGCATGTATATGTACTAGGAATAGAATTAATGAGGTGGCTAATATAGCGTTCATATCCATATTAGAACCGAAAAAGGTAAGATTCGTTTTGGATTTTAGCTATGCAAGAAGAGCTAAATCGTTCAATATAAATCAAGTTTAGGAACTAGTTCACAAACCCGAACATCAAACGGTTATCGGTACTAAGTGGGCATATAGAAACAAACTTGACAAGGTGGACAAAGTTATTAGAAATAAAGCTAGATTGGTCATCCAAGGTTATAATCAAGAGGGGATTGATTTTGATAAAACATTTGCTCCGGTCGCAAGACTTGAAGCAATTCGCATGCTTTTAGCATTTGCAAGTTTCATGAACTTCAAACTCTTTCAAATGGATGTCAAGTCTGCAACGGTGTTATATCCGAGGAAGTCTATGTCAAACAACCTCAGGGCTTTGAAGACCCCTACTTTCCCGAACACGTATTCTAGCTAAGAAAACCTTTATATGGGATCAAACAAGCTCCTAGAGCTTGGTATGAGCAACTTAGCAAATTCTTGCTTGAAAACGGTTCACTATAGGAAAAGCGGATAAAACACTTTTTTATTAAGAATCTCAATAAGGTATTCTAATACTATAAATTTACGTTGATGATATTATTTCCGGTGCTACTAACAAACTTGTTTTGCAAGGAATTTCCCGAGTGTATGTGCAGTGAATTTGAGATGAGCATGATGGGAGAGTTGAGCTCCATTCAAATTAAGAAATGCGAAGATGGGATATTCATTAATCAAGCAAAGTATGCTAAGGAGCTGGTTAAGAAATTCGGGCTTGAGAACACGAAAGAATGCTCCACCCTATGGCACAAAACACCAAAATCAATGATGATGAGAAAGGGAAAAAGGTAGATGAGCGCATGTATCGAGGTATGATTGGTAGCTCATTATATTTAACTTCTAGTAGACCTGATATCATGTTTAGCGTATATTTATGTGCTTGTTTTCAGTCAAATCCAAAAGAATCTCACCCTGCACATGTGAAACAGATAATTAGTATGTCAAAAGGACATTAAATGTAGGGTTATGGTATCCTAAGTCAACATCACTAAATTTAGTTGTTTATTGTGACGCCGATTTTGCAGGAGTAGAATAGATCGTAAAAGTACTAGTGGTACATGCCAATTACTAGGATTTTCCTTAGTCTCATGGTTCTCTAAAAAGCAAAATTCGCTAGTTTTGTCAACAACCGAAGCCAAATACATAGCAGCCAGTTGTTGTGCTTAAATTTTATGGATGAGACAAACTCTTAAGGATTACGATTTAACATTTCAATCAACCAACATCTATTATGATAACACTAGTGCTATAAATTTGTCTAAAAACCCTATCCTACATTCTAGAACAAAACGCATAGATATCTGTCATCACTTTTTGCGAGATCATAGGGATAAAGGCGGTATTTCTTTGGAATACATTGACACTAGACATCAATTAGCCGATATTTTCACCAAACCTCTAGATGAAAAGCAATTTTGCTTTATTCAAAAAGAGTTGGGTATAGTATCACTAATTGATTAAACGACATGGTATATTGCATATACATATGCTAAACATTGTATTAAGCCCACTATATTCATCATATAAACTAATTTTGGGTATGTGCGTACATTTCATCAAGTATATTATTTTTTATATGTGGTATTTATGATGGGGTTTTAATGATTTTCATGCATTAAATTGATTTTGAGAACATGTTTAGATGAAAAATATAAAATTCTCATATTTTTAGTGTGAACTCATAAAACGTTTTTATTGTTTCTAGTCGCATGTTAAATTACTTTGGAACATGATTAGGATTGACGCATATACGAACTAAGAAAACATTTGGATGATTTATAGATCTATTGAAACACTGTTTTTTATCGCAGTAAAATGTCTTGAAACATGATCATTAAAAGCATAAAAATGTGAAAATTTCTCAAACATGTGGACGGATTACACACTAATTGTATTAACCATGAGAACGCTCAGCTATTAGACAACTAATTGTGTATGACTTTATTTAAGAAAATTATGAGTCGAACATATGATGCCTTCATGCGTCATTGTTTTAAAACAATTATATGGATAAATGCAAAAAGAAAGGAGTTACTCATCTTGCATATGATACCAACTGTAAAAGATGGCTGTATCTTGATGGTTACCAAGCAATGCGCAACAACTATGATTAAATATCATCTAGCATATGTAGGATGTTTTTCGTCACCCCATTGAGATGGGAATACGCGCGCGCTTGTCAGGCGCATTACAGATACCCCCTGCCTAGGGCAGGTCGGGGTTTATTGATTGTGGAGATCCGAATCTCCGGCAACCGCAGACTAAGCTGCCGTTAATTACCCCTCGCATTTGGAGCGAAGGAAGCTCCGATTAACGGGTTAAACTGGTCATGCGAACTCAATGTGCAGTATCGTGTTTTGAAGGGGTTTTGGAAATATCGGGGGCCCCAAAGAGTTTTTACGGGGGTCCCGCTACCCGGATAGCGGGCTGGGGGTCAAGGGGGCTAGCAGCCCCCTTGCGGGGTGCGGGGCAGCGCCCCGTTAGAAATTTTTTTTACGGAAGACAGTGTCGTGGAGTCTGTGTACGTTTTCCTCCCCCTCCTTTTTTTTAAAAGTGGAGTTTAATTTCAAGAGGAATTTTATTGTGGAGTTAAACTCCAAAGAATTTTAAATGGAGTTAAACTCCTAAAAAAAATTTTATGCGGAGTTAAATTCCTAAAATAGAACTTTATTGTGGAGTTAAACTCCAAAGAATATATATATATACAGTAAAACCTCTATACAGTAATATCCTTGGGACCGGGGAAAAATATTACTATAGGGGGGTTATTCTTAAGTAGAGTTTTATATATAAAAATTAGATTTTTTTTTGAAAAAATAGTAGTCAAAATTCTTAGACCTTCAAAATTCATATAGACCTTCAAACTTATTAACAAGTCAAAATTCTTAGACCTTCAAAATTCAGCCATATGCATCTTGGAAAATTAAAATTTATGGATGTGCATTTCATCAATACATTCATATAAATATAAGCTAGTTTTATCATGAATTTAACTATTATTTCATATCATAATTTTCTTCTTCAATCCAAACATGGCACCTAAAATCAAACGAACTCAAATTAGTGAAAGTATACGTCATGAGTTGCGAAAAATGAAACAAGACAACCCCGATTGGAAGCAAAAAGATCTTGCGATATGGTTAGAAAATACCCATCAACTTAAGTTGTCACAGTCAGCAATATCTAAGATAATGAAAAATTCAACCGACCATGAAGGAGAAGTGCTTTCGAACCCGAATGCAAAACGTCAAAAACAAGTAAAGTATCCTCTAATGGAGTCTGCACTTTACGAATGGTTTTTGTGCAATCAAGAGTTTGTAAATATTTCTGGTGATTTATTAAAAGAAAAAGGAATCATATTCTTAAAGGGATTGTATCCAGAAGCTGCTCCTTTTGAATTTTCAAATGGGTGGTTGGATAAGTTCAAGCAGCGACATGCAATCCGATCCTTTCGTCGTTTCGGGGAGAGTGGCTCTGTTGATATGGAGAAAATTGAAGCAAGTTTGCCGGCAATAAGAGAAGAACTTGACAAATGGGAATGGAAGGACATTTACAACATGGATGAAACCGGTCTATTTTATCGAATGCAAGCAGATAACTCTCTTGCAACGAAACAGTTAGAGGGACGTAAGCAAAATAAAGAAAGAATTACAATTGTTATTTGTTGCAATGGTGATGGCTCTGACAAGCTTCCTCTTTGGATGATTGGTAAGTTTCTTAATCCCAGATGCTTCAAAAATGTCAACCGTGATAATTTTAATTGTACTTATCGAGCAAATTCAAATGCATGGATGACGTCTTTACTCTTCGTGGAATGGCTAAAGTGGTTTGATAGCCGATTGAACAGAAATGTTTTGCTTATTTTGGACAATTGTACAGCACATGGAAAAAATGATAATCTGCCACCTCTTAGCCACACAACTGTTTTGTTCTTACCACCAAACAGCACTTCCAAAATTCAGCCTTGTGATGCAGGCATCATTAGGAATTTTAAAGGTTATTATCGTCGTCGATTTAATCGTTTACTCTTGAAACGAATTGAAGATCGTGTTTTAGAACCATCAAAGGTATCTCTATTAGATGGAATTGTAAATGCAGTTGCTTCATGGTCAATAGATGTGAAGCCACAGACAATCAAAAATTGCTTTAAGCATTGCAAAATTAGAACCGATGGTGCCGATGACCAAGAAGTTACAAAAGAATTGGATGAGGAGGATCGAGAAATAGTTTCAGATTTGACAAATCAAATTAAAGAACTTCACTATAATAATCAAATGGATATGGATGTTTTTCTCAATCATCCAAATGAGCAACAAGTAGTGTATGCCTTAACTGAAGAAGAAATCATGGCGGCAATAAGGCAAGAAGCGCAAGGTGATAATCCGGAAGACGATAGTGTGGAAATAGAAAAGGTGTCATGTCGAGAAGCTTCAAACATGTTGGATAAGTTAGAAATGTTTTGGATTCAACAAGAAGGTGATTGTGGTGACGAGTTACTACGAACTCGCAAGTTAAAGGATATGGTAGTAACTCAAAAAATTAAGTCATTGTCCCAAACAACTTTGAATAAGTACTTTATGTCATCTTAAGTTCAATTGTGTAGTTAAGTAATTTATGTCATCTTAAGTTCAATTGTAATAGCCAAGTAATTTTATGTATTTTTTATATATATAAAAAATTATTTAAAATTTAATGCCAATTTATTACTATATAGAGGTAAATTAGTACAGGCGGGACTTGGAAAAAGTATGGAATATCACACTGTGGAGGTTATTCTTATTTATAACTGGTCCCGAGTCGGGACCGGGACTTTTTATCACTATAGGGAGGTTATTCCTATATAGAGTATTCCTATACGGAGGTTTTACTGTATATATATATATATATTTTTAAAAAGCTTGAACTCCAGAAGGGATTTTGTTGGGGAGTACACGTAAAACGAGGGGGAAAAGAAGACAAAAATGGCGTCTAAAGGACGCTCTCACGGCAGGTAGGCGCCTTAATGCCCGGGGTCACGTGCGCGCACGTGACCAATGGGCACGTTGGCGCCCTGCGGAGTCACGTGGGCACACGTGACCGATGGGCGCCTTGGCGCCCCGGGGTCACGTGCGCACACGTGACCGCAGGAAAAACCAGCGAAAAGGGAAGCCTAGCCCCTAGGCTGGGGAGTTGAACTCCCAACGGAATTTTCGGAGTTGAACTCCTAACAGAAACAAATTTGTGGAGTTAAACTCCAACAGATTTAAAAAGGAGTTAAACTCCCGGGGACTTATTGCTCTTCTTTTGAGCCTTGGGTTTGTCCAAAGTTAGATTTTTGGAGATGGGTCTCCTTCTTGCTCTTGACCGGCGGGATCTTGGAGAAAAGGGGATGAGCCTTAAAAGCCTCCCCTTTTCGAGATCTGATTGGAGATCCGAGCTCCCCTTCGTAGGTTTTGTGGTGGAAATCTACTTATTTTTAGAAAAGGAAGAGTTAAACTCTTGATTTAATTCAAAAGGAAAAAGAAGGTTTTTAGAACCTTGAGGAAGGAGGAAGAGATCTCAGATCTAGAAAATTTCTGGAGAGAGAAAAGTTGTTGAGATATTTCACTATCTTTGCCTTTTTAGGCCATACACTTTACACATAGCCCCTTGGGCTTCACAAAATGGCATTTTGCCCACCCCATGGCTCATGTGCCATTTCTTTTTGCACATAAGCCATGGGCTTTACAAAAATTTGGCTTTATGCCTATTTTCCTTACATTTATCCATAAAATAAAATAAAAATAAATAAAAGAAATACAACAAAATTGTTTATTACAAAATTTTTATCTTGGTGTGGGGGGGAGGCCGCCCGCTTCATGTTCGGGCTCGACCCGGGCATGGGCCTACTGGATCTGGGCTTGGGCCCACTTGGCTTGAGATTGACTTTGATTTTGACTTGGCCAACCGGGGTGTAAATTTTTACCCCAACAAATTGCCCCCCATCAATAAATGCACACCACATATGTAGGTTATGTGCATGAAATTGATGGATCCTCTTTTTGCTTGGAGGCGACCTGATTTGGTTCCCGCTTTTTTGGGAAGCTGGCGCTGCCCTTTTTATGACATGGACGGTCATTGCTTGACATGTCTCCGAAACGGAATGTCCGTGATAGACGTTTCCCTGGCCCGGAGCAATCTGGTTCCCGCTTTGTAGAAATCCTGCGGTGTCCTTTTTGCAACTTGGACGGTCGGTGCTACCCTTTTTGCGACTTGGACGGTCGGTGCTGCCCTTTTAGCGACTTGGACGGTCGGTGCTGCCCTTTTAGCGACGTGGACGGTCGATTCTGCCATTTTAGCGACGTGGACGGTCGATACTGCCCTTTTTGCGACTTGGACGGTCGGTGCTGCCCTTTTAGCGACGTGGACGGTCGGTGCTGCCCTTTTTGCGACTTGGACGGTCGGTTCTGCCCTTTTTGCGACTTGGACGGTCGATGCTGCCCTTTTAGCGACTTGGACGGCCGGTGCTGCCCTTTTAGCGACTTGGACGGTCGATTCGGCCATTTTAGCGACTTGGACGGTCGGTGCCGCCCTTTTAGCGACGTGGACGGTCGGTGCCGCCCTTTTTGCGACTTGGACGGTCGGTGCCGCCCTTTTTGCGACTTGGACGGTCGGTGCCGCCCTTTTTGCGACTTGGACGGTCGGTACCGCCCTTTTTGCGACTTGGACGGTCGGTACTGCCCTTTTTCCGACTTGGACGGTCGGTGCTGCCCTTTTTGCGACTTGGACGGTCGGTTCTGCCCTTTTTGCGACTTGGACGGTCGGTGCTGCCCTTTTAGCGACTTGGACGGTCAGTGCTGCCCTTTTAGCGACTTGGACGGTCGGTGCATGATTTGACTTGCTCTGCTTCTTGCAGTGTCAGGGGTAGACTTGACTTGCTCCGCTTCTCGCGGTTCTGCGGTGTCGGAGTGGAAGTTGACTTGTTGATTTTGATTTGGGTTGACATCAACATCACTATACTGGAATATGGTGCCAGGAGCGAATCATCGTCTGCCATGAGAGGATTTGGGATTGGTTTTTTTTTTTTACGAGTTTGCGCCCTTTCGGGTTTTCACAAACTCGCCGGTAGTCCTGCTGTTTTTACTCACGGAGCCCTTTCGGGTTTTCATCCGTGCCCATCTTGCTTGTGGACATACCATTTTTTTTTGGATTTTGAATGCGGTCTCACCAGTAGGACTCGGGAGAGATTGGGATTGTTTTACGCCCGTGGATTGTATACGGTTTTGCAGGATGTATGATCCAGACCGTAGGACCGGAAAAATTTTGGGACATTGTTGGCGTCTGCATTGCTGCACTGGAATATGGTACCAGGAGCGACTCATCATTCGCCGCTGGGGATTGGGATTTGGAATTTGGTTGGCGTCTGCATCGCTGCACTGGAATATGGTATCAGGAGCGACTCGTCATTCGCCACTTGGGAATTTGAGTTTGGAATTTGGTTGGCGTCTGCATCGCTGCACTGGAATATGGTACCAAGAGCGACTCATCATTCGCCGTTTTGAGGACTTTGAATTTGGGTCTTGTTTGGCATCAGCATTGCTGCACTGGAATAATGCCAGGAGCAACTCATCATTTGCCTTGGGAGGACTTGGGATTTGGGTTTTTGGTCGGCATCAGCACCGCTAACACTGAAGTGAAATGTCAGGAACGACTCATCATTTGCCGTTGCCCGTCGGGGAAGGATAGCTTAGGAGACAGGTTTGGGTTCCTGTCACCTAAGGCTTTTCAATTTTATGGGCCGTGAGGGTCCCATAAAAGCATTTTCTCCCTATGAGTCGTAAGGATCCCGCAGGTGTATTTTCTCCTTAAGAATCGTGAGGATTCCTAAGTGTTTTGCTCCTTTGTGAGTCGTAAGGATCTCACGCAGGGTTTTCTCCTCACAAGGTCGAGGGGACTTTGCGAGTGTATTTCATCTCTTTTCACGAGTTTGCGCCCTTTCGGGTTTTCACAGACCTGCCGGTAGTCCTGCTGTTTTTACTCACGGAGCCCTTTCGGGTTTTCATCCGTGCCCGTTTTGCTTTTGGACATACCGTTTATTATTTTTTTATTTTATTTCTTTTATTTTTCTTTTCTTCTTCTTTTTCTTCTTTTTTTTTCTTTTTTTTTGCCGCTGGTGGGACTTTAAAAGTAGTCACACCGACAGGATTTGGGAGAGATAGGGGTCATTTACGCCCGTGGATTGTATACGGTTTTGCAGGATGTATGATCCAGACCGTAGGGCCGATGTGCTCAATTCGCCTGCGACTTGGAGCATTCACTTGTAGTATTTCTTGAGATATCGGCCATTGATGGATGGCATGGGCCTTTCTCCCTCGGCGCTTATTAGTTGGTAGGATCCTCCGTCAAACACTTTCTCGATGACTTATGGTCCTTCCCAGTTTGGCTCGAATTTTCCCTTGGCATGTCGATTGGGGATGATCGGTCTTTTGAGGACCAACACCAATTCACCTTTCTTGAAAGCGCGGAGACGGGTTATCTTGTCATAGGCCCGTGATATTTGGGCTCGGTATAGCTCCAGACTTTGCTGCACCGCGAGCCTCTTTTCTTCGAGGGCATCTAGTTCATCCAGTCGAAGGAGCACGTTTTCCTCCTCCGTCAACTCATGCTGAACGGCCATTCTTAAGCTTGGAACTTCGACTTCGAGGGGGAGGACCGCCTCCACTCCGAAGAGCAATGAGTACGGAGTGGACTGGGTTGAAGTACGGTGCGTGGTACGATATGCCCAAAGCGCCTCGTGAAGCTTGAGATTCCAGTCCCTCTTGTTGGCTGAAGCATTTTTCCTCAGGAGGTTGCATAGAGTCTTATTGAAGGCTTCGGCTAGCCCATTGGCTCTTGGGTTATAGATGGAGAAATATCTCCAGTCTATCTTGTGCTGAGTAGCGAACCTTGAGACATTGAAGCTCTTGAAAGAAGGCCCGTTGTCAGAAATGATTCTTCTCGGTGTACCGAAGCGGTATAGAATATTATGCTGGAAGAATGTCAGAATATCTTTTGTCTTGACTTCTTTTAGCGGGACAGTTTCAGCCCATCTGGAGAAGTAGTCTGTCGCGGCCAGTATGAACCGGTGGACTTTGGATGACGGAGGATCAATTGGGCCAACAATGTCGGTGCCCCAGACTTCGAAGGGCCATGACGCCACCGTAGGATGCAACGGATTGGGATGCTTGTGAATGAAATCACCATGGATTTGGCAGATCTGACATTTCTTTACATGCTCTCCGCAATCCCGTATCATGGTGGGCCAGTAATACCCAAGCCGTTTGATTTGAAGTCGCATCTTGGTGCCAGATTGGTGAGCACCGCAAACGCCCGAGTGAACATCTTTCATGACCTTTTGGGCTTCAGCCGATGACGGGCACTTGAGCCAGAGTTGGTCATATGACCTGCGGTATAACGTGTCATTTATAAACACGTATCGGAGAGCTCTTTTCTTCAACTGAATCCTCGTAGATTTCTCTTCGGGCAGCTTATCGTATCGGAGGTACTCTATGAAGGGTTCTCTCCGATCGGGCTCGTCTTGGATGATCGAAGCTTCTTCGGCACGACTGCTCTCCTGTTCCGCGCTTTCCTCTTCTCGTAGAGAGACTAGGGGTAGAATTTGTCGGCTCCTGACTGTGACCAGAATTTCGTCCAAGTCAGGATCAGCCAGCTCCTTGGCTAGGCGAGCGAGTATGTCGGCTTTTCCGTTCAATGCTCTAGGGACTCTTGTTAGTTCAATGTGAGTGAACCGTTTCATGAGTTCCACCACCCGGCTTCTATACCGAGCTAACTCGGGTTTGTATATCTTATAGATGTCGCTTACTTGGTTGACGACAAGCTGGGAGTCACCGTAAACCCGTAGCCGAAGGATTTCCATTTCTATGGCGAGCTCCAAACCAGCTATCAGAGCTTCATACTCAGCTTCATTGTTTGTGCGAGGCTCGGTGAGAGCGAAAGAACGCCGTAGGGTTCCCATTGATGGTGTGATGAACACCAATCCTATCTCTGCTTTTATCTCCGGGACGCTTGATTTACTGGAAGTCCTTATTGATGAGGCTCCATCGAATTAGAGCTCCCAACATGGCTCATCTTCCTCGAGGTGCAGCACTTGTTCGTCGGGTAACTCACAATCTAACGGCGACCCTTCTGGTATAGAATGAGCGGCGAGAAAGTCTGCAAGAGCTTGCCCTTTTACTGCTTTCTGAGGAGTATAAACTATGTCAAACTCAAGTAGCATGACAGCCCATCTTGCCATTCTGCCGGCTAGGCTTGCTTTGGTCATCAAGTGTTTGAGCGGGTCGACCTTGGAGATCAGCATAACCCGATGAGCCAGCAGATAGTGCATCAGCTTTTTCACAGCAAATATCAGAGCCAGGCATTGCTTTTCGATTGAGGAATAGTTGTGTTCCGCCCCGACTAGAGTTCGACTGAGGTAGTAGAGGGCATTTTCCTTTTCTTCCTCGTTATTCTGAGCGAGGAGCGCACCGAGTGACTCATCTAGCGCGGCAGTGTAGAGAATCAACGGTTTATTTGGAATGGGAGCGGCCAGCACTAGAGGGTGCAACAAGTATTGTTTGATGCTTTCGAACGCTGCTTGACATTCGGCATCCCAGATAAAAGGAGCTCCTTTCTTCATGAGCTTTGAGAAGGGCCTACATCTCCCTGATAAATTTGAGATAAACCTCCGTATATAAGCAAGCTTGCCTTGAAAAGATCTTAGCTGCGTCAGACTCTTCGGAGTGGGCATCTCTATGATGGCATTTATCTTTGATGGGTCAACTTCGATCCCTCGATGTCGGACTATGAAGCCCGGGAATTTTCCCGATGACACGCCAAAAGCGCACTTCAGAGGATTCATCTTCAGATCGTATTCCTTCAGTCTGGTGAGAACGGTCCTGAGATCTTGGATATGATCGGCCTTGGCTTTAGTCTTAACGACCAGATCATCAACATAGCATTCGACTTTATGGATTAGGTCATCAAAGATATTAGTCATTGCCCTTTGATATGTAGCACCTGCGTTCTTCAGTCCGAATGGCATTACCTTGTAGCAATATATTCCAATCGGGGTTCGAAATGCTGTGTGCTTCTTATCTTCAGGCGACATCTTGATTTGATTGTATCCAGACGAGCCGTCCATGAAGGTGAACAGCTTGTAATTTGAGGTGTCATCGACCATCATTTCCATAACCGGTAACGGGAAGTCGTCTTTAGGACATGCCTTGTTGAGGTCCCTGAAATCGACACAAACTCGGATCTGCCCGTTTTTCTTCTTCACTGGGACTATGCATGCGATCCAGTCTGCATATTTCTCTTCCCTGATGAAGCCGACATCGATGAGCTTCTTGGTTTCCTCGATGACCTTTTTCTTCCAACTCCCTTCTCATTCTTCGAGGAGCTTGTTTGACTGGCTTAGCATCAGGAGATATAGCCAGCTTATGCACGGCTACCTCAGGGGAAAGGCCAGGCATTTCTTTGTACGTCCACGCGAAGCAGTCGACGAACTCACGCAGCAGGGCAATTATCTGCTCTCTCATTTCCTCCGACAAGAGTGAGCTGATGTAGGTCGGCCTTGGATTATCGGGCGTTCCTAAGTCAATCTCGGTTAGCTCATCAAAAGTTGCTTGTCCGCCATCTTCGAGCTCTTGAGGAGCTTCTTCTGGCTCGGCTATCTCGTCATCATCATTTGATCTTTCGCTGGCCTCACCAACATGGATCATGTAGCACGCTTTGGAATCAGGTTGAATGTAGCCTACGCCCCGTCTATCTGGAATTCGTCTATCGATGAGTGCTCGGACCTGGGGCGGATACCATAGCCCCTCGTAAAACTTTGCTTCGGACTCTGTTTGATATAACCGGCATCCGCACTTCTTAAAGTATTCCCTCATCTCGGGCGCATAGTATCTGGGATTGAGGACGGCTCTTATGCCTCTCTCATAGGGGAGGCACGCGATGGAAAGATCGTCCGGGTGCACAACGGGGGTTGACCCATAAAACAGGATGCCCTTCTGTCCATTTTTTCTCCCGGGGACGTAGAAAGTTTTCAGTTGGTCCACGGTAGAGACTGACAATGCATCGAGCTCTTTGCACATCCGTTCCGGCACCCTTGTGATGGCCAGGGACCCTTCTGCGACTTCGAAGGTCTCTCGTAGTTTCGCTTGCTGCATAGGGGTCCAATCTGCACAGCTGTTGCACGGCAGGTCCTCTTCTTCTGACTCTTCAGTGTCACTGCCGAAATGAGGGCGGACTTTGCTGCTAGATGGGCCTTCAGTAACAGATTCGTCCGTATCGCTGCCGAAATGAGGGCGAGTTTTGCGGAAGGACGGGCTTCCAGCGTCAGACTCATCAGTGTCGCTGCCGAAATGCGGGCGCACTTGGGTATTTTTGCTTTTGAAAGTGACAGCCGGCGCAGATTTGCTTTTGAGTCTTGAGGCCGGTCTATCCTCAGTCAGTCGTGACTTAGCATTTTGGTGGTTCATGAAGTACCGAGAATCTTCATAGCGGACTTCATGCACACCGAACGGCTGGATGTCTCCGTCAATGCGTCTTTCTTCGCCATTTTTAGTATACTTCATGCATTGATGGAGAGTTGACGGAATGATGCCGTAATCGTGGAGCCACGGCCGCCCTAAGAGAATCTTATAAGACGTGTCGGCGTCGATCACGTATATCTTAGCTTCAGTTTGCAGATCCCCGAATTTGATTGGCAGAGCTATGGACCCCAGAACTTGCTGGCAATTTTGGTTGAAGCCTTGAATGACAATCCTTTCCCTTGACAGATGTCGGACGTCCATTGACAAACTCTTCAGAGATCGCAAGTTCATGATGTTCACTGAGGACCCCGGATCAATCAATATGCGATTAATTCTATCTCCGTCGCTGTACCCAGTCACGTAAAGCGGACGATTATGCTCAGTCGTTCCCAATAGCAAGTCTTCATCCTTAAATGTGACTGTGGCGGCATGCAAAGCGTGCTGGGCTTCTTTCATATTAATTTCCGCAAATTGGGCCTGATACCGCTCGGGGTTTTGTAGAGCATGGATGAGAACATCTCTAAGCTCCTTAGATAGGACCAAGGCGTCGTAGATGCTCAGGAGAGACGGAAGCTTCCGGAGATGTGCCAAGACATTATAGTCCACCGAGGAAGGACTTATGTTTTAATCAGCCGGTTCTCTGCCCTCTTCTTCATTAGCGACTTGTTTTTCCTTCCCTTTTGGGGCGTTGCCCTGATTTGGCGGTAGAGCCCTGCCGCTTCTGAGCTGGATTTGATGGGTCGTTGTGGCGAGCTCCTCATCCTCTTCGGGAAAACAAAGCTCCTCTTCCGAGTCGCTGCCAAGATGGATGGCGTAGCAAGTCACTACTGGGATCTCTTCATTGGAGTCTTCTTCTAACTCCTCCAGAATTTCAGCCGCTTGTACAGGGAAGAACTCATTCAATTGAATCAATGTTCTTTCCTTTTGTTCATATTCTTCGAGAGAATCGATATATTTTTGAATGGTCGATCTCCCTGCAACTCTTTTTCGCGCCGAGCTGCACTTTTCTTCTTCTTGAGCTTCTTGGATTTCGAGCCTGATGGAGCCGCATTGGCAGCTGGACTGGTAGGCTTCTTCTGTTCTTCCCATTCCATCCTGGGTTCTTTCCGAAGTAGCTTTATCATCTTCTTCATCTTATTAGATATGTGCGTACTCCATGGAGGCTGCGGCGAGTCGGTCTCATTTCTCAGGGTAGCGGGTTCGGCTGTTTGCTCCCAGAAGGCTTCAATTTTTGTCTGTATAAAGTTGGCGGTTGTAACTTGATTGTTCACCAACACGCTTTTGGACAGCTCGATCTCTCCAGCCTTGTACTGCTTCTCGACCCAGTCTTTAAAGATATAGCAATCCTCGATCGCATGGCTCACTACTCGGTGGTACGGGCAATACAGAGGATTGTCGGTCATTTTTGCTTCTTGGGGTCTTTTCGACTCCGGCAATTGTAGGCCGTTGTTCAAGGCATCTTTAAATATCTTGCTGACCTTGTCCCTTCTGAAAGAGTAAACCTTGTTCTTTTTCTCCTCTAGGGAAGGCCCATCTCCTCCCAGCAATGGCTTTCGAGACCGGTTGGTTTTGGATTCGCCCGCCCTTCGCTTTTCTTCATTGTCGGAGGCATTGAAGACGTTGGTACTGCTGGAACTCCCGCTTCTACGGTTGTCGTCCCGCTTGCTTTTCCAAGTTTTGTCTCTCTGAGAATCCGGCGGGGACTCTTGCTTCGAGCGTTCCAGCATTTGGACTTTCTTGGTTAGCTCCTGAAATGTTTTGAGGCCCGCTGTACACAAGAATGGGACCATCCAATTGCTGAGGTTCCCAATGAGAAGGCTGACGGACTGGTCCTGCTCTAGCGGCGGTTCGCACTTGACTGTGAGATTACGCCATCAGGCGATAAAGTCGGTGGTGCTTTCGTTCTTCCCCGGCTTGGTCCTCACAAGGTCGGCAATGGAGATTTTATCACTGACACTCATGAATCTTTGCCGAAACAGGGACTCCATTTGGGCAAAGGTAATGACGGATCTGTCCGGTATACTCGCATACCAGTCGAAGGCGACGCCGGTCAGGCTGTTGACAAACTGACGAAGGAGCGCGTCATTGCCCCCTGTATTTCCGCACGATGCTTTGAAGTGGGCGACGTGCTGATTTGCATTCCCCGTTCCATCAAATCTTCCGAACTTTGGAACGATGTAGCCGCTTGGGAACTCAATCAGATCGTAGTGCGCGGGATATAGCCGCCCACTACTGCCGATTTCTTTCTGAGCTTCAGCTTCGGCCACTAATGTTTTAACCTTGCTGGTGACCAAATCCATTATCTGATCCTGTGTTAGCGGGATAGTGCTATCTTGGGCCAAGGCGTCCCCAGAAGCGGAGTGTGGCCGGCTTTCATGCGGTTCGACCAGCCTTGGTCCCAAAGGAACAGGCATTGGCTGCCTCGGATTGTCATCACCCGGCTGATTAGTAGCGGCTTGTGCTTGATTGGGAGGCGCTCGAGCAATTTGAGCCGTAAGCTGCATCACCACGTTCGTTAAGTCGTCAATCTTCGAATAAAGCTTGGCCATCTCTTTATCTTTGCTCCTGAGCTGTTTTCGAAGCTCTTGAAGCAGTTCCTGCTCTGCAGTCCTGGGACGGAAAGTCGGCTCTTCCTCACTGTCTGAGCTTGACTCTGCATTGACCGAGGGGTCTTTCTGCCTACCATCCTCATCGAGAGGGTTTTCTTCATCCAGCGGGGGCGGCTGTTCTTGGGCGGCGGCAACCACATTCAGGCTAGATTGGGCTTGGGATGTGGTGGCCCCATCCTTGCTTTTGCTGCGAAGGTTGTCGCTGGGGCGCCCGCCCGCCATATAGACCATATGGATGATATATCCGGCCGTCTTTCGATCATTGGTGGCTGATTTCACAGATCGCTGTCTTGACCTCCTTGCTTCGGTAACTGGTAGTCGATTGAAGGCGGCTGGCCTAACCAGCTTCTTGAATGGTGTTGGCGCTTCTTTTCTGGATTTGCCCAGCTGCTTTCGTGCGACACAGAGCGCCTGATAGACCCTTGAAGAGACAGTGTCATATTTTTTCTGTTGGGGCCGGGACACGTCTCCTTGTGGCACTGTTCGGACCGCTGTCTTCTTGATTCTGGCGGTCATGGCATTTTTCTGAACCCATCTCAGAGGCTCGAAGGAATTGCTGATTCTCACGTCCGACTCAGCCGTCGTCGCGGGGCAATCCTGCACTTGGAACTTCACACAATTCCATTTGGCCGAAGCCCTGGCCCTCTTGTTGGCTCGATACCTGAGACGCTTCTGCTTTAACTTTCCTGTTCTAAGCACCTGGCAGACTTTGGCTCTTTGGGAAGACGCCGCAGACCGGACGATGGAGGGCCTTGGAGATACGCTCGATTGTGCATTTGTTGGAGTCATCGCCTGAGCTCGTCCGCGACATTTGATGTTGTCCTTTGTACCGAAGTTCTTGCCCCCCGCCGGAGCACCAGAGAATCGTTCAGATACCGTCTTAAGTTTCGGTTGTGGTGCCTTGGCGATCACGACATTCGGCCTCTTACCCCTTGAGACCGGCTTGGCCACCTGTTCCGCCGGGATCTCCGCCAGATGAGCGCTTCCGGCATGGTAGATGATGACGGAGCCAAACTGGCGGGGCGGTTCCTCCCACTGTCGACTAAGGCTTGCGGGAAGGACCACACGAGCGTTGAGCTTGACCACGTACGGAATCGGGGTCACGTTCGAACCTGAATTCGTCTGGGGAGACATTGTCGTTGAAGGTTGATTGCTACACAGAAAAAAACATCATTTCAGTATCGACAATCGATATGTATATTAATTGAGTTCGTATGAACGTTTAACCCGAAATATGGGAGGAGAGAGCCGGTCCCACCGGACGTGCCAGAATCTGTAGGGTGTTTTTCGTCACCCCATTGAGATGGGAATACGCGCGCGCTTGTCAGGCGCATTACAGATTCCTCCTGCCTAGGGTAGGTCGGGGTTTATTGATTGTGGGGATCCGAATCTCCGGCAACCGCGGACTAAGCTGCCGTTAATTACCCCTCGCATTTGGAGCGAAGGAACCTCCGATTAACAGGTTAAACTGGTCATGCGAACTCAATGTGCAGTATCGTGTTTTGAAGGGGTTTTGGAAATATCGGGGGCCCCGAAGAGTTTTTACGGGGGTCCCGCTATCCGGATAGCGGGCTGGGGGTCAAGGGGGCTAGCAGCCTCCTTGCGGGGTGCGGGGCAGCGTCCCGTTAGAAATTTTTTTTACGGAAGTCAGTGTCGTGGAGTCTGTGTACGTTTTCCTCCCCCCCGTTTTTTTAAAAAAGTGGAGTTTAATTTCAAGAGGAATTTTATTGTGGAGTTAAAATCCAAAGAATTTTAAATGGAGTTAAACTCCTAAAAAAAAATTTATGCGGAGTTAAATTCCTAAAATAGAACTTTATTGTGGAGTTAAACTCCAAAGAATATATATATATATATATATATATATTTAAAAGGCTTGAACTCCAGAAGGGATTTTGTTGGGGAGTACACGTAAAACAAGGGGGAAAAAAAGACAAAAATGGCGTCTAAAGGACGCTCTCACGGCAGGTAGGCGCCTTAATGCCCGGGGTCACGTGCGCGCACGTGACCGATGGGCGCCTTGGCGCCCCCGGGTCACGTGGGCACACGTGACCGCCGGGGTCACGTGGGCACACGTGACCGATGGGCGCCTTGGCGCCCCGGGGTCACGTGCGCACACGTGACCGCAGAAAAAACCCACGGAAAGGGAAGCCTAGCCCCTAGGCTGGGGAGTTGAACTCCCAAGGGAATTTTCGGAGTTGAACTCCTAACAGAAACAAATTTGTGGAGTTAAACTCCAACAGATTTAGAAAGGAGTTAAACTCCTGGGGACTTATTGCTCTTCTTTTGAGTCTTGGGTTTGTCCAAAGTTAGATTTTTGGAGATGGGTCTCCTTCTTGCTCTTGACCGGCGGGATCTTGGAGAAAAGGGGATGAGCCTTAAAAGCCTCCCCTTTTCGAGATCTGATTGGAGATCTGAGCTCCCCTTCGTAGGTTTTGTGGTGGAAATCTACTTATTTTTAGAAAAGGAAGAGTTAAACTCTTGATTTAATTCAAAAGGAAAAATAAGGTTTTTAGAACCTTGAGGAAGGAGGAAAAGATCTCAGATCTAGAAAATTTCTGGAGAGAGAAAAGTTGTTGAGATATTTCACTATCTTTGCCTTTATAGGCCATACACTTTACACATAGCCCCTTGGGCTTCACAAAATGGCATTTTGCACACCCCATGGCTCATGTGCCATTTCTTTTTGCACATAAGCCATGGGCTTTACAAAAATTTGGCTTTATGCCTATTTTCCTTACATTTATCCATAAAATAAAAAGAAATAAAAAAAATACAACAAAATTGTTTATTACAAAATTTTTATCTTGGTGTGGGGGGAGGCCGTCCGTTTCATGTTCGGGCTCGACCCGGGCATGGGCCTACTGGATCTGAGCTTGGGCCCACTTGGTTTGGGGTTGACTTTGATTTTGACTTGGTCAACCGGGGTGTAAATTTTTATCCCAACAGCGTATCTCAAATCTCATATGAGAGTCGAGAGTTAAGAACAAAAAAGGGTATCATCTAGGAATGCATATGCAATTATATGTGTTCAAGTTTGACAGTCCAAGTAATGCGTCTTATCGTATCTTGATCTCCTTATTAAAATGGGGTTAACTTTCATATCCATTAATTTTCCTACTATAGAATTTATATGCTTCAAATTGGTTGATATACTTTAATTTAAAAACTCTTGAGATTCGCATATATGCATTATTGGGCTATTTTGAGAATTTTTGTGTGTTTCAAAGGTATGTTTTGATATTATCTACATAGTCTCCATTTGGTATAACCTAAATCGATTAATATCGTTTTTCTTAGTTGTGTATTGAGATAATGAACATGTACGCCTATTGACTATATTTTACTAGTTATGGTAAACTAGATAATTTTCGTGCACTATGAATTTATGGAGAATAAGTATTTGCATTTAAATTGGTCTTTCAAAGTCTTGCATTTTTATTCATTCATTATTCATCATGATAACTAACATATTTTATTTTAACACTTAATGAATTCTACTAAAATTTGAGAAAAATGATTTTTGGTACCCTTTGTTGATAGATATCAAAAGGAAGAGAAAAGAAAACAAATTTTGTGAATTTGAAATTTTGTCAAAAGAGAGAGAATCATGGTTTAAGAGGGGGTACTTAGGAGTTTTTATAAAGAACAAAAAAAATTCGTCAACTCATGAATATAGATAGAGACTCTTATTTATTATGTTTGAGAGTTTTAAATGAAAATCGCGCTTCAATTTGTCTTTATGAGTACTTGTTTGCCATCATAAAATAGGGGGAGATTGTTGGTCCAAGTGTCATGTTTCGAATTTTCATGTTTTGAATGTTTCACATTCCCCATTATTGAATATTTTGATGATAGCTAAGTACACATATTGCTAAACTCCGTTTTGAGTTCATTAGTGCAGGTGAAAAGATTTACAAGTATTCAAATGTTGGAAATCACACATGGCGAAAGAAATTGAAGTATCAACATATGAGATCGAAGAAATCATGTCTATAGTCTTCCAGAGCTGGTGAAGACCTTGTTATAGACATACTGGATATTAATGAAGGTTTAAATGAAAATTTAAGAAGAGTTAAAGAGCTTAGAAATTGATATTGAGGTGCTAAGGCGCATTCGAGCCCAGAAACAGTTAAGGCCCATATAGTTGAAACTTTAATCTCTAGGACCCATAGAGCTGAAACCCTAATCTATATATAGTGTTGGAGAGCCACGAATTTTTTTTTATCTTTGCAGACATTAAAAGGAAAAGAAAAGGCTTTAATTCACCGTCAAAGATCCAGATTCAAGAAAGATTTTCCATCCAAACCACAAAACTATTTTGGTGAAATTGTTGTAACTAATTTATTAGGGTTTTATTTTTTGTTAGAACAATTGTATTTGGATTTGAGATATTTCTAGGTTTAGATTTCTAAATGTAGTTAGTTTGAATTACCTCACCTTCTTATTATAGGTAATCGTTGATTTAAAAAGGATATTTTTATTTTTCTTTAATATTGGTTTGTACGGTATGTTAACCGTCCGGAAGTGCGAATAGTTTATTTCTTTGGTTAAGGAAATAGATTAGAAATTCTCGAAAGGCGGGATAGGAGAAGTAGGCATGTGGGCCGAACTCCTAAATAATTCTCTGTTTTGTGATTTGCCTTTTCTGCGTTGTTTGCTATTTTTCTGCCTATTAATATTCCGCATTAGCTATTAATTAGTTTAATTGAACTAGTAGAAATCGAATAATTTTTAATTTAGAGCTATCACTATATTCACCCCCTCTAGAGTAATTTGAGTACGTATCTAGGTTTTTCATGGCATGCTCTTGTGTGATTTGAGGCTCCTTTATTTGGCATCAAGTAATTAATCAGAATTTCTTTCACAATAATGTTTTTGGAATAACGAAGAAGAAAAACAAGGCAAAAATTCGGTTTAAGCAATCTATGGTGGCTTATTTATTGAGGAAAGATTGGAAGACAGTTTCTTATTATCTATTTCACCAAGCTCCCTCCTCCCCCGAGTCAGGAGAACGCATGATAATGAGTGTTGACAACAATTAGACAGCTTCATGAGTCGCCATTCAAGCCACAGGAAGAGATACAGGTGGTCAACACTCCCTCGCAGCCTGGAAAGATAAACTTTGAAGTCGCTCTCTTCTTGCACTCTAGTCGAAAATCCCAAACAGTCTTTGTAGTACATAATATTTTAGGGTTGATATTGACTCATTACTCCTAGCATAGGCTAGCATAGATATCCTAATGGCTAGCAACATTTGGGATGGGGAAAGAGTTAAAAGTCGACAATCACACAGATTCATATTTCAAGGTTATAGACTGAAGGTGATAATATTAAGTTATCCATGGATTAAACAAAGGCAAGGGAACAACGACTATGCTAATAGCTTCATCTGGATATTTCTAGGTGACTTGTGAATGCGGTTTTTGTCTCCTCTATATAATGTATCGTGTATCTATGGCACCATGTATGAAGGAGATTGTTTTGATTCTTTCTCCAACCAGTATATACATCAGTCCCATTGGGCATCTCCATTCAACAAAATATTTCCTTTTCAATCTACAAATACAATTACAAAATTATAATATACCCCATTCAATCAGTTTTTGATTCATTCAAATTTCGACGAAAACAAACAGCCGATGGCTATCGAGCAACTAAAAATCCCAAAACTTTCAGTAAATTCACAGAAGAAGAGGGGGGGGACTCACGATGCTGAGATCGGATCTCGAAGTGGTCGGAAAATTCCTTCGAGAAGCTCGCAGTTGAATCCTGGCGCAGATGAGCCTCGTGCACACGAACACGATGAACATCGTACTGACGGCGAAGCAGATCACGGTCATCACCAGATTAATCCCCGTATAAATCATCGCTCCTCTTCCTTAATTTCACCCCCAAAATTGAAGTAACCCTAGAAACAAAGAGAATGGATCGTAAAAATTGCAATTTAAATAATCCTCGATCATGATGGAATTCCTAAAGAGTTCGATAGTTCTCTCACTGCCGAGATTGTGAAGAAGGGAATTGGAAAGAGCCTTGAAGCGCACACAGCCTTCTTTATTAATGTCACCGTACCTAACAGTAATCATAGTGATGCCAACGTCATTAACAATTTTTAAACGAGTAATGATTAGTTTGTTGTTTAGGAAAAAATGTCTCTAGGACCCAAAAGATGAAGTAAGACGATAACAGTCACTGGTTCTTGATCTGGGGAAGGTGTATTACTTTCATGATACTTCAATGCTCGCAAAGAATTCTAGGCACATATCAAGAATAAAAAAGTACTTAATTTATAGTCCTCTGTTTTACCCACGCTTCAATTGTTGGATACTGCAACAGAAGAACACTAGGGCTAAATAACACGAAAGAGTATAGACCCTGAATCCGTCTCCTGCACGTAATTAGTGTCACTACCATTGTCTGCACGTTATACACATTAGCGAATACCTTTACGACAATTATGTTTTATTGATGTTACAATTATGTAGTATCAGATGAATCCTCCAATAGCACACAAATCATAAGTTGTATCCTGATCCTTTTTAACAACTAATCGGAGTACTCAACCGAAAATATTTGATGAAAATTGGATACGGATTCGGAGTTGACTTGGATCATTTATTTATATTGACATCCTGATAAAAATGCAACAAGGGTGATAATAAAGCAATTTACACAGGCCCTTCTCTCGTTTTACTTTTTCTTCTGGGTACCTAATGACATTTGAACCTGCATTACAACCAAAATTGAGGGTTTATGTGAAATTAACCCAAAAAATTACCCTATTTTACCCAAGTCCGCACAATTGAGACCTGGGCGATCGAAGACAGTGGTGACTGCAAATGGCGGCAACTTTCAAGTTACCACCGATCCTCAAAGCAGTGGCATGAGAGGTAATTTTTACTCTTCATTCTCTTTCATTTTCGAATTTCATCCTTCTATTGAAAGCCTTTTTTATTTATCTGATGAACTCATATCTAAATGATCTACCACCGTAAATATGCATTTCCTTATTCGATTTAGGGGTTGATAGATTAAATTGTTCACTCTTTTTTTGTTTGTTTGTTTGATTTTCTTGATAATTATTGTTTTTGAATACCTAGATTAAATTGGTAGATCTAGTGCTGCATAGAAACTGTGAAAAAAATAAAACTTGAGAGTGTGATTTATTGCTTAATATGGGTCGTCCCATCCTTAGAGTAGGGGGAAAACATAGCAGGGAATCCGAATCCGGAATAATTAGCCCCCCTTATTAGTTTCAAAATTTGGGGTCTATGTTGTTTTTTTCCATGCTTGGATAACCAAACCATTGGCCCAATGTTTGGTATAATACATCCGGACAAGAGAGAGAAAAAGACGGATAATTTCGGATAGATTGGTGAAGGACCATGTTCTTATTTCCTTATCTAATGACTGGACACATATGACCAGCACACCTCAGAGATTTTTTTAATACTAACATCCACCGTTGGATTGGCAAAATAGCAGCCATGCCATGATCACATAAATGCAGGGATCCCAGACTATAGTTAGATGCAAGCATATTCACAAGTTTCTAAACAACAGCTCCTACAACAATAAGCCTTTATTCTGAGCTTTTGGATAATGAACGCTTAAATTTTTTATTTTTTATTTTTTGCTGAAAGAGTCGGGCAAAAGCACGTCTCATGCAATTTGATATCTAAAAAGTTTGTACAACAGGCGATTACAAATGAAAAAATTAACATAGCCATCATCAACGTCGACACTCAACACTATATAACGGAACAACTTATTTCATGGATTAGAAATGGAAAAGAATAGATTCCTTCAACACAGCCACCCATGGTAATGGTATAAAAAAATAGACCCCTAGAACGACGACATAAATTAGTGTCTAAATATAGACCATATAAATGTGGATCACAAATGACCATAAACAAAGGCGACTATGTTATCCCCAAGTGGGTGCTGCCTCACATATCTAGTGGTAAAAAGGTTGTTGGGACTTGGTGCTGGACCATGAGCATCCATTCATCCTTCAAAGGCTAGCTAGCCTCCACAATCTCCAGGATGCTATCTTTGATTTTCTTGTAAAAATTTAGAATTTAAAGTTATTCAGGATATCATGGTTTTGAAATTATCAAATAAGCAAAAGGTGTGAATATAACCATATGTTTTGTAGCGAAACGCATAGTTTTGTAGCTGTATTCTCCGATGAAAGTGTGGTGTACAGCCCTACCATTTCTTCAACCTTCATAATTAAGGTAGTCAATCAAGATATCATGATGCTATATATTATTTATGGTAGAGTTGTGCTTTTGGCTACATTTCCTTTAGCAGTGGAATGGGATGCTTTCCCACTTCATAGAATGGATTTAATATCTCCTTCATTAATTCAATATTTGATTGTTTGAAGTGCTTTCCTTTGAGACCAATTAAAACAACGAAACTATTACGGAACCTTGTGATGATGCATAAATTATCTGTGTGGGCCAATTTGGCCAAAATCATGCTTGCTTTTTGGCTTTATGGACGGGGTGCAGAAGAAGGAAATTTGAAGATTCTTGTTTTTCTTCTGCTTTAAAGTAACAGGTAAAGCTTAAAATTTGATTGCTGATGCAAGCTGTATCTCTCAGTTGTGCTCCTAGCATAATACATGGTCGATTTCACTCAATTGCTTATAAATGCCCGGCCATACCTGCCGAAGATCATTGGATATAGGCACTTTATATGATTTCTTATTTTTAGACTCACAAAACTTCGATCCTGTTGGATATGTATGCCTAGAGGCCTGTATTGTATAGGATGTTAGGGATATGTATGTACATGACAATCTTGCTTAATTATAATACTATTTGAGTTTTCTTTATCTAAACATATGTATTTGTTTTTCTTGCCGCTTTGTATTGCTTATTTGCTTATACAGTAGTATACTACTTTGGTTTGTCTTTATCTTAACATGTGCATATGTTTTACTTGATATCACATATGGCTGATACATGTTGATAAAGCCCTTAGTATTTTGCTTGACTGTCTGCGTTATGATGACGATCGTACTTGTGAGGGCTGGATAGTCCATAAGCACATTCTTAAATGTCCCAAGTCGCAGGAATATCGAGACCGGGTATCGATATTCCGAGTAGATTTGTGTATATGTTTCTAGATCCCGACGAGGGGTGGTGGTTGATCTCACAGTCATTGGTGTGATCACCTAAGATTGTATACAGGTACTCGCTGAAAATGAGTTCACTGGACAGACTCGCCGAGAACCTATAGATGGTATTATACATATCGTCAGATAGCGGTCTCAGGTGACATGAGTACAGATTAGTTTTTAGACCTGAGATCGTCATTTGTCTTGTGTGGGTTCCCACCGTACTTAGATCACTACCCTACCACGTCTCTACTGAATCGTGCAAACAGGTTTCGGTTGGGTACAGTCCCGAGCCATATGAAGGCAGTAAGCGATTGTCAGCGATTCGTCTCTCCCGGTATAGGGAGTCGATATCACACTGTGTCCGGTTGGCCAGAACCATAAGACCTGACCAAGGTAGTTAAGATTTACTGATGGTTAGATCTGTAGTTTCTCGGATCGGTCATAAGCCGCATCGACACGACTTATCGGGTTATTAGGGGTCTGACGTTTATCACCCGCTACACCCGGTATGAGATACTCTTAGACGAAGAGTCGGACTATACAGAGATTGTCATGGATAGGCTCAATAGAGGTTCAGATAAGTTTGCTCGTCGACCTTCTATTCGACAGGTACCTAGGTAGCCGTTATGTACAGCTAGTGCTGCTGACGTGTTTGTGATTAAACCCACTTGCGGTGTACTGTCGAGTCTTTAGAGTCCCGCACAGAGGCTTTTCCTGGTTCAGACGAAATGATGTAGAGGTCGTATGTATATATATGCAGGGTTCCGATTAAATACATGTACTAGTTGCGCGGAATTTAATCGGACGGTTTGTGATACTAAAGAGCTTAGGATTAAGCCGGTTTATTAAATCACGTATTGATTTAATTCTAATATCATGTTATCAGATTTATCTATCTCTTGGTATTCGTATTTTTGGTGCGAATACATGTATATTTATACAGGCTTTTAGAAGATGGACACCTCATTTAAGTTTTTTTATTTATTGAAAAATAAGAAATGAGGTGGCATACAAGGTGGCATGAATAGTGTAGAGAGGAATGAGCAAATGAATTATATATTCATTTGTCATTACTATTCAAATATGATAGCCATTTTTAATTGTGAAATTCTTTTCACAAAAACAAAATGGTTATGATATTTTTCACACCCTTCTCATTTTCATGTGCTCATTCTCTCCCTATCAACCTCCCATCTTCTTGTTCAATTTCAACCCTGTTATGTGTTGAGAATCATGAGGTTTTAGAAATAGATAAACTCCATTAACAATCTCTCCATCTTCTAAATAACCTAAACTAGCAAACTAATTTGTTTAGTTACTTCATTTGTGAAGTGCAAGGTTGAACCATATTCCTTCGGATGGATCATCTAGGATTGAGAAGGCTTCCAAACAAGTTTTTCTAGGACCTCAAGGAGCATAAGAAGGAAGGGCTTTGAAGACCGAAGGACTTGATCTTTTAGGTATAACCCCTTTTTCATATTAGTTAAACTCCTTGTAGCTGTTAGTTTAGAGTTATGGTTTGATCACTTGGAGTTTTGTTGATTGTGTTTGCTCAAAATTTAATTTTTGTGCATTCCGCCTCTCTACTACAGTGAGCACAATTAACTAACATATCCATATTAATATGATGCTATCTCTGGTAGCGTGGATTAAGTAACTTTTACAATAATACGATTACTGGGTATGTGGAGTGAGGGCGGCCGCCATATTTTTAAAACCAGAACCAAGATATATTGGTAATTGCAAGATGCTTTTTTTTAAAGATTCAATGATATATGTTGTTTGGTGGAGCTTCTAGGTTGCAACATGAGAGATGCTCTAAGGCTGAATGCTGTTTATTAAGTATCATCTCGTGCGTGTATTAATGATGCAAGAAAGCCCTACAGGCCATTGATTTCACTTTTAGATAGATGTGCGATATGCACTTATTCAACTTGTGGCGGATGTGTTGATAGTGGATAATTCAGCCTGTGAGTCCTCAATTTTTTTGGAAAAGGATCCACAAAAATAGAGCTGACGGTTTTATATTATACCTTTAATTGTGGCAGCCTTGCATTTTAGGAAGAAATTTAGGTTTCCACTAGTTATTCATAGACCTAACACCTTATTCTTAATTCGGGGTAGCCTAAAGGAGTTGCAACACTCTCAACCACTGAAACCTTACCTTGCTAAGGTCTTATTCTTTGAGAAAGTAACGTATATCGGTTCCTTATACTTCTTCTGTTATCATTTTATGAGAAGAAGCTCATGTGCAAAAGTTCTTAACAAGACTATCATCAAGTTGGATGCCTTTCTGATACATGTCATGAACCAAACGATCTCTACCCTCAATTGTATTCATCAAGTTAAACAACTTGAAGGTATAACACCATTAAACATTTTAACCGGGTTTCAACCGCGTCCAAAATTCTGGAATTACATTAGGGGACAACCAGCAAACTCATGCTCCGCTTTTTGCCCAAACCTTTAGACCTCTTAGAGATAGTCTTGTGAATAAAACAGCCATGTTCCAGATATTTTGTGGAACAACTTGGCGAAGTTCGTGAAGAAATGCCATAAGAAGTTGTCTAATCACGCCTTGATAATGGGCTTAAACCGCTTTCAACTGAAGCGGCTATCAATTGACTCATTTCACTACCCTTCCACTATCATCATCATTTTCAGACTAAACGGGCCCAATATTCCTTAATAATCCGGCCACCAAAAATAGTGATGTCAATTGGATGCCACTATTTGTTGAGACCACAGATCAATCGGCGCATAGCAGAAGACTTTACGGATCTATAAATCTAGATCCTTTTATAGAAGAATAACAAAACATGATGCAAACTGCGATAATAAATAACACAAGAGATTAATGGGAGGAAACAGGGATAACCTTTATTAGAACTTTTAAAAGAAAAGAGAAACATCTTACAAAGAATTACAATAAAATCTTCCCTTACGATCTCCAACGAGATCTTCCTCTCTTTCTCTATAAGTTCTTCTTCGTCGATATTCTTCGATCCTTTATGAAGGCGTCATCATCTCCCTTTAAACTTTATGATAAAAACATCCACTTTAATGGCTTTCGTCTTGATGCCTTAAATCTTATGATCAAGATCTCCGATACTTTAAAATTTAACCTTAAAATCCTATATATATATATATATAGCCTATACAATTTAAGTTATAATAAAATCTCAGAAATTACAAAACTGCCACCAAATAACTGAATTTTTGAGATAATTCTCGTTCTGAAATTCGCGTTTATCTGTAGGTAGATGTTTGACCCTTTGACAGGCATACGTCTGCATTTGTTCTGCCAAAAGGTACAGCGCTTGCCAGACGTCTGAACCTATGAGGTCAGACGTCTGTCTCTTTCAAACGCTTATAGCCAGACGTCTACTGCCTATAGAGGCAGATGTCCGGTTTCTGCTCTGGATTTTGGTCCTTAAATACCAGACGTCTGTTGCGTCTTGCTTCAGACGTCAGGCCCTTTTTTAGCTGCGCGGTCTTAAACAAATACGATACATCTTCACCTTGGCTCGTATAACCTTATAGCCATCTTGAAAACTTGATACCCCTTCGTTTTGTATGCTCTATGGTGGCTTTAGTTGTTCTCCCTGTTTTCTCTGCTGGCACAATTTTTCTTCAGAATTGTGAAACTGATACTGTCACCGTTTTAACCAGAACTGAAAAACTGATGCGACCCTCCTACCTAGGTCGTCCTTTCTCACACTTGAGTACTTGAATAGAAGTCAAGGTAGACTTGAACTTCTCCGCAAGAATGACCTTTGTTACTATGCCCGCCGGATCCACTTTAGTATCAATCTTTATCAAATCGATCTCCTTATCGGCCCACTTCCTTATCTTGTGATACCGCACGTCGATATGCTTAGTTCAACTGTGGTATACTTGATTCTTCGCCAAGTGAATGACGCTTTGACTGTCATAAAACAAAGGAACCAGCCCCTTATCGAACCCGAACTCGCCAACTAGGCCTTTTAACCATAAGGCCTTTTTAGATACTTCCACTGCCGCTATATATTCTGCCTCCGTCGTTGAGAGCGCTACGGTATCTTGAAGTGTCGACTTCCAACTGATTGGAGATTCTGCAACTATATATATATATATATATATATATATATATATAGCCTGTAGGAGATCTTCTCTTGTCCAAGTCCCCAGCGTAATCCGCATCTACATATCCTTGCAACTGGCTCGATTTATCTTCTGACTTGTGAAAAAATAAACCGAGATCTTTAGTTTCTTTTAGATACCGAAGCATCCCCTTTACCGCTTCCCAATGAAGCTTTCCTGAATTTGACATGTACCGGCTAATCAGACTTACCACATAGGATATGTGTGCACGTGTGCATACCATAACGTACATCAGTGATCCCACCGCACTTGCATATGGTACTCAAGACATCTTTTCCTTCTCCTCTGCTGATTTTGGACATTCCTTGGAGGATAGCTTGAAATGATTAGCGATAAGGGTGCTCACCTGTCTTGAGTCATTTATGTTGAATCTCTCCAACACCTTCTCAATATATCTGACTTGGGATAGCCACAGCTTTCCAGCCTTCCTGTCTCAAATAGTTTCCATCCCAAGAATCTTCTTCACTTCACATAAGTCCTTCATGTCAAATTCCGCGCTCAATGAAGCTTTGAGCGCCTTTATTTCCGCCATACTCTTAGCCACGATTGACATGTCGTCGACATATAGAAGTAGATATATCGACGACCTATATTTAAGCCACTTCGAGTACGCGCAGCTGTCATACTCACATCTCGAGTAGTTGGTCTTCCTCATGAAAGAATCGAAACGTCTGTACCACTGCCTGAGAGACTACTTCAACTCATATAAAGACCGCTTGAGCTCACATACATGATCCTTCTTGTCGGGCTATATAAATCTTTCAGGTTGCTTTATGAAGATCTTCTCTTCCAATCCACCATGCAGAAATATCGTTTTCACATCCATTTGCTCCAACTCTAAATCTTAAGCAATACCTTCACCAACAACACTCGAATAGATGTATGCTTGACTACTAGCGAGAAAATCTCATTGTAGTCAACCCTCTCCTTCTGAGCAAAACCCTTCCCAACTAAACGTGTCTTGTATTGCTCGTTTTCCTTTTTTCTGAATACCCACTTGCAGCCAATAGCCCTTTTTTTTTATCGGTAGCTCTGTCAATCTCCACGTACTATTCTTTCAAAGTGACCCCACCTCTTCTGTCATCGCTACAATCTATCGATCCATATCCTCTTGCCCAATGACCTCCAAATAAGAGCTGGGATCTCCGCTTTCAGTAACTAAACATATGCGAGCATATCTTCGAAACCGTACCTGACCGGTGCCTTATGAGTATGTGTTGATCTCCTTAATGCCATTGTTTGTGTGTCCTGTTGGGGTTGGTCCTCACCTTCTGTCTCCGTAATCTGCCCGTCCACTTCCGCATCAATAGGCTGAAATTGTGTTTCAGTGTCTGTATCCTTATGAGCGCCAGATAATTCCATCTCCACCGAATCATTTCTCTTAATGCTCCAGCTGCCTCTTTATTATCTTCCACAACGTCTTTCAATATGGAATCCTCATCGTAGATTACATCTCGGCTAGTGAATGTCCTCTTATTTTCAAGATCCCATAACTTGTAGTCGTTAACACCAAATTTGAATCCCAAGAAAACACACCTCTTTGATTTTGATTCCAGCTTAGCCCTATCCTTCTGATTCACGAGCGAGTAGGCAGGGCACCCAAACACTCGTAGAGAATCATAATTGACCGGCTCTTCTCTCCGTATTTCTTCTGAGATTTGAAGATTTATGGCCGTTGATGAAGACCTGTTGACCAAATAACACGCATGACTTACCGTCTCTGTCCAGAATTCCTCCGAAATTCTGGATTGCAACCGCATACTTCTGCATCTCTCTAGTAGTCTTATATCCATGCGCTCCGCTACCTCATTCTGCTCTACTGTCCTGGAACAGTCCATTGTCGTTGTATGCCCTGTTCTTTACAGAAATCCTGAAATTCCTTCGAGATATATTCACTTCTATTTGTAGGGTGTTTTTCGTCACCCCATTGAGATGGGAATACGCGCGCGCTTGTCAGGCGTATACTACATATTCCCCCTGCCTAGGGTAGGCCGGGGTTTATTGATTGTGGGGATCCGAATCTCCGGCAGCCGCGAACTAAGCTGCCGTTAATTACCCCTCGCCTTTGGAGCAAGAGAACCTCCGATTGACGGGTTAAACTGGTCATGCGAACTCAATGTGCAGTGTACGTGTGTTGTGTTTTGAAAAGGGGTTTTTGGGTATATCGGGAGCCACGCAGAGTTTTGGGTATGCATATATATGTGTGTGTGTGTGTGTGTGTATGTATACATGTATATATATATAAAAGAAAGAGGGGAAAAGACATCCAAAAGATGCGTGGGGCAGCACCTTGGGCGCTGTGCGCCTAGGTGCTGTGCGCTCAGGCGCTAGAGTGCCACGTGTCGACACGTGGGCGCTCAGGCGCTAGAGTGCCACGTGTCGGCACGTGGGCGCTCTGTGCTTGAGCGCTGGGCGCTTGAGCGCAAGTGTGCCATGTGTCGGCACGTGGACGCTCTGCGCTTGAGCGCAAGCGCGCCACGTGTCGGCATGGGGGCGACTTGCGCTCGAGCGCTTGCGCTTGAGTGCAAGCGCGCCACGTGTCGGCACGCGGGCGCTTTGCGCTCGAGCGTTGAGCGCAAGCGCGCCACGTGTCGGCACGCGGGCGCTCTGTGCTTGAGTGCCGGCGAGAAAAAGAGGCTTTTAGCCTAAAAAAAGATTTCTTGAAAGAGAAATCAGAGAGGAGTTGGACTCCTGAGTGTGTTTTTGGGGTTAATGGAAAGGGTTCTTCTTCCTCCTCTGTTAGCTGGATCTTGAAGATCAAGAGATGTGAGATCTCAAAATCTCTCCTTTTTGAGAACTGATGGCAGATCCAAGTTCACCTTTGTGGGTTTCGTGGTGAAAAACTATTTTGTTTTTGAAAAGGAAGAGTAAAACTCTTGATTTAATTCAAAAGAAAGAAGAAGGTTTGAGACCTTCAGAGAAGGGAAAGAGATACAAACCCTAGGTTTTTTGTGAGAATGAAAAGTCTTCTCTTTTATTCATCATCATGTTGCCTTTTAGAGGCTTACATATTTACATATAGCCCCTTGGGCTTTACAAAATGGCGTTTTGCCCATCCCATGGCTCATGTGCCATTTCATTTTTGCACATAAGCCATGGGCTTACAAAATATTGGCTTTGTGCCCATTTTGCATACATTCATGTATAAAAAATTACATAAAAATTATTTATTACATGATTTTGTTGTTGGCATGGCGGAAGGCCGGACGCTTCGTGTTCGGGCTCGACCTGGGCATTGGCCCACTTGCTTGGGCTTGGGCCCACCTGGCTTGGGGTTGACCTTGACTTTGACTTGGTCAACCGGGTTGCAAATTTTGACTTCAACACTATTATCTGTCCGCAAATATTTCACCGGTCGTCCCTTTTGCTTCTCCACGGTGGCTTTTCGCTCCTTAAAAATGGTAAACACATCTGATTTGTGTTTGAGGAAGTGGACACATACCTTCCGTAAGAAGTCGTCAATGAAGATGACATAATACATGACACCTCCTTTTGATACAACTAGTGATGGCCCCCATACGTCTGAGTGAATGTAATCGAGGAGTTCTTCGGTCTTGTGCATGGCTTGCTGGAAGCCGACCTTATGTTGCTTCCCTGTCGTACAAAATTTGTAGAAATCTAATTTGCACGAGGTAATACTTTTCAGCAACTCCCTTCTGTGCAACTCATGAAGCCCCTCTTACTTATGTGGCCTACACGCATATGCCACAGCTTTACGGCATCCTCCATCTTTTTTCCGTAGCTATGGCCGCACCACCAGTCACAGTGATGCCATCCAATCGATACAAATTCTTCAGTCATTGCCCCGTCATGACCACTGGGACACTCTTGACAACCTTTAGTACTCCGTCTTGACCAACAAACTTGCATCCGGCCGTATCCAATACTCTAAGAGAAATCAGGTTCTTCTTTAGTTTCGGAACGTGATGCTCGTACACAAGCGTTTGCACCATCCTATCAAACATGCAGAATTTGATGTTCTTTATGCCAATGGCCTCGCAAGCCACATTGTTTCCCATGAGAACGCTGCTGTCATTGTACTCTTTATAGGTGTCGAGCAGCTCCTTCGTGCATATATGGTATGAACATCTGGAATCAAGAATCCAAGCATCATAATCTTCCTTCCCGGTGTGTACGACAAGTACATCACACTGATTTTCTTCTGCTTCGGTCGCAACACTGGCTTGATCCGAACCTTTTGTACGGGCACCTTTACTCTTCTTCTCCAGCCACTGTTTATATTGTTGACATTGTTTCTTTAGATGCCTTGACTGTTTGCAAAAGAAGCACGGTCCACTCTCTTGTCCAGAGGATTTCCCCTTTATGCTCTTGTCTCTATCTCTATTCTTTGATCTTCCTCTTTCACTGACGAACAACCCCAATGGCTCATCCGATGGATTTGATTTCTTCATGATCTTATTGTTGAGAAACGCCGTTGCAATCTCCTCCATCTCGAGAGTCTCCTTTCCATGAAGGATCGTTGTCACCAAGTGTTCATACGAATTCGAAAGTGAAGACAGAAGCAATAGCGCTTGGTCCTCCTCCTCTAACTTGACTTCAAGGTATAGAAAATCGCTCACCATCTTTTTGAAACTGTTTAAGTGGTCATGAATAAAAGTCCCTTCATGCGTAATCCGTAAAGTTGCTTCTTTAAGTACAGCTTATTTGACAACGATTTTGTCATGTATAAGCTCTTTAGTTTCAACCACAAACTTGCCGCAGAAGTCTCCTTCATAACGTTCTACACCACGTTATCCGCCAAACAAAGTTCTATAATGCATTGTGCTTTCAGATCTATCTCTGCTCATATGCCATCCGTCGTGGTGGTAAGTTTACTACCCAGTGCCTTAAACAGCCCTTCCTTCACCAGAAGTGTTTTTACCCTTCTCTGCTACGTCGATAAGTTTTGTTTCCCATTAAAATTTTCCACCTCAAATTTTGTGCTATTTATCTTATTATCTGACATCCGTAATTCCAAAGAAAAAACATTTTCCTCTGATCCTTACGAACTACTATCAATAGAATCACAATCTAAAAATATTGGGAGCACAAAAGCGTCGTCATCCACCGAAAACTTAAATTGCAAAACTACAGAACGTGGCTCTGATACCAATTGTTGAGACCACATATCAATCGGCGTACAACGGAAGGCCTTACGGATCTATAAATCTAGATCCTTTTATAAACGAATAACAAAACTTGATGTAAACCGCGATAATAAATAACATAAGGGATTAATGGAGGGAAACGGGAAGAACCTTTATTAGAACTTTTAAGAGAAAGGAGAAACACCTTACAGAGAATTACAATAAACCTCCCCTTACGATCTCTAATCAGATCTTCCTCTCTCTTTCTACAATTTCTCCTTCGTTGATATGCTTCAATCCCTTATGGAGGTGGCGTCGTCTCACTTTAGACTTTATGATAAAAAAAAACATCCATTTTAATAGCATTCGTCTTGATCCCTTAAACCTAATGATCAAGATCTCCGACACTTAAAATTTAACCCTAAGATCCTATCTATAGCCTATACAATTTAAGTTATAATAAGATCCCAGAAATTACAAAACTGCCACCGAATAAATGAATTTTTGAGATAATTCTTGTTCTGAAATTCACGCTTATCTGTAGGCAAACGTCTGACCTTTTAATGGTCAGACGTCTGCATTTGCTCTGTCAAAAGGCAGAACGCTTGCCAGACGTCTGAACCTATGAGGTCAGACGTCTGTCTCTTTCAAACGCTTCTGGCCAGACCAGACGTCTTGTTTCTGCTCTGGATTCTGGTCCTTTACGTCTTGCTTCAGATGTCTGACCCTTCTTTGGCTGCGCAGTCTTGAACAAATACGAGACACCTTCACAACCCTATTCCACTTGGCTGGATATAATAATTTTGTTTAGCAACATGCATATGTAAGTCACAGTGGTTAGCATGGAATCTTCTATTCGATGATCAAGATTATTACGTAATCTAGAAATTCACATGCTTTTGAGTCGGATGGATAGGGAGGAATATGTCAGCCACAGAGAGATTTGTTAGGCTGGAAAGATTTGATCTTCCTTCCGTTGGATGGATACTTCGAGGGTTCTACTTCCTTGTATCCTATTCAATTTCTTGTTTGCTTCTATCTATTATCATCTAGTATCCAATTGAATTAATGGCTTGTTTCATGTAGAAATTATACTAAAAGATCAAATCATTTCATAGATTCGAGCAATAGCAGTTTAAATATGGAGAAGCAATAGAAACAATTATGAGATGGAACAAGAGTACCCATGCACACTTAGATGAGAATTTAATCATACTCTATAATTTATACATTCAACTTTATTTCACAAGCACAATACAGCATGACCTTTAAGCATATTTATAGATTTCAGCCAATACAGACAACTTTCAAGAACGGATGATGCGATTGCCGCTAATCCTCCCCCTTACTTGTCCCCCTGCACGATTCCCTTGGCCAATCATCACGGTGCTGGGATCGCCAGTAACAATGTTATCGTAAACCAAGATGCCAGGATCAGGTCCGTTATTACCTCCCTGAGAACCGCCTGTCCTGTGGTATGGATCTCTGAGAGGTCGAGTCATGTAGTTGAAGAAATTGTTATCAAATCGGCGTTGCTGAAATCCTTGAGGCATACCGTTCAAGTAAGGATTGTAGTCACCTCCGATGTTATAATTATAGTCTCTCCATTGATGATCACCATTTCCGACAAAATATGGTGGTTGTTCTTGGCCGGAGTAGCCCTGGTTTCCTCCTCCCATTCTGGTAGTTGAGAAGTGCTAAGGGAAATGATGAGAAAGCGTCCCTTTAAAAGGATCAGATGCCAACGAGGTCGCTTAGTGATTAAAAAAACAAGTAACCTGCTTTTTGGTCTTTTTTGGTCTCCTTTATTCTCTTGTTTACATTCTTTTTTGGAGGCGGTGATTTTTTTATTTTTTTATTTTTTTATTTTTGTTAATAGGCGGTGAATTTTTTTCGAGAATGTTTCCTCTTTAAGCTGTACTTTTCTAACTTTCTTATTTCATATTTTCAATCAAATATGTTATCTAGGGCCATGCCGACTCTGACCAATTTTTTTTTCAAGAAAAGATACGCTTGGTTATATATGACATGAAATATGATGTTATTGTGGCCGTTGGGCCAGGACTATATACATGCGCGCCCACATACATTTACCCAGATTAATAGATTTGTTTAGCTTCGATATAGGATTAGCATCAGATGAAGTTCATGACCCAATCTTTTGATGGTTCAAACAATAGAACCCGCAATTACCACTTGTCTTTGTATTTAAAACTATTTGATATTTATTTATCCTCTTGCATAGTTATTAAACCTTCAACTATTGTCTCTATTTTTTTTTTCTTTTTTTGCTCGCAACAAGACTTGAACCTGAAACTCCATGCTACACCCCCAAACCCCTCAAGTTTTGTCGCTTGGGTTGGACCCTAAACGCAAAATAAAATTTATTGCTTTAAGAAAAGCAGATGCTCCCACAATTGCCGCAAAAGTTAGAAGCCATTCCTGTCTTAAAGATAGTGAGTTTAGATTCCACGGCATGTATATCATGTAAGCATAATAGAACTCCCTATCCACCTTTCTTAAAGATCGATTCGCTCGTCTCTGTATTTTAGATAGTAATAGCCAATGGAATCTGCTCGATTTCATATCACATTTATTAGTAGTATTCTCTCTCTTTGATTGTGCGTGCATCGCGAAGAAATAGCCTTTGCCTTTGCTTCGAATAACTGGCTTCATTGTAGAGTGGGAGAAAACAGATGGTTCTTATATTGACTGTTAATTATTTTGTTTCCTTTCCTATTTTATTTTTTTAATTCATGATTTTCTTGTATTACTTGCTTGCAGCCTTGTTGGTACAATTGCCAGCCGAGCTGGCCGTGTGGCGCAATTGGGTGCGCCAACTGGCGACCCTATTACTCACGGAGAGGCCCCTATGACTACTACCAGGATCCAAACTGGTCAACTAACAATGTCCGAATGGGCGTAGGCTACTCCTCTGCTCGTGACCTCGACATCACCATCCATAGCGACCGGGTGATCCAAGGACGAGACAGTGTGCATCTCGCTTCTGGAAATCACGCTCGCAGGGACCTGAGAACCGAGGTGTACGGCAATGTTGTGGACTCAACACGTGACCTTTCGATTGGTGTGGGGAACGATTCGGGCCGTGACAGCAGATTGATTGTTCGGGATAATGAGTTTTTCAGGGGAAGGGATGGTGACGCGAATATCGGAGTCGGGAATCGGTCGAATGGGCCTATAAAGATTGTTGTTGCTGGTAATCGGTGGAGTAGCTAGACGGGAGAGCGCTGCGAAATTAGAAACAAATAAGTGTCTAGGATCACTAGCTTTGAATTTGATTTTCTGATTTTGAATATTATGTTGTATGAGAAATTGTATAATAAGCAGTGGATTGAATAAAGCCGCTTAATATTAATTACACTAGTATTTTCTGCGGCTGTGATGCATGTGCTTAACTAAAAATCTCCAAATTTGTTATCAGGACTAAAATTCTTCGTTAATCTTTTCAATATTTTAGTTATCACGCAAACATATCTCCACTTGTATTGTACGATGCGATAAATTGATAATAAGGACACTTTTAGAATAAAGAATTTTTCTTTTGTTTTGAATATTAAATTCGAAAAGGAAAAAAACATGAGAGCGGCACACGATCTCTCTTCTCCTTGCATTATAATAGCAGAGAGACTTGGTAAAATTGCATTATAATAGCAGAGAGACTTGGTAAAATTGCAGGAGGAGAGTGGTTTTCCATTTCCATTTTATTTTAAGAAGATCGATGAAACTGAAATTAAAGCAATGTGGGTGGGTTACATGAGATTTTGTAAAAATTCTCCCTTGTAAAAATATTTAAAAAAGGAATTCTTTCTTAATCAATTTTTCTAGAGATTTAATTATAATTGCATTGCTTGAGGTTCAACCTGAATGAGGGTATGGAAATCTCTACTCTTAAGCCGAGAATAAAACTTTATCATTATCCCCACTTGTATCGATCGAGTCAGTTTATTTTTGTAATAGTCTTGTGTTGAGTCATTGATGGAAGAATTAGTATCATGGGAGCATAAAATTGTTTTAAGATTGTTTGAAATTACTATATTCGAAACGACTAATATTGCAAAATCAAAAGATTGAAAACCTATGTATTTTCCACCTTTCGAAAAACTCTCAAAGTCGATTGTGCCAATGATTCTTGCAACTGATGCAACACTTTACCTCTTGTCACTGACAATAAATTCTTTCTTTTCTCTGAAGGAACAGTCATCATAGCTCTACTATTTTTATTCGTGCTTTCAAAATCTTATAAAACTAAAAAAAAAAAAAAAGAATTCATATAAATAACCATAAAATTTTGCAAAAAAGGCTTAATTGTTTTCTTTTTCCTTTCTCCCCCTCTCTTTTGTATGTGTTCTTAAAGGGTTCAGACCTTGAGCCGAAAACAAAATAAAAACAATTTTCTGTCTTGTCAAGGAATAAACTTTGTGTGGTGAAATAATATAAAAAAAGTTGAGAATAAACTTTTTATATACATGTACCTATAATGAATACGGAAAGAAAAAGATTCTCCTTATAGCCCAAATAAAGTTTCTCACTAACTGGTTCCCTATATTCAACCCCATCTTTAATGGCCTAATGCAAAACAGCCCATGCCTCAAGAATTTTTTGCATGATTGATTAAGACTTCCACTTTCTTTTTAAATCTCCTATTTACATGGCAATTCACTTCATTTTTGTGCATGAATTGTGAGAGAGGTGGCCATTCTTCTAACATGAAGAGTACAATACATTAGCCTCCTTTTTCACAGGAGGCCTCCAAGGTAATCAGCAGCTCATCATAACTTTGAGTTTGATACAGAGAGACAGAGATTTCAAGACTAACCGTTTATTAATTTATTCGCCGGGTATGTGAAGGCTCTTGCGACCCGTCCAAGCCTAGCAACACCGACGGCACGGTCCGAATCGGAGTGGGCAACACATCAAACAGCGGCGTCAGCGTCGATGTCACCAACGACTTGATTAGCGGAGGACAAAGCAGGGCCCACCTGGCGTCAGGAAACCATGCGGCCAGAGCCAACAGGGGGGTCGGCTCAGGAAACATTGTGGACGGCGACGAACTTCTCATCGGCGTCGACAACTACTCGGCAGGGGGTGACAATGTGATTAAGGTTTGTAACAAAGATTTCAGAGGGTTTAAGAGCTTGCAGATTGGAGCAGGGAATTATGCTCCTGGGAGTAACAGGATCATCACTGACAATTTGAATGGCAATTAGTTGATTATAAGCACCTAAAATATGTTTCTAATTATGAATTAATATTGTGTGTTTTGATAAATATCCAATAATTAAGTCGCTTGATGATTTATTTTCAGTAAAATAATGGGGGTGGACTTTCAGAGCATGGATCATTAACAGGAGAATGAGCTGAATTTCTATTCTTATCTCCTATTGTAATGCAAACTTTAAGAGTGTAGTTAAAGTCATTAATTGATATTCTTTCCATTTCTATGAAAGAATTTTAAGTATGAGAAAAATTCTCTAAACTATTCTTCTTATTAAACCATCAATATCATCAATCTATTTAAATATTGGGGTTTTTACTTGTAGCCGTTTCAAAATATAGCAAATTCCTTTCTAACCCTTCAAAACTTGTTATTTGCTTTTTACCCCTTATAACTAATAAGATACATCGTTTTACCCCATATAATTTCCTTCAGAAAAAAATCCTTCTAATTTTAATTCTTCATAACCAGAGACGGATGTTGAAAATGCTCCTGATTTCTTAGTCGATTTTGAGAAAGATGCACCAGAAGTATAAACCTTAATTTCAATTTGGGAAAAAAATTACGTATTTTCAAATAATAAGAGCGGTTGGAATATTTTAAAGAAAAACATGATATTATGCTGTCAAAAGTTAATGAAAATCGTAAAGGAGATAATGATGTATCTTATTAGTTTTGGGGAGTAAAAAGTAAATACCAAGTTTTTGAGGGTAGAAAGAAATTTGCTATGTTTTAGGTGGGCTACAAGTAAGAAAAACCCTTAAATATTTTAGGAAAAATTATTTCCAGGCCCAATCCTTTAACTTGATTTATTTTTAAACCCAAGAAATTCCAAAATTATGAAAAACCCCAAAAGTATGTATGTAATTTCTTTTAAATCCAAACTATCAGTTTTATTGTGTATAGATTACCAATAGTACCCTTTTAAAATTTAATAAAATATGTGTTGTGATTGATAAATAATGTCTTATGATTTAAGCCTTTAATTCACCAAACTACCAATAAGTTTATGAAATTTTCAAGAAGCTACCAAAAAAAATTTAATTACAATAAGCTGATATAGTAGATAAACGCAAGTCAACAGTTGATAGAATTAAAAATAATTATTTCCCTATTTTATTAATTAAATTGAAATAAGAATTAATTATTAATTAAATTAGACAGAGTTAAGGACAAGGTATGATGGGGACGGAGGGAGGAGAACAAAGATAAGGAATTTGATGAAGAAGAAGAGGCAAGTCTTGGTTAGGGTTTGTGCAGGGAAAAGATGGAAGGGGAGGAGGAGGGCAATGATGGCTGCGGAGGAGGACGGCGATTGATTAGGGTTAGGATGGTAATCAGGGTTAGGTTTTTGAAGAAGAAAGTGGAGAAGATGAGAGAGGCTGCGGCGACTGTGGTAATGTTCCACCTTACAAATAGGGATAATTCTTGGGCTTGAGAATGAAGAAGAGAGCATCTAAGGGATTTTTTAAATAATATTTCTATTAGAATATGTTTGGGTCTGAAAGATCCGTATTTTTTAAATATTGGGGTTTGTAACAATTTTGAAAATACAAGGGTTTAAAAATAGGTCACTTTCCGAAATATGGTTTGTAACAATTTTAAAATGACCTAACACTATTTAAACAATTTAATATTAACTATACATTTATGTATATAGCAGGTGAAAAAATTCTAGTTCCAAATTCTAACTGTGTAATTTCATGTCTTCTTTTTTTTGGTTAAAATGTCAAAAAGCCCCCGGCCTGATTCAAACTTGTGTAAAACCCCTTGGGCATTTTGCTCTTGTTAAGAAAACCCTGGCCCAATTAAAACCCTCTTTATAATGGTTGACTATAATATTTAAGCAGCTGCATGTAACATCTGAGCAGTTTGAGAGAATAAAGGCATAAATGAAATATTGTAGTCCATAGGTTTTCATAAAAAAATTTGAGCAGTAGACCCTTCCCAACGATCTCGAAAATATCAGCTGTTTGTAGACAACTCCCGAGTGGGTCGGGGGCTTTTTGACAATTTACCCCTTTTTTTAACCAAATAGTTGGGCTAATAAAAGCCTGTCTCGTTTATGACCCCAAAATAAAAGGTTTCAGTACAAAACAAAAGAAAACATTACAACCATACTACGGTATATCAACCCTATATACTAGTATAAAGGAATTAAAACACAATAGAAAAGAAATTACACATACAGAGTAAGGAGTCAAGAAGAATGTGCAAGCTTTAGACTTCACCGTGTTTAAATTCGTTAAACTGTTCTTCCTGTAGATTGCCTATTTTTTAAGCAAGCCGGATATAGATAATGAGATAAATTCCTAGTGTGACTAGGAATTTATCACATGCAATTCCGGAAATTGAAAATTCATGTCAGATCCAAATTATTTAAAATTGGAATTTGCTTAATGATGTCAGTGGAAACTAGCATTTTAGAATGGGGGGATTTGGATTTTCAAATGCATCATTCAATTTATAGTAAAAAAATGAGAACATCAATGGATTTCAAAACCACCGTGTAGCTTTAGGTTTCCTAATATACAATAGTACACATAATATATCAAAATCTAAATCAATCATCCCACCGGACACCGCCGCCACCATTAACTAGCCGCCCATCGACCCTTCACACCGTCGGTCGTCCCTGCTGTGTTTGATCAACCGTCGCGTCGCCTCCGGCCAACCGCCCCCGCCACCAATTTCGGCCGACCGCCTCACCGCGGCCGCCGCCCGTCGCTGCCACTGACCGTCACCGACCGCCGCCGCCGACCATTCTTGTCTCCGACCGACGGTCGACTTCGCCGCCGATCGCCGCCGGTCGACCGTCACCAATTGCTCCAACCATCGCCGCCGCCGACCATCCTCGTTTCCGGTCGATGGTCGCCTTCGCCACCCGTCGATGCCATCGACCGTCACCAATTGCCCCCACCATCGCCGCTACCGACCATCCTCGTCTCCGGCCGACAATTACCTTCGCTGCCACCAGTCATCCTCCACCATTAAACCTCCGCGCGCCAGTTGAACACCGGCTATTGTCCGCTATTAAATGTGTTGTGCAAAATTATATATGAACTTTGAAATCAAATGTCTGGCATTTTGAATAGAAAAGAATTTAATCAAAATGACGGTTATTTCATTTATAAATACCAGATTTTAAAATTATTTGGGACAAAACACCCCCTTATTCCCAACTATTCATATCATTAGCTTTTCAATACACAAAATGAAATATTGTATAAACTATCAATTCAATTTTCTTCACGTGCACATGCAGAGAAAGCATTCACAACTTCATAGAAATAACAGATATATGGTTTACATATATAATCTTAGTACCGTCTGCCCACTTCTTGCTATATATATATAGAGAGAGAATAACGGAGGAAAGAGGCCGATTTCCTCCTATGGCGTGGAAAAAATACAACTTCCACTCACTAGTAAAATAAGGGTTGCCCCTACGGATAATATCATCCGTAGGGGCAATAAAAGTTTGGCCCTACGGATTAATACGTAGGGCAAAGTGGTTGCCCCTACGGTCGTTCAATATTTATTTAAAATTCATTAAATCTTAAAGTATTTTTTGCCCCTACGGTGGCGCAAACCAAGCACCTACGGGTATATCCGTAGGGGCATATAAATAGGGATTTAAGAGATCGATCCTTACGCTGATTATTTCTTTTTCCTATTCTCGCGCGAAACCAAATTTTCCCAAATCGAGATCGTCGTCGCCGCCGCCGCCGCAGTGATCTCGTCGTCACCGAATCCAAGGCGAATCGTCGTCGCCACACCTGCGCAGTGATCTCGTGGTCGCCACCGTGCTCCGTTCTCGTTGTCGCCACCGCCCTTGTCGTCGCCGATTGCGTCTCCGTCGTCGCCTACAGGTAATTAGTTAAACATTATTATAATGATGTTAGGGTAGCGATCAATGAGGGTTAGGATTAGGTATCGGTTGTGGTTAGGGTTAGGATTAGGGTTAGGGTACGGGTTCGATCGACGGTTGGGGTTCGACGACTGGTGTTGGTGTTAGGGTTAGGGTTAGGGTTTCGGTTGGGGTTTGGTGTTGGGGTTGGGGTCCGGCTGGGGCTGGATTGGAGTTAGGGTTAGGGTTTGGTGTTGGGTTGGGGTTCGGCTGGGGCTGGGTTGGGGTTAGGATGAGTTGGAGAGATTGAAGGCGAGCTGGGTTTTGGGAGAAGAGAAGGAAATGACACTGCTTGCTGCTTCAATTTTTTGATATAGATAGATAAGGTTCTTTTGGGATTTTGGAGGGGTTTTAATTTGGGGGAAATAAATAGCTTTGGAGATGAAATGGGGCATTTCGGTAATTTGATTCTCTGTTGCAAATATTATTTATCAATATATTTAATTATATATATTAAATAAAATAAAGTAAACTATAAATAATATGAAACCAATATATGATACTCGATGATGATATGAAACCTTCATATTCCCATCGATACCCGTATATGAAACTAAAAGCGCCACTTAGTCCCCGTCTATCGGTTAACATACGTGCGATGCTCGTCGTGACCTAGAACTATACGAAGGTTGTTAAATATCGGACAGTATAGCTCGATACTAACAACCGTCGTATAGTCTACGCGACGAGAAAATTCAATCGTATGGTAACCCATAGATTTGTCCCGTGTGGACAAGTTAAGAATGTATAAAGCAAACGCCTTCATTCACTTATGTTTTCATCCGTTTCGAGATATTTCGTCGGTACCTTTCCGCTGGTTCTCCGTGTACAAAGATAGATTAGATATTCATTTCAATGTTGTTTCACAGCTTTGAAATGATTATCTATTCTATTATAGTGTACTCGGAGAACAGCGGGGAGGTGCTGCCGAAATTTACTCGAAACGGTTGAAAGCACAAGTGATGGGCGTTCGCTCTATACATTCTTAATGGGATAGAAGCCTACCCCCGACAGCCGGAACACATACATACAAACGCATAATTAGATAGCGACTCGAGATGTTCGGGTTAAAACCAATATATGATACTCGATGATGATATGAAACCTTCATATTCCCATCGATACCCGTATATGAAACTAAAAGCGCCACTTAGTCCCCGTCTATCGGTTAACATACGTGCGATGCTCGTCGTGACCTAGAACTATACGAAAGTTGTTAAATATCGGACAGTATAGCTCGATACTAACAACCGTCGTATAGTCTACGCGACGAGAAAATTCAATCGTATGGCAACCCATAGATTTGTCCCGTGTGGACAAGTTAAGAATGTATAAAGCAAACGCTTTCATTCACTTGTGTTTTCATCCGTTTCGAGATATTTCGTCGGTACCTTTCCGCTGGTTCTCCGTGTACAAAGATAGATTAGATGTTCATTTCAACGTTGTTTCACAGCTTTGAAATGATTATCTATTCTATTACAGTGTACTCGGAGAACAGCGGGGAGGTGCTGCCGAAATTTACTCGAAACGGTTGAAAGCACAAGTGATGGGCGTTCGCTCTATACATTCTTAATGGGATAGAAGCCTACCCCCGACAGCCGGAACACATACATACAAACGCATAATCAGAGAGCGATTCGAGATGTTCGGGTTAAAACCAATATATGATAATATGAAACCTTCATATTCCCATCGATACCCATATATGAAACTAAAAGCGCCACTTAGTCCCCGTCTATCGGTCAACATAACGTGCGATAATTTATTCTTTTCAACGACAAACGCACACACAAAGCATATACATGGATTTTCTCCTTTGTCAGTAACTATCTCGTTCTTATATTTCTCAATATAGTCAGCATAACCTATAATTTATATGTTATTCAGTCTAACATGGCCCATGAGTACGTCAGAGTTAAGGACTGGATGTATGTGGATTGGAAACAACGTATGCAACCTAAGTTTGTCGCAGGAGTTGCTGCTTTCCTTGAATTTGCACGAGCACATAATAAGATCATAATAGAGAAGATTCTCTGTCCGTGCGATAGATGTGGCAATAAGTACTGGCAGAAGGTAGAATTGGCAGAGCTTCATATTGTAAAACATGGGTTTACTAGACTTTATTCAATTTGGAAATATCACGGGGAAGGAGAAGAATGCAGTACTGCGGTAGAAGAAGGAGAACACGATAATGCGGCAGGAGAAGAAGAAGAATTCGGTAATACGGCAGGATACGGAAATTTATTTCCATCAGAAGAAATGGAGGATATGGTAGAGGCTGCCCTAGATGAATCTATTCGTACCGAAGATGACATTCCTTCCGGTCAAGGACCGCGTGCGGATAAATATGAAAATTTCATGAATGATGCTAGGAAACCAATTTATGAGAATGCGAAGTATTCCACCCTCTCATGGTTCGTCCAACTTTTCCAAATTAAGTGCCTAAATGGATGGAGCAACAAGTCATTCACAATGCTTCTTTCGTTCTTGAAAGATTCTATGCCTCCGGGAAATAATGTGCCCGAAAGCTGGTACGAAGCCCAGAAAATGATGTCTGATTTGGGTCTAAAGTGCGAGAAGATTCAAGCATGTCCTAAAAATTGCGTGTTGTACCGGAAAGAGAATTCAGATTTGAAAGAGTGTCCAACATGCGGATAGGCCAGGTATAAGCCGAAAGATTCTGATAAGAAGCCTGATATACCTGTGAAGATAGCACGATATTTTCCCATAACACAGAGGCTACAGAGGCTATTCAGGTGCAAGAAAACAGCCGAGGCAATGATTTGGCATCACCGTGCTCCTCCAAGCGAAAATGGAAAAATGAGCCATCCAAGAGATTCACCGGCATGGAAGGATTTCGATAAGAGGCACGCAATATTCAGTAGCGATCCCCGCAATGTCCGGCTCGGACTGGCTGCCGATGGCTTCTGCCCATTCAACTATATGGCTGGAAGTCACAGTACATGGCCCGTTGTAATGATAATTTATAATCTGTCGCCTTGGTTGGCTATGGACCAATCATACTTTATGATGCCTCTTCTTATCGACGGACCAAACTCACCGGGGAACAATATCGACGTCTATCTCCGACCTCTGATTGAGGAGCTGAAAACTTTGTTCATTGATGGTGTAGAGACATATGATTCAAACACAAATACAACCTTCATACTGCGTGCGGCTTTAATGTGGACAATTAATGACTTTCCTGCGTATGGAATGCTTTCAGGTTGGTCCGTACATGGTCACAAAGCATGTCCTCATTGCCATGAACACACAACATCAAAAATTTTGAATTTTAGCAGGAAGGTTTGTTATTGCGGCCATCGACGTTTTCTGCCTCCAGACCACCCCTATAGGTTAGACACGGTTCACTTTGATGGTCATCAGGAGCTTCTTGGGCCTCCATCCCCATTGTCCGGAGAGGACGTGACTGCTAAATGGGATGGTTACAATAACGTGACCTTCGGGATGGATCCGACGAGACAGGTCAAACCACAATATTGGAACAAGTTAAGCATTTTCTTCGAGCTTCCGTACTGGTCTACAAATTCAGTGCGTCATTGTCTGGACGTCATGCATATAGAGAAGGGAGTATCAGAGCACATACTTAACTTGCTTCTGTGTAAAGACGGGAAATCGAAAGACAACATGAATGCCCGGATGGATCTACAAGAGTGGGGAATAAGAAGTGAACTGCACCCTAAACCGGTAGCGGGTAAACCGGGCAAGTTTGTACTTCCCAATGCCGCTTATCATATGTCACAACCGGAGAAGAAAAGATTCCTGCAGGTGTTGCATGATTTGAAAGTCCCCACAGGTTTCTCAGGATCATTCAGCAAGAAAATAAAAATTGTGAAGGGCAAGATCGATGGGCTGAAAAGTCATGACCACCATGTTATCGTGGAGCACCTTCTTCCATTAGCCCTCAGGACTTCTCTCCCCGACTCGGTTGGTCTAGTAATCAACGACCTATGTTGTTTTTTCAGGGAGTTGTGTGCTAAAACGCTGGAGGTTGCGACGCTGGATAAACTAGAAAATTCTATTGCGTTGATACTTTGCAAGTTTTATATATCATATAGTGTATGTATATTGATTTAGAATGCTATATCATAAATATACACATTCCTTTTGCTCTTACTTAGCAATTTTTATTATTGTCTAGCTGTAGATGGTGACACCACCGCACCTGCGGGTATGTTTATATGTCCTATAGTGCATGCATATTGATTTAGAACGTTATATTATTGATCTACACATTCTTTTTGCAATTACTTATAAAATCTATTTTTAATTGTCTAGTTGTTGGTGATGCGTCCACATCTGGGACAGAGGCCACCCCCGCTCCTCTAGGTATGTTTATATATCATATAGTGTATGTATATTGATTTAGAATGCTATATCATAAATATACACATTCCTTTTGCTCTTACTTAGCAATTTTTATTATTGTCTAGCTGTAGGTGGTGACACCACCGCACCTGCGGGTATGTTTATATGTCCTATAGTTCATGCATATTGATTTAGAACGTTATATTATTGATCTATACATTCTTTTTGCAATTACTTGTAAAATCTATTTTTAATTGTCTAATTATAGGTGGTGCGTCCACACCTTCCACAGGGGCCACTCCTGCCGCTTCCATACCCTCCGCATCGTCTGCAGGTTAGTATGAATAAATTTAAAATATTTATTTATTTTACATATGCTATATAGAATAAATATGAACTTCATGGAGATTTAGCGTCGATGTTTATTTTATAGTTGGAGGGGATGCGTCCGGGTCCGGGACCCCGGTTGTTCCTCACCGGAGGAACTATCGTCCCGCTCGTGCTGCTGCTCGGGCCCAGGCTCGTGCGCTAATCACCGGAGGTATATATCACACTTGAATTTTTGTTTAACCTTGATTTCTTAATACAACTTTGTCTTATTATTGATTGTCTTGATATTTCGTGCAGACGCAGGGCCTCTCCATCCCCAGAGGGGGACTCGAGGCCCGAATCAGTCCCATAGGCTGAGGCCTGATAGAGCTAGGGGGGAGGCAGCATTCCCCCTATTTTTTACCCTTGACTATCGCTATACCGGTCCTCATGCCGAGAGGTTCGGCCGGTATTTGGGGGACGAGAGCCGGATCGTGAAGAACTATCCACTTCACGTTGAGTGGGGCGAGCAGCACCAGCGCTCATTCGCCCTCTTCTTTGATCAGGCTCGGGTATGTATTAATATATATTTTCATTTGATCTATCCAATATATTTATTATTAACACTTGCAATCTAATAACAATGTTTTTTTTTGTATTTTCAGTTGGATTACGATTTTCAGCCTGTAGCCGATCCTGATCACTCGGGGAGGGTGCTCGACCTTCATGCTCTGTATAATGGCCTGATGAAGAACATGCAGGCCAAGGTCCGATACAACAGGAATGAGCTGAAGGCCGACTGCTACTCCCTGTGGATAGCGACCCCCGAGGCAGAGAGAGCGGCCCTCCTATCTACTCCGGCGTTTGCGAGAGTCGACGTAGAGACATGGCCTCTATTGTGCGCTTATTTCGACTCCGAACGCAAACAAGTATGTATTTTAAATTTAATTCATTATTTATGATATAATTTATTTCTTTGTGTTTCTTAATTAGAAAACTAAATGTTAATGCGTTGTACAGAAACAGGCCGCTCAGAATACGGAGAACAGGAAGTCGGCGAAGAGGGGTCGCCCCACTTACACAGGTGGCTCGAGGAACATTACTCGAGCCATGGAGTTATCGGCAAATTAAGAGTTATTCTCTAATATTCTGCAATATTAAGAGTTATTCTCTAATATTTCTAATATTAAGAGTTACTTTCTAATATTGCAGACATCTCGGACCGTGGCGTCAGGTGGTACACCGAGCGTGCTGTCCGCATATCTTGCCGTCCACGGCACCTCGACAGATCCCGCCACGGGCGAGCTTCGATGTCCCGACGTCGCTACCCAGGAGTACTGCGTAAGTGTTAATATTTTTTCTACCCAAATTTGAAATTTTAGTTTTGGAAGGTTCAAGTTTAAATTTTATACTTATACTTTACTGCTTAATGTGGGTGTAGGAGCGGGTGGTTGAGCAGGCCCAGGCCTCGGGGATCGATTTTACCGGACAGAACGATCCGAGGCTGCTGACCCCAGTTCTGGACGCCGCACACGGAGGGCACCACGGAGGTTGGGAGAGAGGCCGGGGATTAGGCCCTAGCAGGGCCCATATGAGGTTGGACTCCACCCCGGCGGTTACTTCCTCCGTCTCCAGTGGCCGGCATGTCCATCAGGAACTGGATAGCTTGAGGGCCACCGTTCAGGAGTTGAAGGAGATGCTGGTATGTATACTACTTTATAGTAAAATATCATTTCATATTATATACATATCAACATATCCATAATTAGTACGTAGCTTGAGCTTATTTGGTTTTAGACTTAAGTTTGATTAATCATACATACATATGTAATTAAAATAAACAACGCTTTTCCAAACTAGATATCCAAACAGGGTTTCGAAATAACTTAATAATGAAACGAATTCGAATAATACACAGTTCTTACACGCTTCTTACACACGTTATGTCCAGACGCGACAGGGTAGATCGGCCGAGCCTCCACATGCATCTCCTTCGGCTGCGGCTCCGCAAGCCACTACATCGGCTGCGGTTCCGCAGACAGCTTCTGTAGCTCCACCGCCCACTCAGACTCTCGCAGCCGCGGCTCCGCAAGCGACTACCTCGACGGCGGCTGCGCAGACCACATCGCCAGCTCCACATGCCGCTCAGACTCCCTTATATGCAGCATTGCAGAGTGTATTGACCGATGAGCAGGCGCGCGTTATTCTAACGTTATTCGGAGGTGGAGCTGGACCGAACTAGGGTAGCTTTTTGGTTCTTATTTTTTGAAACATGTATTTATATCGCATTGTACTACATTTTGAAACGATATTGATATTGGTTTGTATTTATATCATATTCAGTTTTTGGGTTTCTTTTGTATATTATATATATGCGTGAGATGTGATTATGAATACTGCAATATATGATTTGATTGATGTATATAGTATTGTGCACAGGGCAGGAAAAAATCTAGCAGCCCATTTTTAAAAAAAAAATACAGACAATATGTACCTACGGATTAAGCCGCAGGTACATACGTTGCCCCTACGGTGTTATCCGTAGGGGCAAACTATCAGGAAACCTGATATTTTCCCACCTGATATCAGTGCAGGGTGTTGGTAGAGCCCCTACGGATATGTCCGTAGGGGCAATTGTTTATCCCCTACGAATTTATCCGTAGGGGCAAAATATCAGGTTTCCTGATATTTTTCCCCCCGATCTCAGTGCAGGGTGTTGGGAATGGCCCCTACGGACGTATTCGTAGGGGCTACTTTATATCCCCTACGGATTTATCCGTAAGGGTAGAAAAAGGACCTACGGATATATCCGTAGGTATATACAATATATTCAAAAAAAAAAAATTACATATATGATTTTATTACCCCTACGGGGTACTCCGTAGGGGCTATAACACCTACCGATATATCCGTAGGGGCTTGAATTTGTCCGTAGGGGCAAGTTCAGGGCCTCAACTTGCACATGCGGCCTTTGCACCTACGGGGTCTTTTTTCGCCCCTACGTATATATCCGTAGAGGCAGTGGGTTGCCCCTACCGATAAATCCGTAGGGGCAACCCTTATTTGTAGTAGTGACTATCTTTTCCGACGATCGGCACCCGTCATCATCATCGTTATCATCTAAGTTGTGAGCACACCAAATTTCATGTGATTCCATAACTTTTGCACCGTTGATTTAGTGGGTTCAAAATTAACGGTTTACCGATAATAGAACTTTTTACACTGCTAAATCAACGGTGAAAAAGTTGTGGAATCACATAAAATTTGGTATGCTCACATCTTAGATGATAACGATGATGATGACGAGTGCCGATCGTCGGAAAAGATGGTGGAGGTTGTATTTTTTTCACGCCATAGGAGGAAATCCCCTCCTATGGCCTCTTTTCTCCATTATTCTCATATATATATATATATATATCACAATTTGTTAAAAAAGAAATTAAATAAATAAAAGATGTATCACAACTTGCTCAGAAGCAAATAGCAGTAAGAAAAAATAACTGAAGACAAAGATGGCCGTTAACGTTACAGACACACACACATGCATGCATGTACGGAGAGAGAGAACCAAGCACATGGCAATCAACGACTGACGGGATGCGCAAAAGTTAAAAGGTGGTACATGAACTATATATATATATATATACAAAAGTTAAAAGGTGGTGCATGAACTATATATATATATATATATTTGTATGCTAAAACAAAATAAGCTCCCCCATGCATGCAGCCGCGTCACAGCTGAAGAGGCAAGTCAAGTTAATTCTACATTTTGTGTGCTTCCAACCAAAGTTGATTCTGATCAAGACTTGATGTCGGCCAATGAAAACGCTTACTGACACCAGAGTGATCGATGATGCATGGATGACCGACGAGTGTACGTAATATGATGCATGTTTTAATGATCAAAATGAGGCCAACTTTTTATAAACCCAACAGTGTAATCTGTGTCCATGTTCATGGTCTACATATCGCTTAGATCGAAGGTATGTGTTGCGAAGAATTTGAAAATTCATGTTAATTTCAAGATACTTCAAATTAGAATTTGATTAATAGTGCTGGCTGAAATTAGCATTTTAGAATGCGAGAATTTGAATTTGAGAATTCATCACTCAATTTACACTACAAAAATGAAAAAAACTAATCATTTTTAAAATCACCATGTATCTTAGGTTCCTAAAACGCCAAAGTATACATAATAGACCAAAATTTAAATCAACCATCCCACCAGACACCGTTACCACCGACTGCCGCCACCATTAAATAATTGGCGGCCGCCGCCGCCGGCCGACCGTCCCCACCAGTCGGCCGTATCCGCCGCCATGATCGGCTGACCGCCCCACCCCCGCCAACCATCCCCACCATTGATGATCTTCCTTGCCAACAGCCGACCGTCGCCACCTCCATTAGTCGATCGCCGACTGTCCCTATCACCGGTTGCCGCCACCGTCGCCACCAATTGTCGCAGCCACCAATCCCCGCTCGTCGCACCCATCGATCGTTTGATGGTCGCGCCCGTCTCCGCCACTGTCTGTCGTGGCCGCGGCCACCAACTGCTGACTGACTACCAGAGGCATCGATCACCGCCGCCGCCGACCGTCATGGATCGCCACTCCCGTCTCCGCCGTCGACTGTCGCCGCCACCGATTGACCATCGTCATCGCCACCGGTCATCCATCGCTTCCAATCGGCGTTCGTCAAATCTCATCGGTTGATTACCGTCTAACGTCCATTTCTATAACTAATTGTATTGCTCTTTACATATGGAATTTGCAATCAAATGATTATCATTTTGAATATAATAGAATTTTATCAAAATGATAATCGTTTCATTTACAAATTCTAGATCCTAAAATTATTATTTGTGACTAACACTTCTTAACGCATCTATCAAGCGATCACATTTTTTATGTATCAAAAACTATTGCTGCTGTTGTTGTTAGTTCGTTTGATTTTTGTGTTATAAGTCTCCAAATCTCATGAAATTTGATACAAACGTATTTAAGACATGTATAAAACAATAAGAAGTACCGAAATAAATATATAATGAGTTGGGCGTTTGTGAAATTGGCCTCAATTTATGATTTGAGTCGCCCGTCCAAGACAAACGAAAGATGACGAAAGCGCGTGAGAATTATGATGTGCCCTTATTCAGTTTAAAATTGAAGTGGCTGTCTAAATTTATTTTTACTAGCTTTTTGCACATATTATGCATGAGACTGTATTCTAATTCGGTAAAAAAAATAATCAATCATGCTACATATTCCTATCATATTTAAAAATATAATAATAAATTTATGCAAAATTAGTTTGAATATGATTTATTTTTAATATTTAGTTTGTCCAAAAATAATAAGATTAAAAGATTTCAAACAAATGAAAAAATTGCTAAGCCCAAAAATAAAGAAAAAGGTAAAAATACTTTTTAAATATTTAAATAACTCCAAAAATTAAAACCATAAAGAGATGGATTTAAAAATATTAACAAATAGCTTGGAAGATTTGAAAAGATTTATTTTTAATTCCTGATATATTTGGATTTTGGATCTTGTATATTTGTTTAAATTTTTATATTTATCAAAAGTTTATAAATATTTTTAGTTTTCAGTTAATTTTATCTTTTATCTTTTATCTTTAAAATTATTTTAATTTATTCTTTTATTTTGGAGGCTTTACATGCACACAATTGTTGATTAATTAATAAGAAAGAGTTTTATTTCTTAACTAAAATTTAGATACGTTTATTCTCCTAATTATTTATCAAAAAATATTCCTTAAAAAAATTGTATCATTACTTTAAATAAAGTTTATCAGAAAAAAGTAATCAAGAAAATCCATATCTTATAAATATTAATAATTTTTTAGTTTTTATTTAATCTTTTGTCTTAAAAATCTTTTCGATTGTATATAATCTTTTTATTTGTCGGCATATTAATTTAAGATTTGGTTGTGGTGGTGATGATGCTCAATATTGGCGATCCCCAAGATCAGGACACGTGGCAGATGACGTGTCCCAGAACTCAGAAGAAATGGCCTACAGGGACCGACCATGCCACCCCTGTACCCGACCTGCGCGAGCTAGCCCTCCTCGGGCCCCCCTGCAAATGGGCCTTCTCGGCCCCTCAGCTTACCACGAGCTGCCACAAGACCAAGACTCCTCGGCCTTTTCGCTCGCCCCCGAGCTCCCCAGCCGAGGACGTCTTCCTCGGTCCTCCGACCAACCCCACCGCTCACGGGTGTAATCGCCGCTCCGTAAATCTCGCCATGCGCATATTCTCCGCCAGCAATATCCGACGTTCCACGCCATCGCGATCCCCATTAATGGGCGATCCGCTCTCCGCGTGGGCGTGATTTCAGGGGGTGACAATGTGATTAAGGTTTGTAACAATGATTTCAGAGGGTTTAAGAGCTTGCAGATTGGAGCAGGGAATTATGCTCCTGGGAGTAACAGGATCATCACTGACAATTCGAATGGCAATTAGTTGATTATAAGCACCTAAAATATGTTTCTAATTATGAATTAATATTGTGTGTTTTGATAAATATCCAGTAATTAAGTCGCTTGATGATTTATTTTCAGTAAAATAATGGGGGTGGACTTTCAGTGCATGGATCATTAACAGGAGAATGAGCTGAATTTCTATTCTTATCTCCTATTGTAATGCAAACTTTAAGAGTGTAGTTAAAGTCATTAATTGATATTCTTTCCATTTCTATGAAAGAATTTTAAGTATGAGAAAAATTCTCTAAACTATTCTTCTTATTAAACCATCAATATCATCAATCTATTTAAATATTGGGGTTTTTACTTGTAGCCGTTTCAAAATATAGCAAATTCCTTTTTAATCCTTCAAAACTTGTTATTTACTTTTTACCCCTTAAAACTAATAAGATACATCGTTTTACCCCATATAATTTTCTTCAGAAAAAAATCCTCCTAATTTTAATTCTTCATAATCAGAGATGGATGTTGAAAATGCTCCTGATTTCTTAGTCGATTTTGAGAAAGATGCACCAGAAGTATAAACCTTAATTTCAATTTGGGAAAAAAATTACGTATTTTCAAATAATAAGAGCGGTTGGAATATTTTAAAGAAAAACATGATATTATGCTGTCAAAAGTTAATGAAAATCGTAAAGGAGATAATGATGTATCTTATTAGTTTTGGGGAGTAAAAAGTAAATACCAAGTTTTTGAGGGTAGAAAGAAATTTGCTATGTTTTAGGTAGGCTACAAGTAAAAAAAAAACCTTAAATATTTTAGGAAAAATTATTTCCAGGCCCAATCTTTTAACTTGATTTATTTTTAAACCCAAGAAATTCCAAAATTATGAAAAACCCCAAAAGTATGTATGTAATTTCCTTTAAATCCAAACTATCAGTTTTATTGTGTATAGATTACCAATAGTACCCTTTTAAAATTTAATAAAATATGTGTTGTGATTGATAAATAATGTCTTATGATTTAAGCCTTTAATTCACCAAACTACCAATAAGTTTATAAAATTTCCAAGAAGCTACCAAATTTTTTTTAATTACAATAAGCTGATATAGTAGATAAACGCAAGTCAACAGTTGATGGAATTAAAAATAACTTTTTCCCTATTTTATTAATTAAATTGAAATAATAATTAATTATTAATTAAATTAGACAGAGTTAAGGACAAGGTATGATGGGGACGGAGGGAGGAGAACAAAGATAAGGAATTTGATGAAGAAGAAGAGGCAAGTCTTGGTTAGGGTTTGTGTAGGGAAAAGATGGAAGGGGAGGAGGAGGGCAATGATGGCTGCGGAGGAGGACGGCGATTGATTAGGGTTAGGATGGTAATCAGGGTTAGGTTTTTGAAGAAGAAAGTGGAGAAGATGAGAGAGGCTGCGGCGACTGTGGTAATGTTCCACCCTACAGATAGGGATAATTCTTGGGCTTGAGAATGAAGAAGAGAGCATCTAAGGGATTTTTTAAATAATATTTCTATTAGAATATGTTTGGGTCTGAAAGATCCGTATTTTTTAAATATTGGGGTTTATAACAATTTTGAAAATACAAGGGTTTAAAAATAGGTCACTTTCCGAATATGGTTTGTAACAATTTTAAAATGACCTAACACTATTTAAACAAATTAATATTAACTATACATTTATGTATATAGCAGGTGAAAAAATTCTAGTTCCAAATTCTAACTGTGTAATTTCATTACTTCTTTTTTTTGGTTAAAATGTCAAAAAGCCCCCGGCCTGATTCAAACTTGTGTAAAACCCCTTGGGCATTTTGCTCTTGTTAAGAAAACCCTGGCCCAATTAAAACCCTCTTTATAATGGTTGACTATAATATTTAAGCAGCTGCATGTAACATCTGAGCAGTTTGAGAGAATAAAGGCATAAATGAAATATTGTAGTCCATAGGTTTTCATAAAAAAATTTGAGCAGTAGACCCTTCCCAACGATCTCGAAAATATCAGCTGTTTGTAGACAACTCCCGAGTGGGTCGGGGGCTTTTTGACAATTTACCCCTTTTTTTAACTAAATAGTTGGGCTAATAAAAGCCTGTCTCGTTTATGACCCCAAAATAAAAGGTTTCAGTACAAAACAAAAGAAAACATTACAACCATACTACGGTATATCAACCCTATATACTAGTATAAAGGAATTAAAACACAATAGAAAAGAAATTACACATACAGAGTAAGGAGTCAAGAAGAATGTGCAAGCTTTAGACTTCACCGTGTTTAAATTCGTTAAACTGTTCTTCCTGTAGATTGCCTATTTTTTAAGCAAGCCGGATATAGATAATGAGATAAATTCCTAGTGTGACTAGGAATTTATCACATGCAATTCCGGAAATTGAAAATTCATGTCAGATCCAAATTATTTAAAATTGGAATTTGCTTAATGCTGTCAGTGGAAACTAGCATTTTAGAATGGGGGGATTTGGATTTTCAAATGCATCATTCAATTTATAGTAAAAAAATGAGAACATCAATGGATTTCAAAACCACCGTGTAGCTTTAGGTTTCCTAATATACAATAGTACACATAATATATCAAAATCTAAATCAATCATCACACCGGACACCGCCGCCACCATTAACTAGCCGCCCATCGACCCTTCACACCGTCGGTCGCCCCTGCTGTGTTTGATCAACCGTCGCGTCGCCTCCGGCCAACCGCCCCCGCCACCAATTTCGGCCGACCGCCTCACCGCGGCCGCCGTCCGTCGCTGCCACTGACCGTCACCGACCGCCGCCGCCGACCATTCTTGTCTCCGACCGACGGTCGACTTCGCCGCCGATCGCCGCCGGTCGACCGTCACCAATTGCTCCAACCATCGCCGCCGCCGACCATCCTCGTTTCCTGTCGATGGTCGCCTTCGCCACCCGTCGATGCCATCGACCGTCACCAATTGCCCCCACCATCGCCGCTACCGACCATCCTCGTCTCCGGCCGACAATTACCTTCGCTGCCACCAGTCATCCTCCACCATTAAACCTCCGCGCGCCAGTTGAACACCGGCTATTGTCCGCTATTAAATGTGTTGTGCAAAATTATATATGAACTTTGAAATCAAATGTCTGGCATTTTGAATAGAAAAGAATTTAATCAAAATGACGGTCATTTCATTTATAAATTCCAGATTTTAAAATTATTTGGGACAAAACACCCCCTTATTCCCAACTATTCATATCATTAGCTTTTCAATACACAAAATGAAATATTGTATAAACTATCAATTCAATTTTCTTCACGTGCACATGCAGAGAAAGCATTCACAACTTCATAGAAATAACAGATATATGGTTTACATATATAATCTTAGTACCGTCTGCCCATTCTTGCTATATATATATATATATATAGAATAATGGAAGAATTATATATAGAGAATAATGGAGGAAAGAGGCCATAGGAGGGGATTTCCTCCTATGGCGTGGAAAAAATACAACTTCCACTATCTTTTCCGACGATCGGCACCCGTCATCATCATCGTTATCATCTAAGTTGTGAGCACACCAAATTTCATGTGATTCCATAACTTTTGCACCGTTGATTTAGTGGGTTCAAAATTAACGGTTTACCGATAATAGAACTTTTTACACTGCTAAATCAACGGTGAAAAAGTTGTGGAATCACATAAAATTTGGTATGCTCACATCTTAGATGATAACGATGATGATGACGAGTGCCGATCGTCGGAAAAGATGGTGGAGGTTGTATTTTTTTCACGCCATAGGAGGAAATCCCCTCCTATGGCCTCTTTTCTCCATTATTCTCATATATATATATATATATATATCACAATTTGTTAAAAAAGAAATTAAATAAATAAAAGATGTATCACAACTTGCTCAGAAGCAAATAGCAGTAAGAAAAAATAACTGAAGACAAAGATGGCCGTTAACGTTACAGACACACACACATGCATGCATGTACGGAGAGAGAGAACCAAGCACATGGCAATCAACGACTGACGGGATGCGCAAAAGTTAAAAGGTGGTACATGAACTATATATATATATATATACAAAAGTTAAAAGGTGGTGCATGAACTATATATATATATATATATTTGTATGCTAAAACAAAATAAGCTCCCCCATGCATGCAGCCGCGTCACAGCTGAAGAGGCAAGTCAAGTTAATTCTACATTTTGTGTGCTTCCAACCAAAGTTGATTCTGATCAAGACTTGATGTCGGCCAATGAAAACGCTTACTGACACCAGAGTGATCGATGATGCATGGATGACCGACGAGTGTACGTAATATGATGCATGTTTTAATGATCAAAATGAGGCCAACTTTTTATAAACCCAACAGTGTAATCTGTGTCCATGTTCATGGTCTACATATCGCTTAGATCGAAGGTATGTGTTGCGAAGAATTTGAAAATTCATGTTAATTTCAAGATACTTCAAATTAGAATTTGATTAATAGTGCTGGCTGAAATTAGCATTTTAGAATGCGAGAATTTGAATTTGAGAATTCATCACTCAATTTACACTACAAAAATGAAAAAAACTAATCATTTTTAAAATCACCATGTATCTTAGGTTCCTAAAACGCCAAAGTATACATAATAGACCAAAATTTAAATCAACCATCCCACCAGACACCGTTACCACCGACTGCCGCCACCATTAAATAATTGGCGGCCGCCGCCGCCGGCCGACCGTCCCCACCAGTCGGCCGTATCCGCCGCCATGATCGGCTGACCGCCCCACCCCCGCCAACCATCCCCACCATTGATGATCTTCCTTGCCAACAGCCGACCGTCGCCACCTCCATTAGTCGATCGCCGACTGTCCCTATCACCGGTTGCCGCCACCGTCGCCACCAATTGTCGCAGCCACCAATCCCCGCTCGTCGCACCCATCGATCGTTTGATGGTCGCGCCCGTCTCCGCCACTGTCTGTCGTGGCCGCGGCCACCAACTGCTGACTGACTACCAGAGGCATCGATCACCGCCGCCGCCGACCGTCATGGATCGCCACTCCCGTCTCCGCCGTCGACTGTCGCCGCCACCGATTGACCATCGTCATCGCCACCGGTCATCCATCGCTTCCAATCGGCGTTCGTCAAATCTCATCGGTTGATTACCGTCTAACGTCCATTTCTATAACTAATTGTATTGCTCTTTACATATGGAATTTGCAATCAAATGATTATCATTTTGAATATAATAGAATTTTATCAAAATGATAATCGTTTCATTTACAAATTCTAGATCCTAAAATTATTATTTGTGACTAACATTTCTTAACGCATCTATCAAGCGATCACATTTTTTATGTATCAAAAACTATTGCTGCTGTTGTTGTTAGCTCGTTTGATTTTTGTGTTATAAGTTTTCAAATTTCATGAAATTTGATACATACGTATTTAAGACATGTATAAAACAATAAGAAGTACCGAAATAAATATATAATGAGTTGGGCGTTTGTGAAATTGGCCTCAATTTATGATTTGAGTCGCCCGTCCAAGACAAACGAAACATGACGAAAGCGCGTGAGAATTATGATGTGCCCTTATTCAGTTTAAAATTGAAGTGGCTGTCTAAATTTATTTTTACTAGCTTTTTGCACATATTATGCATGAGACTGTATTCTAATTCGGTAAAAAAAATAATCAATCATGCTACATATTCCTATCGTATTTAAAAATATAATAATAAATTTATGCAAAGTTAGTTTGAATATGATTTATTTTTAATATTTAGTTTGTCCAAAAATAATAAGATTAAAAGATTTCAAACAAATGAAAAAATTGCTAAGCCCAAAAATAAAGAAAAAGGTAAAATACTTTTTAAATATTTAAATAACTCCAAAAATTAAAACCATAAAGAGATGGATTTAAAAATATTAACAAATAGCTTGGAAGATTTGAAAAGATTTATTTTTAATTCCTGATATATTTGGATTTTGGATCTTGTATATTTGTTTAAATTTTTATATTTATCAAAAGTTTATAAATATTTTTAGTTTTCAGTTAATTTTATCATTTATCTTTTATCTTTAAAATTATTTTAATTTATTCTTTTATTTTGGAGGCTTTACATGCACACAATTGTTGATTAATTAATAAGAAAGAGTTTTATTTCTTAACTAAAATTTAGATACGTTTATTCTCCTAATTATTTATCAAAAAATATTCCTTAAAAAAATTGTATCATTACTTTAAATAAAGTTTATCAGAAAAAAGTAATCAAGAAAATCCATATCTTATAAATATTAATAATTTTTTAGTTTTTATTTAATCTTTTGTCTTAAAAATCTTTTCGATTGTATATAATTTTTTTATTTGTCGGCATATTAATTTAAGAATTGGTTGTGGTGGTGATGGTGCTCAATATTGGGGATCCCAAAGATCAGGACACGTGGCAGATGACGTGTCCCAGAACTCAGAAGAAATGGCCTACAGGGACCGACCAGGCCACCTCTGTATCCGACCTGCGCGAGCTAGCCCTTCTCGGGGCCCCCTACAAATAGGCCTTCTCGGCCCCTCAGCTTACCCCGAGCTGCCACAAGACCAAGACTCATCGGCCATTTCGCTCGCCCCCGAGCTCCCCAGCCGAGGACGTCTTCCTCGGTCCTCCGACCAACCCCACCGCTCACGGGCGTAATCGCCGCTCCGCAAATCTCGCCATGCGCATATTCTCCGCCAGCAATATCCCACGTTCCACGCCATCACGATCCCCATTAATGGGCGATCCGCTCTCCGCGCGGGCGTGATGTCGGGGGCATAACTGCCGGCAAGATTCTCGCGCCTGCTGCTGCGTGCTACCACCGCTATATTAACCCCCATCACAGAGGGGTCAAGTAAGCCATTTTGACTCCACTTAGCCGTTACGCTGCTCGGATCCAGTACTAACTTGATCGTCAGAGGGTCCTTGGTGGTACCAAACCACCCCGGGACTTCTTTGCGGGTACTCGGCGCTAAACTCCTCAAGTCACCAATCTCCTCAAAACCCATTGAGACCCACACACAACGGGGGATCCCCTCCAGAATCCACCGGGAGATCGACGGAAGACAACATCTGAAGGAGACCCGCCATCAGTTGGCGCCGTCTGTAGGAAACGCAAACTCCACAAAAACAAAGTTGGCCTTCCGATCTCCGTCCACATGGCAAGCAACAATCCTGAAGATCCGGGTACCAGCCGCCGCCTCCCCCTCACCGGAGGCGCGGATGAACCCCCTCCGGCGACCATCATCAACGTCCTCGCCGGCCGAATAGATCGGCTGTAGTCCTTCGTAGAGGCACTCATCCGCGTCCAAACGGCTGGGCCTGGGCCCAAGATCGCCGCTCCTCCGCCTCCAGAAGGCTCTGCCCCCGTCGGCACGGCTGACCACCGGCAGACGATACTTTCTGACCACGGATCTCACGGGCCGATACTCCATGAGGCCCGTTGGGCGCCCCACGGCTCCACACCAAGGTCCGCCGCCGGAGTGCCTCTCCTCGAGACTCTTCGTGACCCGTACCCCCCTTGAGGAGATGTCGGTCACCTTGCCTGCCCACAGGCATGACCGACACCCCCTCCCTCGACGGGGTTACACAGAAGGGGCTCGCTACGACGGCTCGGGGGCGACCTCGCCCGGGGATTTGAGGAACCTCATCGAAAGGAACCGAGGCCGTGCCCAGACGCAGGTCTCCTACAGCGGAGGCCAGGGATCACGAGGCGCCGAGTCCTCGGGGTACCACGACCGACTCGACGCCCTCGAGAAGAAGATCGAGAGCATGCGCCGGGAAGGTCACCTCTCGGCCAACGGGGCTGAGTACGCCGCCGACTTACTCACCAAACCGTTTACCGAAGGACTGCTCGCTGTTCATGTCTCCTCGCGCAACAAACCCACAAAGGTCTCTCTGTTCGACGGGAAAACCAACCCCAAAGACCATTTGGATGCTTTCATCGTGGGGATGAGCTTCCAGGACCATTCCGATACCGCCCATTGCAGGGCCTTCCCAGCCACCCTTATCCGCTCTGGTCGGGACTGGTTCCGAGGACTCGAGCCTCGCTCAATCTCGACCTTCGACGAGCTGTCTACTCAGTTTCTCGGCCACTTCGTTGGGAACCGTCGGCAGAGGCGCACGGTCGACTACCTCTTCACAATTAAGAGCGGGGACAAGGAGACGTTCAAGGCTTACATCGCCCGCTTCTACAACGCCCACCTCGAGGTCCCCGAGCACCGGGACGGGACCGTCATCATGGCGCTCAGATCTGGTCTGAGGCACAAGGAGTTGTTGCGCTCCTTTGCGTTGGAACAGCCTAAGACCATGGCCGAAGTCAAGGCGTGGACCGAGCACGAGGTTCAGCTAGAGTCCGAGGTGAACGCGAACCTCCCCAGGGCAGAACGGTCCGACCAGAACAAGAGGGCTCGGGAGGAGAGGCCGGAGCGTCAGCAGCCCTATCACCCGAAGTTCCTGGAGTACACCCCGCCCAACGTCTCCCTCGCGGTGTTGCTAGAGGAGACCCAAGGCGAGGGGTTCTTCAAGTTCCCTCCAATCCTGCGTCAGGCCTCGAAGCGGACCCGGGGCCCTTACTGCGCCTTCCACCGGATGCTGGGCTACGCCACGGAGGATTGTAAGCAACTCCGGGACTACATCGAGGAGCTCATCCAATCGGGGCACCTCGCCGCCTACTTAAAGGACAAACGGCAGGCCGACCGCGAGCAAGAGCAGCGTCCTCCTCCCGCCGAGCTGACCATCGGCCAGATAATACTTGTCTCAGCAGATGACCAGTCCGGCGCTCAGGAGGCCCCGTACCCGGTGCCGAGCACGAAGACCAACAAGCCTCCGGGAATCTCGGGCCATGCTGATAGGGTCATCTATTAGCATATACTTTTCTTTTGGGGCAATGTAAACTCTGTTAGTTATATGTATGCCCTAGAGACCATTACTGTGCATACGATGTATATTGTAATGGATGCTTGGACATATATAGGGAGGACTTTCTTGCTCGACATGATAGTATGCTATCTGGTTGTACTTTATCTTAACATGTCTTTGATTGTCTCTATGTTACATGTTGAAAAAGCCCTTAGGATATGTACTCGACTACTGGGACTATGATGAGATCATACTAGTGGGGCCACGGTAGTCGACGAGTACATCCTATAACTGTTCCTAGTCGAGAGTGTATCGAGACAGGGCATCGATACACCAGAGTAGACTAGCGTATACGCATCTTGATCCATATGATGGGCGATGGATGATCCCACATCCATCGGTGTTTGACATCAAGGATGGTATACGGGTGCTCAGTGGAGACTGGGTACACTGGACGGACTCGCCGAGAACTCCCAGATGGTATTATACCTCACGTCAGATGGCAGTTCTCCGGTGACACTGGTACAGGGTAGTCTGTTGATCCGAGATCGTCATAGAGTCTTGTGTGATTCCCACTGTGCTTTGATTTCCATCATACCACGTCCAAAAGGGCATGCAAAAAGGTGGCTTTTGGGTACAGTCCCGAATCATATGGAGGCAATGAGCGATAGGAGGGGATTCGTCTCTCCCGGTATAGGGAGTTGATGTTGTGCTGTGCTCGATTGGCTATAACCGGAAATCCCTGGCCAGGGTTGCTGAGATCTACTGGTAAGTGTTATCAGTAGTTTCTCGAACTGTTATAGACCTCATATCGACACGACTTATCGAGCTACTGGGGTCTGACGTTTACCACCCCTAGGCGAGATATACGACATATCAGACGACGAGACCGGACTGTACGGGAGTGTTACTGATTAGATTCATAGGAGAATGTACATGCTTGCTTGTTGATCTTCTGAGCGCTCAATACCTGGGTGGCTGTTACGTTCAGCTGACCGCTTGCAGCTTGTGGGTGTTTGATATGATCATCACCTACTGCCGGCGTATTGACGATTCTTTAGAGTCCTACACAGAGGTTTCTTGACTCAGGCAAAACGGAGTAGGAGCACATATGTGATATGTGCGGGACCGAGGATAATGCGATATGTGATACCGTATTGGATTCTCGCGATATGAGATATCGGCCGGGTATATGTGATATAGCCGGGTCATCGTATTAGTCGGTTATATGCGATATAGCCGGATTGTCGGATCAAGTGTTGATTCGATAATTTAATGTATAATAATATATATGATATATTAAATTACATTAACTAATATTAGCTCACTAAAAGATTCTTTTTCTCACTCGGATAATACATTGATATATATACGATATATGTTAATTGTATTATTTTATTTGGTTACAATAAATATTATATATGTGATATATAATATTGTAACATGATATGATAACTAATGCAACATGTTTAGTAGAGATTAAACAAGATTAGGGTTTGATTTGGGTTAATGCTTTCTAGATGATTCTAGAAGGTTTAGTTTTATTTTGTGAAAGATATTTTGTTATGACTCATGTTTTAACCCAAACCAAAACCCTAACCCTAGTTAATTCTCTACATGGGTTTAGTTGACCATGGTTGCATTATTCATCATATTAATCTTTTCATTGTTCATCACAAAAGGATATTCTATCATCTTCTTCCTTGAGTTCCTTCTTGGAAAAAGCTTTCTAGCTTTTTGCTAAGTGATGAAAGTGAGTGAGAATATGAAAACAAATGAGAGCAAAAATCCTACTTCATCATCCTCATTTATCCTTACCCTTTAGATGAGGGTGTTCACTTCATTTAGTGAGTGTTAGCTTGTGTTAATGAAACTTCAAGGTAGATCATTTTTGTTATCGAAGATCGGAAGCAAGACTGCATCTTTCTCTTCGTGGAGCCTCTCGAGAGTCCGGGACACGATGATCGCAGCGAAGGGACCTCAACATGGAGCTTAAGAAGTAAAGGACCGGATCTACAAAGGTTGTAATCCCTCTCACTTAGTGTTAAAGAGTTTAACATGTTTGTTTTTGCCTAATTTCTAATTTAAAGATCTCGTATCGGGTTGTTCGGCACGGCTAATTTTTAAATCGGGCATGGTAGATGCCTCGTAGACCCTTGTGCGTGTGCCCAGCAACCCTACAGTGGTATCAGAGCCAAGCTAGAGCTTTAGGCAAAGTCTGAGCGAAGTTTAAAGTCCGATCGAAACCCGAAACCCTAATTCGAACCCTTCTCAAGAAATTTTCTAAAACTGTGATTTTTTATGAATTAAAAATCCTTAAAAAATTCGGCAAGGAATTCTATGGACACGTATGCAAAATGATACAGTAAATCGCTCATAGCGCCGCGGAACCGCGGCCAAACTAGGGTATTGGCGGCGGTTCTGCGGCCGGTAATGGGGACTGATCGTTAGTTTCTGCTACAGTTGATCCGTAGGTAATTTTGGCTGTTTCTGGGAATTTTTAATTCCACTCAAGTGTTGAGTTTTCTGGGTTGTATTGGGGACTTGTTGATTCGATCGGATTATTTAACTTTGTTTAGTTTGTCCGGATAATTTTTAGAACGTGTTAAAAAGTTCGACCGGATATCAATAACTCACTTTTTCCCCTGTCGGAAAATTTTCAAAAGTTGGATTTTTTCTCGTGTTTGAAACTTTCGTAAAGTCATGCAAGTAATGCGGTGGACCCTCTAGAAGACAACAAACCTTAACTCGATTATGTGACCGTCTTGAACTGCGTATAAACCTTAGGGTTTGGGGCAGTACGGCGTGCCACATGTGAGGCGTTGGCTTGACCCTTCTGCGGCTGGACCATTGGTACTGTGGCATGTGATGGATGTTTTTAAACTGATTTCAAGTGTTGAGATATATTGGGGAATACTTGGGTGTTTGATTATTCGATCGGAATGTTTAACACTGTCTTTTTATCTGGAATGTGATACAATATTTGGAATCCATAGGTAGTTATGAGATAACTAATTTGAATATTATAAACATAGCAGTTTAGTCTCAGATGATCGGTTGCCACGGAATTTTGATGTGATCAAAAGTCCGTCGCAATCACGTAGCGTACGCGGATACTCGCCGGATAAACTTAATAGACAGCCACGCACCATAGCCCCGACGAAGTGACTGTAGGAGAACCCCGTCGCCAAAAGCATCCGTTCGGGTGCTCATGGCAGCGGTGTTCCGCCTTAGTGCACTTCGTCGACGGCAACGGGGGTGCGGCCGTCTACTAAAGTGTCACGCCCCGCTTCCCAGAGTACGCTGAAATGGGCACGTGACATAGCCAACCATGCTACCTGTGGATAGGAAGTATCCATCCACAGTCACATTACGGCTGTAGAGATATCAAGAACAAAATAAAACTATCTAAAACATGTCCATAATCCAAGATGATATGAGTCAAGAATAATAAAATGCGGAAGCGAAAGATCCAATACAAATAACTGGAATGTATGTCCCATAATGCGGGCTCACATCAGGAATAAAATGCAGGAAAGAAGAACTAACTACTGCTGAACTCACAGCTCAGCCTGCTGGCTGAAGTACTCCTGCTCGGACTGCAACAGCGGTACGGAATCTGGGCCATGCAAAACCCAGACGTCAGCGCGTCATGTCATCAAATAATAACATAATAAACAGGCAATGCGAATATAACCATGAATAAAGCAAGGGTAACAATGATATGAATCAGACCAGTACAGGGTAGTGTGCAGTGGGTAAACCGGATTGTTCTATCAGGTTCTCTGTTCTAAAGTCTTTGAAATCAAATTGATAAATAATCGATGTAACTCAATAGTATCCCGTGCATGCTCGGGACCACGGTCTAAGACTCTCGGGCTGAAACCGAGACGTGCCGCTAGGCACTAACAGGGAAAGGATAAAGACCAACGATGTCAGCAGCATCGTCACGAGGCGGGCATGGCCTCTAAAACTGATCAGTACAGGTAGTGAACTGTTGAGTTACAAGTCAGGTTCCACCTTTGATTTCCCCATACCCCCAAGTTATATGTGTAAGTCAAGTCAGGTATCCCGAAATCAAGAAACTAATGCCAACACAGGATCAGATAAACAGGTTTGTCTGGATAGACAACAGGAACGGTCCATGAGGACTACATGTCAGGTTTGTTGGCATTAGACACAGGATCAGGTAACGGGTCAAATCATGGTACATCAGGTTAAGTCAAACAGTATACGGTACCATGTCGGGTAGACCAATATACATGTAGCAAGTCAGGTCAAGAGATAAACAATATCATGGGTGTACTCACAATCAGTTATACAAGCAAGCATGGTTATCATCAACATGATATAAGCAATGAATTAAGCAATAGGCAGATTTACTCAATGTGCAGTACAGTTATCAGTTGTGTCACAGAGATGATTTCAATGTTATGCGAATGCAGTATGACAATTATGGCCGTTTAATCATATTAACAAGTTTAAGAACTTTAGAGGTGCAATGGTTTATATAAAGGTTCAATACAGCTATTACAGATTAAAATGCATACGAGTGTCCGAATGGAACAAAACTATAGAGATAAATGCCATAAGCTATGTAAATATTAAAAATGTGTTTAAACAGGTAAATGTGGTTATTAGGTTCAATTGCAAACTGTAGGTTCCAAGTTTAAAGATAAAATGATATATAACAATATTGTACATGAAAATGAGAAATGATCGTACCAAAGTTAAATTTACAGGTTTAGGGTGTCATAATATATATGTAAATATTGTTTAGCATGTAGCAAGGGGTACTTGCCTCGACGGGTCGCGAATCGGGAAAACGGAACGTAGAATGTCGGCGGGGAAACTCGCGACGGGCGCACGGTTCACAGAATGAACCCAAACGACGAACAATGGAACTACACGGGTCGGGGTATCTCGCTGGAACGTCGGGTCACATCGTCGGCATCGTCGGATTCCGGCCGAGGAATGAACAGTAAGGATCAAGACACGTAAACAAGAAGAGAAAAGAGAAATAGAGAAGAAAGGAAGTAGGATCTGAGAAAGGGTGCTCACGATGATCCGTGGGACGGGTGGTGACGGTCGACCTCGTCGACGGAGCTCCGGCGGTGGCCTACGACGATAGTGGAAGAAGTGTTTTCAGATCAAGAACCAGATCAGCAAAGAAAAGAAGAAAGGAGGAGGTGAGGGGATGTGAAACTCACCGAGGGGGTGCTTGCGAGGTCGGGGACACGGGGACGGGGTCGCCGGCGGCTACTCACGGCGGTGCGACGGTGTGCAAGGGGGTGCAGGTGGTCGCGGTGAAGGTGCAGGGTGCACGGGGGTCGATGAAGGAGGATGTGGATGAGACGAGGCTGAGGAGGCGAGGATTCTGGTGACGGTGGTGCCAGCGTTGGGGCTGCGGTGGCGAGGTGGGAAGCGGCGGTTAGGGTTGCGTCGCTGGGTTTGGGTTACGCTGCTGAAGGAAAAAGAAAAGGAGAGGGAAGGTGATTTAAATATAGAGGGGAGAGAGAGAGAGATCGGGGATAAATATATATAGAGAGAGAGATATCGGGGAGAGAGAGAGATGAGAGTGGGGCCAACGGAGAATAAAGGGTTCGTGATTGGTTGAAGAATGATTTAGGTGTTAGGAAAATATTTAAAAAGATTTAAAGATTTAGGGGAACAGTGAAATGTATATAGTTAAGAAAATATATGATGGTTTAAAAATATTAAAATTTGGGATTTTGGAGCAAAGTAAAATATTTCCAAATCGCGCCCGGGTCGGGTCCAAAAATTTGAAATTGAAATAATAGAATTTTAAGCGGGATCCAAAAGTGAAAATGAAGTATTTTATGATCAAAAAGCATACCCCCAAAACGGACACATGTACGTGCATGTAGCCATCCAAACTCGTCCGTTTCACTGAACAGGACGAGAACACGATGCACGGATGCTACAACGGGGTTAGGGGTGTCAAGCAGGCCAAGATGAATATTTTTAATTTTATTTTAGATGCCAAAAATTGTTATATGCAGAAATGAATTTGCCGGGTAAAATTTACAGTAAGTAACAAACAAGCAAGATAAATGAAATGAGTGTCACACTACGTTCAAACGGTAACTGAAATTAGTAGCATTGGGCTCGGGTGTTATATTATACCCAACTACAAAAAGAATTTCGTCCTCGAAATTCCAAAAATACAAAGATAGAAAAACTTTACGAAAAGATGAGGAAACTTCTGCCGGATTTCATCTTCTCGTTCCCAAGTGGACTCACCATGCGAGCGATTACCCCAAGAAACGAGTACAAGAGGGATCACCTTGTTCTTAAGAACCTTTTCCCTTCGATCCACGATTCCAATCGGTCGCTCCTCAAAAGTCAAGTCTTCTCGTACTGTTAGCTCCGAATGATCCAATATGTGCGTTTCATCTCGAACATACCTACGGAGTTGAGATACGTGAAACACATCGTGCACATTTGCCAAGGACTGCGGTAACGCCAAATGATACGCTACCTCACCAACACGCTCCAAGATCTCAAAGGGTTCAACGAATCGAGGACTATGCTTTCCTCGACTTCCAAAACGAATCACCCCTCTAGTCGGTGATATCTTCAAGAATACCAAATCACCCACGGAGAACTCTAGAGGTCTTCTTGATGGGTCTGCCCAACTCTTCTGTCGGTCTTGTGCTGCCTTCATACGATTTCTGATAGTGTTAACTTTCTCAACTGTCTGCACAACCAAATCTGGTCCCAATAATCTTCGTTCACCGACATCGTCCCAACAAACAGGTGAACAACATTTACGACCAGACAATGCTTCAAATGGAGCCATCTGGATAGTTTCCTGAAAATTGTTGTTGTAAGAAAACTCCACCAAATATAGATGATCCTCCCAAGAACCCTTGCAGTCCAACATGCATGCTCTCAACATATCCTCAAGAATTTGGATCGTTCTCTCCGACTGACCATCAGTTTGAGGATGATAAGCTGTGCTAAACTTTAATCGAGTCCCCAAACTTTCCTGTAAACTCCTCCAGAAGTGTGATAAGAACCGAGTGTCCCGATCGGACACAATGCTCGCCGGTACTCCATGCAATCTTACAATCTCTTGCATGTACCGTTCTGCCAAAGTCTCTGTTGATTGACCAACCCGGAAAGGAATAAAGTGAGCTGCCTTGGTCAATCGATCAACAATCACCCATACTGCATTGTTGCCTTTTGGACTCCGCGGTAAAGCCGTCACGAAATCCATGGTTATATGTCCCACTTCCATTGAGGAATCGGAAGTGGTTGCAATAAACCAGCAACCCTTTGGTGTTCAGCCTTAACTTGATGACACACCAAGCACTTTGCCACAAGCGAGCAATATCCCGTTTCATGCCTTCCTACCAGAATTGCTGTCGAATATCTCGGTACATCTTTGTGCCTCCAGGATGTACAGAATAAGCTGAACTGTGTGCCTCCTTCATAAGCTCTTCACGAATATCTCCCTTTGGCACACACAAACGACTACCATACCTCAACGAACCATTTTCGTGGATCAATAAATCTGTTCGTAGTCCGGCTTCAACCTGCTCTCGAGACTTTTGCAGTCTAGGATCCTGCGATTGTGCTGCTTTAATATTCTCGATCAATGACGAATGTACTTGCAGCTGCATCAACTGTCCATTAGAATGCGGTAGCACAACCTCCAAGTCAAATCTTCGAAAATCTTCAACGAGCTCCTTCTGCGCAGTTAACACCTGAATTGCTGGTAACCGACTAAGCGCATCCGGCACGACACTAACCTTCCCCGGATGGTACTTAAGATCAAAATCATAGTCAGCCATCAGCTCCAACCATCTACGCTGCCTCATATTAAGCTCCTTCTGTGTGAACACATACTTCAAGCTCTTATGATCAGTAAAAACTTCGACCCTTTCGCCCAAAAGGTAGTGTCTCCATATCTTCAAAGCGAAAATCACAGCCGCAAGTTCTAAGTCATGAGTTGGATAATTCTTCTCATGGGTCTTCAATTGTCTCGATGCGTACGCTACAACCTTCCCATGCTGCATCAAAACACATCACAATCCTTTCCCAGAAGCGTCGCTGTGAATCACCAATCCTCCGGAATTGTCTGGCACGGTCAGAATAGGGGCGGTTATCAACTTCTGCTTCAACGTCTCAGAAGCTAACGCACATTTGTCCGTCCATACAAAAGGTACCTCGTTGCGCGTAAGCTTGGTCAACGGTTCCGCCAGACGAGCAAAGTTCTCCATACAATCTTCTGTAATATCCGGCGAGTCCAAGAAAACTTCTTATCTCCGCAACATTCTTTGGAATCGGCAAATCTCGAACTGCTGCAATCTTTTCTGGATCGACGGCAATTCCATCGCCAGATACAACATGCCCCAAAAACTTTACTTCCTCTAGCCAAAACTCGCACTTGCTCATCTTCGCATACAACTTCTCTTGTCTCAACGTTTGCGGTGCGATCTTCAAATGCTCATTATACTCTTCAAAACTCTTCGAGTAAACCAGAATATCGTCAATGAATACCACAATAATCTGGTCCAAGAACGGTGAAAAGATTCGGTTCATCAAGTCCATGAATACTGCCGGCGCATTTGTTACTCCGAAGGGCATCACTAAGTACTCGTAATGTCCATACCGAGTTCGAAACGCCGTCTCGCAAATATCTTCTGCTTTCACTCGAACCTGATGATATCCGGATCGTAAATCCAGCTTCGAGAATACCCTCGCGCCACTAAGCTGCTCGAAAAGTTCGCCAATGCGAGGGATCGGGTACTTATTCTTAATAGTCACCCGGTTTAATTCTCGATAGTCGATGCACATTCTTCTTGTACTATCCTTCTTCTTTACTAGAAAAACTGGAGCTCCCCAAGGCGAGTTACTGCTTCGAATCCAACCTTTTTCAAGCAATTAAATAACCTGTTTCTTGACTTCTTCCAACTTTACTGGTGCCATTGGATAATATGCTTTGGATACTGGCGCTGCACCGGGAATAAGATCAATTGCGAACTCCACGTCTCGCTTCGACGGTAAACCCGATATATCTTCAAACACGTCCATAAAATCACGAACAACAGCCGGCTCTTCACTTTTATCAACCTCCATTGATGCAAGAATATCATTTGTCGGCCTAGCCCTAAACTCGACTGGCCCGACAGAACTGCTTCCTCCAGTGAAGCCAAACTCGGGATGTCCGGGAATCTGGAAAATTACCTTCCTTGCCCTACAATCAATGTGAGCGTGGAAAGTGCCAAGAAAATCCATTCCCAAGACGACTTCGTAGCTGCCTGTATCAATCACCAAGAATTCTGCAAAAAGCTCCCGTCCGCACACAACAACTGTACAATCTTTACATTCCCTACTAGCTATGATTTTCCCATTCCCAGTGTGTATGTCCCAGAAACTAGACAGGGTCATGTGGTCAATCGAGTGTGTAGTTAAAAACTTGGATGGCATAAAACAATGGGATGCACCAGAATCAAATAACGCTAATGCGGGAAAACCATGAACGAGTAGAGTACCTGAAACAACTTCTCCTGACACCTTAGCTTCTTCTGCTGTCAAGGTAAAAGCTCGAGTCTGATTAGGTCCTTGATTCAGCTGTTTCTGTCCTTGGAACGGTCTCTGCGGAGGCTTCTGAATATCATCCCTCGTGCGAAGCTTCGACGGACAAGCACTAACGGCGTGATCTGCCGCTCCACAAACAAAACAGAGTCCCAGCCTCCTTTGACAATCCCTTCGCACATGTCCGTGTACATGGCAGTAGTTACAAATCACGCTCCTTTTCCGATCAACCACAATTGTTTTCTTCATTGGTGCTATGCTGCGTCTGTTCACCGGAACACTTCTACGTACGGACGTTTGGTTCAGTGCAGACTCCGGTTTCAGCTCGGTCTATCTTTTTAGATTCTCCAGCATTCCCCTTATCACTCTACGCATGGCGGCTTTGTCCGCACGTCTTTGGTACATCTTCAAATTCTTACCGGTCATATTCCTGGAATCAAAATACTCAACATTAGCATGATGATAGATTTAAAATATAGATCAAGGCTAGAACTCCAAGAAACTTAAATAGAGTGCCGCATTGTAACTATGCCGCGGTATCATAGCCACAATTACATAACTCCACCCAAGTCGCCTAAGTCGTAGAGATAACAAGGAATCGGGTTTTCGAGTCGATATGCAAATGAAGTTTGCACATCGTAAAAGATATAATCAGGAAGAATGTGATTCAAGAATGGTGAAACGGGAAGGTGGCAGGACATGTTTCCTAAACACGGGTATTCTGATTCGCGTATTGGGTACAATACCCAACTACAAAAGAATCAACCCGACTAACCTATGTCTCTGATACCAAAAGAACCATGTCACGCCCCGCTTCCCAGAGTACGCTGAAATGGGCATGTGACATAGCCAACCATGCTACCTGTGGGTAGAAAGTATCCATCCACAGTCACATTACGGCTGTAGAGATATCAAGAACAAAATAAAACTATCTAAAACATGTCCATAATCCAAGATGATATGAGTCAAGAATAATAAAATGCGGAAGCGAAAGATCCAATACAAATAACTGGAATGTATGTCCCATAATGCGGGCTCACATCAGGAATAAAATGCAGGAAAGAAGAACTAACTACTGCTGAACTCACAGCTCAGCCTGCTGGCTGAAGTACTCCTGCTCGGACTGCAACAGCGGTACGGAATCTGGGCCATGCAAAACCCAGACGTCAGCGCGTCATGTCATCAAATAATAGCATAATAAACAGGCAATGCGAATATAACCAAGAATAAAGCAAGGGTAACAATGATATGAATCAGAGCAGTACAGGGTAGTGTGCAGTGGGTAAACTGGATTGTTCTATCAGGTTCTCTGTTCTAAAGTCTTTGAAATCAAATTGATGAATTATCGATGTAACTCAATAGTATCCCGTGCTTGCCCGGGACCACGATCTAAGACTCTCGGGCTGAAACCGAGACGTGCCGCTAGGCACTAACAGGGAAAGGATAAAGACCAACGATACTAGCAGCATCGTCATGAGGCGGGCCTGGCCTCTAAAACTGATCAGTACAGGTAGTGAACTGTTGAGTTACAAGTCAGGTTCCACCTTTGATTTCCCCATACCCCCAAATTATATGTGTAAGTCAAGTCAGGTATCCAGAAATCAAGAATCTAATGCCAACACAGGATCAGGTAAACAGGTTTGTCTGGATAGACAACAGGAACGGTCCATGAGGACTATATGTCAGGTTTGTTGGCATTAGACACAAGATCAGGTAACGGGTCAAGTCATGGTACATCAGGTCAAGTCAAACAGTATACGGTACCATGTCGGGTAGACCAATATACATGTAGCAAGTCAGGTCAAGAGGTAAACAATATCATGGGTGTACTCACAATCAGTTATACAAGCAAGCATGGTTATCATCAACATGATATAAGCAATGAATTAAGCAATAGGCAGATTTACTCAATGTGCAGTACAGTTATCAGTTGTGTCACAGAGATGATTTCAATGTTATGCGAATGCAGTATGACAATTATGGTCTTTTAATCATGTTAACAAGTTTAAGAACTTTAGAGGTGCAATGGTTTATATAAAGATTCAATACAGCTATTACAGGTTAAAATGCATACGAGTGTCTGAATGGAACAAAACTATAGAGATAAATGCTATAAGCTCTGTCAATATTAAAAATGTGTTTAAACAGGTAAATGTGGTTATTAGGTTCAATTGCAAACTGTAGGTTCCAAGTTTAAAGATAAAATGATATATAACAATACTGTACATGAAAATGAGAAATGATCGTACCAAAGTTAAATTTACAGGTTTAGGGTGTCATAATATATATGTAAATATTGTTTAGCATGTAGCAAGGGGTACTTGCCTCGACGGGTCGCGAATCGAGAAAACGGAACGTAGAATGTCGGCGGGGAAACTCGCGACGGGCGCACGGTTCACGGAATGAACCCAAACGACGAACAATGGAACCACACGGGTCGGGATACCTCGCTGGAACGTCGGGTCACGTCGTCGGCATCGTCGGATTCCGGCCGAGGAATGAATAGTAAGGATCAAGACACGTAAACAAGAAGAGAAAAGAAAAATAGAGAAGAAAGGAAGTAGGATCTGAGAAAGGGTGCTCACGATAATCCGTGGGACGGGTGGTGACGGTCGACCTCGTCGACGGAGCTCCGGCGGTGGCCTACGACGACAGTGGAAGAAGTGTTTTCAGATCAAGAACCAGATCAGCAAAGAAAAGAAGAAAGGAGGAGGTGAGGGGATGTGAAACTCACCGAGGGGGTGCTTGCGAGGCCGGAGACGGGGTCGCCGGCGGCGACTCACGGCGGTGCGACGGTGTGCAGGGGGGTGCAGGTGGTCGCGTTGAAGGTGCAAGGTGCACGGGGGTCGATGAAGGAGGATGTGGATGAGACGAGGCTGAGGAGGCGAGGATTCTGGTGACGGTGGTGCCGGCGTTGGGGCTGCGGCGGCGAGGAGGGAGGCGGCGGTTAGGGTTGCGTCGCTGGGTTTGGGTTACGCTGCTGAAGGAAAAAGAAAAGGAGGGGGAAGGTGATTTAAATATAGAGGGGAGAGAGAGAGAGATCGGGGATAGAGAGAGAGAGAGAGAGATATCGGGGGGAGAGAGAGATATGAGAGTGGGGCCCATGGAGAATAAAGGGTTCGTGATTGGCTGAAGAATGATTTAGGTGTTAGGAAAATATTTAAAAAGATTTAAAGATTTAGGGGAACAGTGAAATGTATATAGTTAAGAAAATATATGATGGTTTAAAAATATTAAAATTTGGGATTTTGGCGCAAAGTAAAACATTTCCAAATCGCGCCCGGGTCGGGTCCAAAAATTTGAAATTGAAATAATAGAATTTTAAGCGGGATCCAAAAGTGAAAATGAAGTATTTTATGATCAAAAAGCATACCCCCAAAACGGACACATATACGTGCACGTAGCCATCCAAACTCGCCCGTTTCACTGAACAGGACGAGAACACGATGCACGGACGCTACAAGGGGGTTAGGGGTGTCAAGCAGGCCAAGATGAATATTTTTAATTTTATTTTAGATGCCAAAAATTGTTATATGCAGAAATGAATTTGCCAGGTAAAATTTACAGTAAGTAACAAACAAGCAAGATAAATGAAATGAGTGTCACACTACGTTCAAACGGTAACTGAAATTAGTAGCATTGGACTCGGGTGTTACATTATACCCAACTACAAAAAGAATTTCTTCCTCGAAATTCCAAGAATACAAAGATAGAAAAACTATACGAAAAGATGAGGAAACTTCTGCCGGATTTCATCTTCTCGTTCCCAAGTGGACTCTCCATACGAGCGATTACCCCAAGAAACGAGTACAAAAGGGATCACCTTGTTCTTAAGAACATTTTCCCTTCGATCCACGATTCCAATCGGTCGCTCCTCAAAAGTCAAGTCTTCTCGTGCTGTTAGCTCCGAATGATCCAATACGTGCGTTTCATCTCGAACATACCTACGGAGTTGAGATACGTGAAACACATCGTACACATTTGCCAAGGACTGCGGTAACGCCAAATGATACGCTACCTCACCAACACGCTCCAAGATCTCAAAGGGTTCAACGAATCGAGAACTAAGCTTTCCTCGACTTCCAAAACGAATCACTCCTCTAGTCGGTGATATCTTCAAGAATACAAAATCACCCACGGAGAACTCTAGAGGTCTTCTTGACGGGTCTGCCCAACTCTTCTGTCGGTCTTGTGCTGCCTTCATACGATTTCTGATAGTGTTCACTTTCTCAACTGTCTGCACAACCAAATCCCAATAATTTCCGTTCACCGACATCGTCCCAACAAACAGGTGAACGACATTTACGACCATACAATGCTGCAAATGGAGCCATCTGGATAGTTGCCTGAAAACTGTTGTTGTAAGAAAACTCCACCAAATGTAGATGATCCTCCCAAGAACCCTTGCAGTCCAACATGCATGCTCTCAACATATCCTCAAGAGTTTGGATCGTTCTCTCCGACTGAACATCAGTTTGAGGATGATAAGCTGTGCTAAACTTTAATCGAGTCCCCAAACTTTCCTGTAAACTCCTCCAGAAGTGTGATAAGAACCGAGTGTCCCGATCGGACACAATGCTCGCCGGTACTCCATGCAATCTTACAATCTCTTGCATGTACCGTTCTGCCAAAGTCTCTGTTGATTGACCAACCCGGAAAGGAATAAAGTGAGCTGCCTTGGTCAATCGATCAACAATCACCCATACTGCATTGTTGCCTTTTGGACTCCGCGGTAAAGCCGTCACGAAATCCATGGTTATATGTCCCACTTCCATTGAGGAATCGGAAGTGGTTGCAATAAACCAGCAACCCTTTGGTGTTCAGCCTTAACTTGCTGACACACCAAGCACTTTGCCACAAGCGAGCAATCTCCCGTTTCATGCCTTCCCACCAGAATTGCTGTCGAATATCTCGGTACATCTTTGTGCCTCCAGGATGTACAGAATAAGCTGAACTGTGTGCCTCCTTCATAAGCTCTTCACGAATATCTCCCTTTGGCACACACAAACGACTACCATACCTCAACGAACCATTTTCGTGGATCAATAAATCTGTTCGTAGTCCGGCTTCAACCTGCTCTCGAGACTTTTGCAGTCTAGGATCCTGCGATTGTGCTGCTTTAATATTCTCGATCAATGACGAATGTACTTGCAGCTGCATCAACTGTCCATTAGAATGCGGTAGCACAACCTCCAAGTCAAATCTTCGAAAATCTTCAACGAGCTCCTTCCGCGTAGTTAACACCTGAATTGCTGGTAACCGACTAAGCGCATCCGGCACGACACTAACCTTCCCCGGATGGTACTTAAGATCAAGATCGTAGTCAGCCATCAGCTCCAACCATCTACGCTGCCTCATATTAAGCTCCTTCTATGTGAACACATACTTCAAGCTCTTATGATCAGTAAAAACTTCGACCCTTTCGCCCAAAAGGTAGTGTCTCCAATTTTTAAAGCGAAAATCATAGCCGCAAGTTCCAAGTCATGAGTTGGATAATTCTTCTCATGGGTCTTCAACTGTCTCGATGCGTACGCTACAATCTTCCCATGCTGCATCAAAACACATCCCAATCCTTTCCCAGAAGCGTCGCTGTGAATCACCAATCCTTCGGAATTGTCTAGCACGGTCAGAATAGGGGCGGTTATCAACTTTTGCTTCAACGTCTCAGAAGCTAACGCACATTTGTCCGTCCATACAAAAGGTACCTCCTTGCGCGTAAGCTTGGTCAACGGCTCCGCCATACGAGTAAAGTTCTCCATACAATCTTCTGTAATATCCGGCGAGTCCAAGAAAACTTCTTATCTCCGCAACATTCTTTGGAATCGGCAAATCTCGAACTGCTGCAATCTTTTCTGGATCGACGGCAATTCCATCGCCAGACACAACATGCCCCAAAAACTTTACTTCCTCTAGCCAAAACTCGCACTTGCTCATCTTCGCATACAACTTCTCTTGTCTCAACGTTTGCAGTGCGATATTCAAATGCTCAGTATACTCTTCAAAACTCTTCGAGTAAACCAGAATATCGTCAATGAATACCACAATAATCTGGTCCAAGAACGGTGAAAAGATTCGGTTCATCAAGTCCATGAATACTGCCGGCGCATTCGTTACTCCGAAGGGCATCACTAAGTACTCGTAATGTCCGTACCGAGTTCGAAACGCCGTCTCGCAAATATCTTCTGCTTTCACTCGAACCTGATGATATCCGGATCGCAAATCCAGTTTCGAGAATACCCTTGCGCCACTAAGCTGCTCGAAAAGATCGCCAATGCGAGGGATCGGGTACTTGTTCTTAATAGTCACCCGGTTTAATTCTCGATAGTCGATGCACATCCTTCTTGTACCATCCTTCTTCTTTACTAGAAGAACTGGAGCTCCCTAAGGAGAGTTACTGCTTCGAATCCAACCTTTTTCAAGCAATTAAATAACCTGTTTCTTGACTTCTTCCAACTCTACTGGTGCCATTGGATAATATGCTTTGGATACTGGCGCTGCACCGGGAATAAGATCAATTGCGAACTCCACGTCTCGCTTCGGCGGTAAACCCGATATATCTTCAAACACGTCCATAAAATCACGAACAACAGCCGGCTCTTCACTTTTATCAACCTCCATTGATGCAAGAATATCATTTGTCGGCCTAGCCCTAAACTCGACTGGCCCGACAGAACTGCTTCCTCCAGTGAAGCCAAACTCGGGATGTCCGGGAATCTGAAAAATTACCTTCCTTGCCCTACAATCAATGTGAGTGTGGAAAGTGCCAAGAAAATCCATTCCCAAGACGACTTCGTAGCTGCCTGTATCAATCACCAAGAATTCTGCAAAAAGCTCCCGTCCGCACACAACAACTGTACAGTCTTTACATTCCCTACTAGCTATGATTTTCCCATTCCCAGTGTGTATGTCCCAGAAACTAGACAGGGTCGTGTGGTCAATCGAGTGTGTAGTTAAAAACTTGGATGACATAAAACAATGGGATGCACCAGAATCAAATAACGCTAATGCGGGAAAACCATGAACTAGTAGAGTACCTAAAACAACTTCTCCTGACGCCTTAGCTTCTTCTGCTGTCAAGGTAAAAGCTCGAGCCTGATTAGGTCCTTGATTCAGCTGTTTCTGTCCTTGGAACGGTCTCTGCGGAGGCTTCTGAATATCATCCCTCGTGCGAAGCTTCGACGGACAAGCACTAACGGCGTGATCTGCCGCTCCACAAACAAAACAGAGTCCCAGCCTCCTTCGACAATCCCTTCGCACATGTCCGTGTACATGGCAGTAGTTACAAATCACGCTCCTTTTCCGATCAACCACAATTGTTTTCTTCATTGGTGCTATGCTGAGTCTGTTCACCGGAACACTTCTACGTACGGACGTTTGGTTCAGTGCAGACGCCGGTTTCAGCTCGGTCTGTCTCTTTAGATTCTCCAGCATTCCCCTTATCACTCTATGCATGGCGGCTTTGTCCGCACGTCTTTGGTACATCTTCAAATTCTTACCGGCCATATTCTTGGAATCAAAATACCCAACATTAGCATGATGATAGATTTAAAATATAGATCAAGGCTAGAACTCCAAGATACTTAAATACAGTGCCGCATTGTAACTATGCCGCGGTATCATAGCCACAATTACATAACTCCACCCAAGTCGCCTAAGTCGTAGAGATAACAAGGAATCGGGTTTTCGAGTCGATATGCAAAGGAAGTTTGCACATCGTAAAAGATATAATCAGGAAGAATGTGATTCAAGAATGGTGAAACGGGAAGGTGGCAGGACATGTTTCCTAAACACGGGTATTCTGATTCGCGTATTGGGTACAATACCCAACTACAAAAGAATCAACCCGACTAACCTATGTCTCTGATACCAAAAGAACCATGTCACGCCCCGCTTCCCAGAGTACGCTGAAATGGGCATGTGACATAGCCAACCATGCTACCTGTGGGTAGGAAGTATCCATCCACAGTCACATTACGGCTGTAGAGATATCAAGAACAAAATAAAACTATCTAAAACATGTCCATAATCCAAGATGATATGAGTCAAGAATAATAAAATGCGGAAGCGAAAGATCCAATCCAAATAACTGGAATGTATGTCCCATAATGCGGGCTCACATCAGGAATAAAATGCAGGAAAGAAGAACTAACTACTGCTGAACTCACAGCTCAGCCTGCTGGCTGAAGTACTCCTGCTCGGACTGCAACAGCGGTACGGAATCTGGGCCATGCAAAACCCAGACGTCAGCGCGTCATGTCATCAAATAATAACATAATAAACAGGCAATGCGAATATAACCATGAATAAAGCAAGGGTAACAATGATATGAATCAGAGCAGTACAGGGTAGTGTGCAGTGGGTAAACTGGATTGTTCTATTAGGTTCTCTGTTCTAAAGTCTTTGAATCAAATTGATGAATTATCGATGTAACTCAATAGTATCCCGTGCATGCCCGGGACCACGGTCTAAGACTCTCGGGATGAAACCGAGACGTGCCGCTAGGCACTAACAGGGAAAGGATAAAGACCAAAGATGTCAGCAGCATCGTCACGAGGCGGGCATGGCCTCTAAAACTGATCAGTACAGGTAGTGAACTGTTGAGTTACAAGTCAGGTTCCACCTTTGATTTCCCCATACCCCTAAGTTATATGTGTAAGTCAAGTCAGGTATCCAGAAATCAAGAATCTAATGCCAACACAGGATCAGGTAAACAGGTTTGTCTGGATAGACAACAGGAACGGTCCATGAGGACTATATGTCAGGTTTGTTGGCATTAGACACAAGATCAGGTAACGGGTCAAGTCATGGTACATCAGGTCAAGTCAAACAGTATACGGTACCATGTCGGGTAGACCAATATACATGTAGCAAGTCAGGTCAAGAGGTAAACAATATCATGGGTGTACTCACAATCAGTTATACAAGCAAGCATGGTTATCATCAACATGATATAAGCAATGAATTAAGCAATAGGCAGATTTACTCAATGTGCAGTACAGTTATCAGTTGTGTCACAGAGATGATTTCAATGTTATGCGAATGCAGTATGACAATTATGGCCTTTTAATCATGTTAACAAGTTTAAGAACTTTAGAGGTGCAATGGTTTATATAAAGGTTCAATACAGCTATTACAGGTTAAAATGCATACGAGTGTCCGAATGGAACAAAACTATAGAGATAAATGCCATAAGCTATGTCAATATTAAAAATGTGTTTAAACAGGTAAATGTGGTTATTAGGTTCAATTGCAAACTGTAGGTTCCAAGTTTAAAGATAAAATGATATATAACAATATTGTACATGAAAATGAGAAATGATCGTACCAAAGTTAAATTTACAGGTTTAGGGTGGCATAATATATATGTAAATATTGTTTAGCATGTAGCAAGGGGTACTTGCCTCGACGGGTCGCGAATCGAGAAAACGGAACGTAGAATGTCGGCGGGGAAACTCGCGACGGGCGCACGGTTCACGGAATGAACCCAAACGACGAACAATGGAACCACACGGGTCGGGGTACCTCACTGGAACGTCGGGTCACGTCATCGGCATCGTCGGATTCCGGCCGAGGAATGAACAGTAAGGATCAAGACACGTAAACAAGAAGAGAAAAGAAAAATAGAGAAGAAAGGAAGTAGGATCTGAGAAAGGGTGCTCACGATGATCCGTGGGACGGGTGGTGACGGTCGGCCTCGTCGACGGAGCTCCGGCGGTGGCCTACGACGACAGTGGAAGAAGTGTTTTCAGATCAAGAACCAGATCAGCAAAGAAAAGAAGAAAGGAGGAGGTGAGGGGATGTGAAACTCACCGAGGGGGTGCTTGCGAGGCCGGGGACACGGGGACAGGGTCGCCGGCGGCGACTCACGGCGGTGCGACGGTGTGCAGGGGGGTGCAGGTGGTCGCGGTGAAGGTGCAGGGTGCACGGGGGTCGATGAAGGAGGATGTGGATGAGACGAGGCTGAGGAGGTGAGGATTCTAGTGACGATGGTGCCGGCGTTGGGGCTGCGGCGGCGAGGAGGGAGGCGGCGGTTAGGGTTGCGTCGCTGGGTTTGGGTTACGCCACTGAAGGAAAAAGAAAAGGAGGGGGAAGGTGATTTAAATATAGGGGGGAGAGAGAGAGAGATCGGGGATAGAGAGAGAGAGAGAGAGAGATATCGGGGGGAGAGAGAGATATGAGAGTGGGGCCCACGGAGAATAAAGGGTTCGTGATTGGCTGAAGAATGATTTTGGTGTTAGGAAAATATTTAAAAAGATTTAAAGATTTAGGGGAACAGTGAAATGTATATAGTTAAGAAAATATATGATGGTTTAAAAATATTAAAATTTGGGATTTTGGCGCAAAGTAAAACATTTCCAAATCGCGCCCGGGTCGGGTCCAAAAATTTGAAATTGAAATAATAGAATTTTAAGCGGGATCCAAAAGTGAAAATGAAGTATTTTATGATCAAAAAGCATACCCCCAAATCGGACACATGTACGTGCACGTTGCCATCCAAACTCGCCCGTTTCACTGAACAGGACGAGAACACGATGCACGGACGCTACAACGAGGTTAGGGGTGTCAAGCAGGCCAAGATGAATATTTTTAATTTTATTTTAGATGCCAAAAATTGTTATATGCAGAAATGAATTTGCCAGGTAAAATTTACAGTAAGTAACAAACAAGCAAGATAAATGAAATGAGTGTCACACTACGTTCAAACGGTAACTGAAATTAGTAGCATTGGGCTCGGGTGTTACATAAAGTTTGCAACGAGCATTCGATCAGGATGTCGGGAATCTTGTTGAAATGCCGACTTGATATTGAAAAGTGTTTTCGATAAAGAGACTAAAATGCGGGGTTTATAATTGTTAGGCATGCGATGTCTAAGAAATTCATTTCGTTAGGCATGCGATGTCTAAAGAGGTTGCGTATTCCAACTGTTGTAGTTTTACACTTTCTTTTCTGCGACCGTAAGCGTAGTATGTGGTGTATCACCGGCTTCGTTGCTATACATCAACGACAATCGGGATACGCATACTTGCTTACGTTGATGATATGAGATATTATATGTTGTTGTGATATATTGTATTGGATCGTCGCGTTTGAATAGCCGGGGGTTTTATGTGAGATGAGAGTTTTCTTTTTTCATTCATGTAAAATTCATTTGTATGTAATATTCTTTTATTGGGGCACTTCCGGGCTGAGGATGATGTCACCATTGTATATTATTTACTTTTCCGCATTAGGTAGACCCAGGACGGGGGGCATAAGTAACTGGGTTCTAGGGTCCAGTGGGAGACAATCTCGGGGAGTCGAGACTGGGTCTCCTAACCCTAGAATTGGCAGTGTTACTTGCCGCTCTCATAGGGGTTTAGTGATGTGGGTTTGGCTATTCATCACGACCGTGGAATCCGTGTTTTATGCAGGCTCGTATTAAAACACGGACGTCCTAGTATATCCAATATTTCATATATGTTTCTTCTGCTGCAATGTTCTGTGATGAGATCATATTACAGCCTGAGACGAATGTTTATATTATATATATGAGATATATGTTATATTGCAGATTTCGTTTCAAAAGAGATGCTTGTGAAGCATAATAAAATGAGACTTCATTAATGAGATTAATAAAATAAAAGAAACCTAAGATGTTGTAGAAACTTGTCTCAAAAACTGGTAGCTTTAGTTTTTGCTTTGCATAGCGGTGTTCCTTATAGAACATCCAGCACCTTATTCGATAAGGAAAGAGCCGAGATCCCTTCACCGGGAGTGACCTCTTTAGTGAAACTAGCAGATGCTACAAACTCGGTTTGTCTTTTGATTGCTTCTATAGTTTTTGCTTTGCATAGTAGTATATATGATATACCCTGCACCTTATTCGATGAGGAAAGGGCCGACGATCCTTTCACCGGGAGTGAGCTCTTTAGCGAAACTAGAAAAGCCTCAAAAACACTTCATTTAAAATCACTCAATTCTACAACGATATAAAGTTCATTACGCAAAGGGTTTTCTTAAAAACCTGTCGTAGCCCTCCGTCATTTCAGATAAGTAATAGTTAGTATTCGTGCTGCGTTTGTTGACTCAGTCAAGACGTAGTGTGCGGTAGCTGATTAGTGCTTATCTGCAAAGCATATGATGCGATTGGATTAGGGTAGTCGTGCGGCTTTGTTGACTCAGTCAAGGGTCGTGCGGGTGGGTTTAATTCAATCGGGAAATAACGGGTTGAACTTTACTTGAGGTCTATGGTTTGTTGACTCAGTCAAGGTCATAGATCGCTTGGGGCAAAATATTATTGGGAATTTCAAGTGTTGAAATTTGCAATGAGATTGCATACCTTCTATGAGATAGTTGGATCCCGATACCCGCTGCGAGTAAGAGTTACTCCTAGAAGAGTTTTATACATTACAATTAGCCGATCAAGTAGGTGTCTAGAAAGGTGTCAACGGGGTTACGCCTCTGCGAAAATGAGGTTTACTTTAATTAGGTTCGTGCGAAAGCACGGGGAACCTCCCTCAAAGTACCGGCACTGGCCTGGCTGAAAGATTGGCGAACTTATAGCGTGAAATTAATCCCGGCTAGTCTTTCCTTTTAGGGTTTGAAGGAAGATTTGACAAAAACAGTGGGAGACATCCTGATTAGATATATTAGATAACCAATCTAATCTTGCAAGAGCATACGCTGAGTGTTTTCTTCTCTCTCTCCAGGTAGCGACCATATCACGCCTTAATCAAGATAATAATACGAATATATTGACCGAACCCGCTTGTTATACTGAGCTGGGGAACGTTGGTCCCGCTCCAACTTATAATTGTTATAAGACAGAGCAGGAAATTGGGGATTACCAGAATTCCCGTGCCGCCCAAACGAAGAAAGTGTATACTGATGCATCTTCTTCGGGTGTGTTCATTACAGAGAACTGTTTCTCAGTATCCTTTACGTCCTGGGTATTTGATACCGGATCAGGATCCCACATATGTAATTTGTTACATGGGCTACAGATAGGTAGAGAACTGAGAACGGATGATAAGTTTCATGAAATAGAAACGGTGCAAGTGTTGCAGCCAAGTCTGTTGGTCACTATCACCCTGTATTACCAGAATACATTGATTCTGAACGAATGTTATTAGATACCGAACCTGATATACAAAATCATATTGGTCTCTTTATTAGTAAAGAAAGGATATAATTTTGTATTGTTGGATAATGTTTTGAACATTTCCTATATCAAGAGTTGATCGGTTCAGGCACGTTATCTAAAAGCGTTGACGTTCTAAATCAAACTATAGTTCTTAGTATACGGAACACACACAAGAGGAAGAGTTCAGAAATGAACGGATCCTTCTTGAGGCATTGTAGACTAGGTCATATCAATGCGACCCGACTAACAAAGTTACATTTAGATGCATATTTAAATTTGTTTGAATTTACATCTTGTGAAACTTGTCGGTCATGTCACAAAGATAAGATGACCACAACTCTGTTTATTGGAAACAGAGAAAGAGTTAGTGAACTCTTGGGATTGATACATGTTGATGTATGAAAATCCCTTGTCTACACATGCCAAGACCGGTTCTTTGTACTTCATTACATTCTCTGATAATCTCTCAAGATTCAGACATGTGTTCCTGTTAAAACACAAGTCTGGAACTTTCGAGAAATTCAATGAATATAAGTTAGAATTAGAGAACAAAAAACGGGTATAAGTATTATGTCCTTTGATGAGATCAGGGAGGAGAATACTTGAGCACGGAATTTCTGGACTATTCTAAAGGAGAATGAGATTCTCTCTCAGCATTACTCCTCCGTACACCATAGCACGATGGTATATCGGGGCGGAGCAAAGCACCCTATGTGATATGGTGTGCTCTATGATGAGTACTACTGAGTTTCCTATTTCCTTTTGGGAGTTATGCACTTGAGAAGCTGCATACCTATTGAATAGGGTTCAAATCAAATCAGTTGCCTACCACTTCATATGTGATATGGAAAGGGAAGAGCCCATATCTTAAGTTTGTTAAGATTTGGGGTTGTCCGGCCTATGTCTAAAAGCAAAATCCGGACAAGCTCGAGGCAAGGTCAGCTCTGTAAAACTGGAAGTAGTTCCAGCTATACAAACTGAAGCTGATGATTTGGTAGAACCAAAGGATTCAGTAGTTTCCAACGAACTTCAGCCTCTCCGCCGATCTAGTAGGGTTCCTCACCCACCAGAGAGATACTTCGGTTTCTCTATGACAGTGGGGCGAGAATTGCATCATGAGATGATGACCCAACTAGTTTCGAGCTGGCTATCGGGAGTGGGACTCTGTAAGAATGGCTGGATGCTTAGCGATCTGAGATGGAATCCTTATACACCAACGAAGTATGGACTTTGGTTGCTTTATCTGAAGGGTTAAATCCCCATCAGGAGCAAGTATATCTTGAGAAGATTACTTTGTGTACATGGAAAAGTTGAGACTTTCAAAGCTATGCTTAAGTCCATCCAGTTCCTACTTGCCACGGCTACATACCATGACTACGATATCTGGTGGATGGGTGTCATGACAGCTTTTCTAAATGATGTTTTGGTAGAGAGCGTCTATAAGTACACAGCCAGAGGGCTTCGTAGACAGTGGGAGTAGCGGAAACGTGTGCAAGATGTTTTATGTGATAAAGCAGGCATCGCGAAGTTGGAACGTCTGTTTTGATGTGGTAGTCAAAGAGTTTGACTTCATCAAAATGGTAGATGAACCTTGTATATACAAAAAGGTAGTAGGGAGTATGGTGGTGATCCTCATAGAGTACGTGGATGACATACTCTTGATAGGGAAGGAGTTTCCTATGCTACGCTCGGTCAATCTCCGCTTATCACAAGGATTCTCTGTTCCCCTCCGAACGGCGGCCAAGACGACTGAGAGACGTCTTGCCTGAGATTCGGGACAGATGCTATTTGGTTTTATCCGTCCACCTCTCCGAAGATGCCAAGTTGATTTATGGCACCGTGTATCGGAGGTTTAGACGGATGCGGCCGATGTAGCAGACTTCGTCAGATTCCCCCTCGCTTGAAGGGTTTTTGATTGTGGGACGCTCTTCCCTGCAGGCGCAAGCCCCTGCAGTTAATTACGCTACCGCATCGCGGTAACAACTTTCTCCTTCTCTAGAATTTCACTTTGTGTCGTGTGTGTTTGTTTTGTTTGTGGTTGCCCGTGGATTGTATACGGAGACTAAGTTATGCCGTCGCCCGTAGGACGTGGATTAGTCCAAATCCGTATTTACTTAGATTTGGGTTTGGTGTTTTGGTTTAAGGATACGTTAGCCATATTGAGGCTAAGATCGACTTAAACTTTTGTTAAGGATACGTTAGCCTAATCTCCAGACTAAGATCAACTTAACGGGATCGTTTAGATCCAACAAAAGAGCAATTGGCTCTATTGTTTAGTTTAATGACGTTGCGGTCAATTTCCAGTTTAGGGACATGGTGGTCCATTTCCAGTTTAGGGGACATGGTGGTCCATCATTCCCATTTGGGGACGAACATTAGTTTAAGGACATTTCGGTCCAACATTCCCATTTTGGGACGAACATTAGTTTAGGGACGTTTCGGTCCACGAGTTTAAGGACCCCGCAGTCCATGTTGATGTGTGGTTGTCGGGACCCGTCACCTCTCTGACGTCGTTGAAGGATTACAACGATAGGAGTCAGAGGAGTTCGGAGATGTACCCTCAAACCGGATGTAAATTGATTTATGAGGGCAGCCGTGCTCAGTCAATTTAATTTGAGGACTTACGGCCATGATTGGGCTAAATCCAGTTAGAAAATATTTAACATTTTTATTTGTCTTAGGCCTATTAGGCCTATGCTAGGGCTTTGCTCCTTTTTAAATAATGCACTGCATTTCTTATTTTGTTTGGGCTCTGCCCTTTTATAAATGATGCAGAGCATCAATTTTGTTTGGGCCCTGCCCTTTTATAATGCATTGCATTTTGTTTTGGCCTGCTAGGCCTTTTTGATTTGGGCTTAGCCCTGCAGTGCATTTGTCAGGCGCTTTGCGCCAATCATTGAGCGCAAGCGCTTGTGGTGGTGACACGTGTCATGCAAGCGCAGTGCGCTGCCGACACGTGTCGCGCTCTGATGAGCGCAAGCGCAGCAGCGCAGTGTGCTGTGTCAGTGCGCAGCAGCGCAGTGTGCTGTGTCAGTGCGCTGCGCTGCGCTGCTGACACGTGGCGCTCTCTGGTGGCTTGCGCCAACGCAGGAGCGCAACAGTACAGTTTTTGCAAGTGCACGGCACTGTTTTAGCTTTAGATCAATTTTAGATCAAAGAAAACAAGTTTTTCTTGTTTTCAAAGAACCAGTGGTTCATAAAAAGTGCAAGGCACTGTTCTTATTTATTTATTTTTTATTGAAGATCATTGATCTTGTTCTTAGATCAATGATCTGTTCATAAGAGAATCTTCTCTTTTTCTAAAGATTTTTTACCTTTTCTTTTTGTTTTTGAAGAGTTCTCTCAAATTCTTCAGAGTTCTTTTCTTCTCGATCTTGATGATTCTTGATGTTGATTCTTATTTGAGTTGGGGTCTAGGGGTCTTTATATAGTGCCCATAGATTTGTTAAGTTTGTTAAAGAGATCCTTCTCTGAGTGATTTGGGGAATTTTCCCCACCGTTGGATCTTTGATCTAAGAGCTTCTGTTTTACAGAAGACAGTCTTCTTGTTTTAATAAGAACAGAAGAATCTTACTAGAATTTAATTCTGTTTGGCACAAACGCTCCAGCGTGTGACACGTGTCACGCAGCGCGCAGCGCAGCTGCGCTGACACGCGTCACGCTGCGCGCAGCGCAGCTGCGCTGACACGCGTCAAGCGGCGCAGCGCTTGCGCAGAAGCAACTGCGCTGACACGTGTCGCGCAGCGCAGCGCTTGCGCAACTGAAGCTTTGCTTCCTTTAATTTTGTTTCTTTAATAGAGCCTTGCTCTGATTGGGCGCACTGCCTTGGGCGCTGCGCTGACGTATCAGCTTCTGACACGTGGCGCGTTGCGCGCAGCGCACGGAAGTTGAAGCGTTGCTTCAAAATTTGAATTTTTGAAATTCAAACAGAGCCTTGCTCTGATTGGGGAAACATTCTCCATATAGGATCAAGGTGATACCTCCTAAATCCCGGGTTTTGGATCTATGAGATAGATCTAATTGGATGTTACGATTCTCACTAGTTGTAGTGAGATAGTATCAAACGATCCTGGGAAGAATTACTGGAAAGGTTACAGGGTGATAAGGACGACTGAATGTCAGTCGAAGGCATTGTCTTTACCCTCAGTGGAGGGACGGTATGTTGGAAGAGTTCCAAGCTACCGTGACTTACTAGACGATTAAACGCAAGACACATCGTTACCAAGGATGCTACCAAAGAGGCAGTCTGGATATATAAGTTCATAAGATGAACTTCGTTCCTACCATTGTGTGACAATGGAGTTGTGGCTTTAGCCAAGGAACCCCCGTCCCATCAGAAATCCAGATATAATTCTTAGGCAGTATCACCTGATCATGGAGATGGTTGATCTTCAGGGAGATCGAGGTTAGGAGAGTAGACACAGAGGACAACAGCGCGGATCCACTCACAAAGGCCTTTTTCCCAGTAGAGACTTTTATGGGTTGGTTGAGTATGAGATACTTCAACCACAGCTAATTGTTGGGTATGTGATACCACAACAGATGGCCCTAGTGCAAGTGGGAGATTGTTAGTTATATGTATGCCTTAGAGGCCATTACTGTACATACGATGTATATTGTAATGGATGCTTGGACATATATAGGGAGGACTTTCTTGCTCGACATGATAGTATGCTATCTGGTTGTACTTTATCTTAACATGTACTCTGATTGTCTCTATGTTACATGTTGATAAAGCCCTTAGGATATGTACTCGACTACTGGGACTATGATGAGATCATACTAGTGGGGCCACGGTAGTCGACGAGTACATCCTATAACTGTTCCTAATCGAGGGTGTATCGAGACAGGGCATCGATACAACAGAGTAGACTAGCGTATACGCATCTTGACCCATATGATGGGCGATGGATGATCCCACATCCATCGGTGTTTGACATCAAGGACGGTTTACGGGTGCTCAGTGGAGACTGGGTACACTGGACGGACTCGCCGAGAACTCCCAGATGGTATTATACCTCACGTCAGATGGCAGTTCTCCGGTGACACTGGTACAGAGTAGTCTGTTGACCCGAGATCATCATAGAGTCTTGTGTGATTCCCACTGTGCTTTGATTTCCATCATACCACGTCCAAAAAGGCGTGAAAAAAGGTGGCTTTTGGGTACAGTCCCAAATCACATGGATGCAATGAGTGATATGAGGGGATTCGTCTCTCCCGGTATAGGGAGTTGATGTTGTGCTGTGCTCGATTGGCTATAACCGGAAATCCCTGGCCAGGGTTGCTGAGATCTACTGGTAAGTGTTATCAGTAGTTTCTCGAACTGTTATAGAGCTCATATCGACACGACTTATCGAGCTACTGGGGTCTGACGTTTACCACCCCTAGGCGAGATATGCGACATATCAGACAACGAGACCGGACTGTACATGAGTGTTACTGATTGGATTCATAGGAGAATGTACATGCTTGCTTGTTGATCTTCTGAGCGCTCAATACCTGGGTGGCTGTTACGTTCAGCTGACCGCTTGGAGCTTGTGGGTGTTTGAAATGATCATCACCTACTGCCGGCGTATTGACGATTCTTTAGAGTCCTACACAGAGGTTTCTTGACTCAGGAAAAACGGAGTAAGAGCACATATGTGATATGTGCGGGACCGAGAATAATGCGATATGTGATACCGTATTGGATTCTCGTGATATGAGATATCGGCCGGGTATATGTGATATAGCCGAGTCATCGTATTAGTCGGTTATATGCGATATAGCCGGATTGTCGGATCAAGTGTTGATTCGATAATTTAATGTATAATAATATATATGATATATTAAATTACATTAACTAATATTAGCTCACTAAAAGATTCTTTTTCTCACTCGGATAATACATTGATATATATACGATATATGTTAATTGTATTATTTTATTTGGTTACAATAAATATTATATATGTGATATATAATATTGTAACATGATATGATAACTAATGCAACATGTTTAGTAGAGATTAAACAAGATTAGGGTTTGATTTGGGTTAATGCTTTCTAGATGATTCTAGAAGGTTTAGTTTTGTTTTGTGAAAGATATTTTGTTATGACTCATGCTTTAACCCAAACCCAAACCCTAACCCTAGTTAATTCTCTATATGGGTTTAGTTGACCATGGTTGCATTATTCATCATATTAATCTTTCATTGTTCATCACAAAAGGATATTCTATCATCTTCTTCCTTGAGTTCCTTCTTGGAAAAAGCTTTCTAGCTTTTTGCTAAGTGATGAAAGTGAGTGAGAATATGAAAACAAATGAGAGCAAAAATCCTACTTCATCATTCTCATCTATCCTTGCCCTTTAGATGAGGGTGTTCACTTCATTTAGTGAGTGTTAGCTTGTGTTAATAAAACTTCAAGGTAGATCATCTTTGTTATCGAAGATCGGAAGCAAGACTGTATCTTTCTCTTCGTGGAGCCTCTCGAGAGTCCGGGACACGATGATCGCAGCGAAGGGACCTCAACACGGAGCTTAAGAAGTGAAGGACCGGATCTACAAAGGTTGTAATCCCTCTCATTTAGTGTTAAAGAGTTTAACATGCTTGTTTTCTCCTAATCTCTAGTTTAAAGATCTCGTATCGGGTTGTTCGGCACGACTAATTTTTAAATCGGGCATGGTAGATGCCTCGTAGACCCTTGTGCGTGTGCCCAGCAACCCTACAAACTCTCCCTAGGGTCTATTGTTAATTTAATAAAGATCAACGGAACATTGCAGAAAAATAGGAAAGACCTCATTTATTCAAAAAGAGGTATTATGGGCTCCTCGGCCGTACATACAAAAGGAAAAAGAAAATTACAATAGCGGGGGAAGGGGGTGCAGAGAGCACTGCTCATGATACTCGGTAAAGATCTCCACCAGCCGAGGCCTCGCGAGATCCAACCTCTCCCCTTGGTTCCCCCCACGCGCTTTAACCCCGAGCCTCAACTCGTAGCACTCGCGGACGAGCGCCTCCGAGCGAGCCAGCCGGTTCGTGGAGATCAGGCCGAAGCGCCTCAGGGACCGCAGCTTTCCCATGGCCTCATCATAGAGCTGCTCGGACAGGGGGTTGTAAAGCCCCGGCGATGCCCTCCAGATGGAGTACATCAGCAACTGCAGCAGGGAGGAACGTCAGGGGAGCAGCCGGCCGAAGTGGTCCTCGATGCTCCCATATACCAACTGCACCGTGTCCTCGGTGCAATTCTGGTCATAGAGGTATACGTCTTCGAAATGGATGATCTCGGGGTTGGTGAAGGGGAAGTCCTGCATTCTCGACGCTCCGTTTACAAGGAAAGGAAGGACTAGTGCTCCTTCAGCCTAATATAGCCCGCTGCGTCCCAACGGAACTTAACGGACGCCCGCTCTCGCCCAAGAAGTCGCTGCCACGCGGCGATCATCAAGCCTTCTCTAACGGAATCGAAGTGACGCAACCCTGGCACTTTGCCTCCCCCCACATTCAATGCGCATGCTGCACGCACACCTGCCGCGACCGTTCCTTTTCCCCATACCCGCAACTGGATGGCCGGGCGAAACCTCATGAAGATTCGGCCGAGTAGCTACCCTGCCCGGTTGTCCTTAGCCGGCCTCCTCAGCCCCCCCTCCCCCCCAGCGCTAAGGATCAAAGTCCTCCGCAGAGGCAGCCGAGCGGCTCCCCTGCTCGGCTATACCTGGCCGGTAGCTTCCCTACTCGCAATGCCAAGGATCAAAGCCCTCCCCAAGAAGCAACCCAGCAGCTATCCTGCTCGGTTATCCCTGGCGGGTAACATCCCTACCGCAACGCCAGGGATCAGAAAGTCCTCCCAGAGGCAATTGAGCCCAACCATCGCTCAGCTATCCCTGGCGGGTAGCTTCCCTACCGCAACGCCAGGGATCAGAAAGTCCTCCCAGAGGCAGTCGAGCCCAACCGTCGCTCGGCAATCCTTGGCGGGTAGCTTCCCTACCGCAACGCCAGTGATCAGAAAGCCCTCCCAGAGGCAGTCGAGCCCAAGAATCCCTAGCTCGGCTATCCTTCAGGACAAAAGCCCTCGCCAAGAGGCACCGGGCAGTAACCCTGCCCGGCCAAGGGTCCTTGGTAGGCTTCTACAGCCCTTCCCGCACCAAGGACCAAAGTCCTCCCAGAAACAGTCGAGTCCTTGCTCAGCTATCCCCGACTGGTAGCTTCCTACCACAACCGACAGGGATCAAAGTCCTCACCAAGAGGCACTGGGAAGTAACCTTGCTTGGTCCCCGTCCTGAAGGATCAAAGCCCTCGCAAGAGGCAACCGGGCAGCTACCCTGCTCGGTTATCTTCGGCCGGTAGCTCTCTACCCATGACGCCAGGGATCGAAGCCCTCGCAGGAGGCGTCCGAGTGGCTACCCCGCTCGGTCATCCCAGGCTGGCAGTTGCCTACCCACGGCACCAGAGATCAAAGCCCTCGCCAAGAGGCAACCGCCCAGCTTCACTGTCCGGTCAGCCCTGCTCAGTTATCCCCGGCGGGTAGCTTCCCTACCGCAACACCTGGGATCAGAAAGCCCTCCCAGAGGCAGTCGAGCCCGAGGATCCCTCACTCGGCTATCCTTTGGGACAAAAGGATCGAAGCCCTCGCAAGTGGCAACCGAGCGGCTGCTCGGTCAACTTCAGCCGGTAGCTCCCTACCCATGACGCCAGGGATCGAAGCCCTCGAAAGAGACCTCCGAGCGGCTACCCCGCTCGGTCATCCCAGGCTGGTGGTTGCCTACCCATGACGCCAGAAATTAGAATCCCTCGCCAAAGGGCAACGGAGCAGCTTCCATCCATCCTCGGCACAAATAAGGCGGACAGCCTTCTGCCCATCGCATGCAGAGGATCCGAGCCACCAACAAGGGGCATCAGATCTATCCAAGTCTCGAGCGATCTCCCCTCGACTTCGGGGCCATGGAGACGCCTCCTTCTCAGCAGCGCTTGGCACGCTTGGAAAGTAATCGAAATCAACTCGACGGACGATCGCTAGGCAAGTAGCCGACCTGACATGGACCTGACATGGAAGCCCAATAGCGCAAGAAGAGAAATTTTACGAGCATTCTTCATGAACAAAAGACAAAGTGCAAACCGATGAAACCAAAGAAAAAGTTTTATCGCTAAGAGGCAAAGTCTTTACAAAGGGTATTTTTGGCTCCCCAGCCTTACGAAATGCCCGGAGGCTTACAAAATTCCAGAAGCAACAAAAGAAAAGGAGGAGGAAGACAGGGGCTTTAGGCCTCGGGGCCAGGAGCGACCTCGGGTCCCTCGACATCCACCACGAGGCGAGCTAGGTCCTCGGCTACTTCCTCACCAGGAATCTCCTGCCCTTGCTCATCGGCGTCCGCGAGGGTGTATTCGGCCCGGAGCTCTTCGTTGGCGAACCCCGGCACCCGGGCCTTAACGGCGTCGAGGAACTCGTGCCAGATGAGGGTCGTGGCGACGGCCAGGTCATCGTAGTAGTCTTTCGACTTCTTGTAGCCTTCCACCGCCTTCGCCGCTGAGAGGTCGGCCAACTTCGCCGCCCTCAGGTCGGCCGACTCGGCCGCCGCCCCCAGCTCCTTCCGGAGGGTTTTCACCGTCTTCTTCAGGTTGCCGGCAAACACCTAAGCGTCCTCGAGCTTGGCCTCGGCAGCCGCCGCGGCCTCGCGGTGCCGGGAGACCTCCTGCTTCTCGGCCTCCACCTCGCCCTTCAGGGTGGCGACACTTGCCATCATCGCCTCCAGCTCCCGCTTGGAGCTCTCTTCCAGCGAGGCGAGCTGGCCCGCAGCTTTCATCGTCGGGGCTATCACCTCGGCCTCCATGCGTAAGGCGAGGGCAACGTGCTGGAGAACCTGAATGGCAGGAGAGAGATCAGAAAGACGAGGGAGACACCGAATCTCAAAAAATATATAATAATAAAAACCAAGCACTTACCTGCACGGACTCCTGGGCGATGGACGCCAGCTGAGCCCTGAAGGTCCCCCCGGGGACTCTACCCCCGGCCGATGTCTCTATCTCGTGCAGCAGGCTATCCACGACGGATAGCCCCGAAGGCACTGCGAACTAGAGGCTTCCTTCCTCCACTATGATCGGCGAAGACGGTCCCCGGGATGACCTCCTCTTGAGCGGCTCTGAGGGAGAGCCGATCTCCTTCTCTGAGGCCGGGTCCTCCAGAATCCGAGCCCACTTCCGGCCCGACACTCTGCTGGGACCCGAGGCGAGATTCGCCTCCGAGCGCTCGCGGGACGCGACCACCGGAGGATAAGGAGCCGGGGCGGGCTTTGAGTAGGAAGAGCCGGCACCCCCAGCATTCGTGACTTTCCTCGGCTGGCGCATGGAAGCTCGGAGCGAGTCCATATCCATTAGTCCTGCACAAAACCGAATGTAAAGAGGTCAGCGACACAAGCAATATACAAGCCAAAAAGCAAGCCTAAACTTACCGACGAACTCAACGGGGCTGAGCCCGGCCCAACTCAGGACCCTCTCAAACAGCAGCACGTCGAAACGGGGGATGGGCTCCCACGACGCCACTCTCACCGCGACGGGGTCACTGGACTGGTTCCCCGGCAAGCATTTCTTCCTCGACTACTGTGTAGGCATGGTCCAGTCCTCGCCCTCGGGGGGGGGAACAAAGAAGAACTTCTTCTTCCAGTCGTGAATGGAAGAAGGCAGGGCCACAACCCCTATCCCGGCGGGCCCCCCTGTCGCTTTCTAAAAGAAAGGTAGACCCACCTCGGGTCGCCCGCTCGACCACCAGGGTGATTTTTCAAGACGGTGGAAGAATTAAGGAGGGAGAGGCTGAAAGGAATCACTTGTAACTTCAGGCGGATCAGGAACCCAAGGAGAATCCTCCACGAGTTCGGCACTAACTGGCCAGGGGCTAACCCGAAAAAGTTCAGCGCTTCGACGACCTCAGGAGAGAAGGGAAGGCACATTCCATCCCAAAAAGCTTCCAAGTATAGGGCGATCTCTCTGCCCCGTACTTGGTCTGCCCTCTCTCCCTCCTTAGCCAGACAAAGCGTATATCGCGGGGGGATGTGGAAGCGAGCTCGAGCATTGGCGAGCTTGTCCTCATGCCTCACCCAACACGAGGCGTCGGGGGCAGCATCTACCGCCTCCTCCCTGGGGGCTGCCCCCGCCGCACGATCCCGGGAAGAGGGCCAGACCCCTGGTCACCGGGAGGACTCAGGCTCACCTAAAAGGTCCCTGGAACCTACTCCGACGACATCTACTGACTCGACAAAGGATGACATCTAATCTTGAGAAAGAGGGTCCTCGGGAAACGAAAGCGGAAGAAAGAAGACGAGCGCCGAACAACCAGGACTTAGAACGGAGAAATATGAAAGAGTAGGGGCCCTGGAATGGGCCCCACCCTTATTTATCACAGCGAGCAGCCTCATCCAACGGCTCCCTTCGTCTCCCGCCAAAACACCTCCTCGCATCCAATGGTTCCGATTGTTCCACTTGTCGTTCCCACACTAGACCGCACCCCTATAGGCATCGCAGGTCTGCACACGTCGCGTCGGCCAACCAACGCTTGACACGTGGACTGTCACTTCAACGGCAGGAGGCACGAACCGGCGCACCTTCCTTAAATGCAGAGATCTCGCCCTGATTTGCTGACAGGAAAGACGGTTGACAGCCCGAGAATGCGTCCCGACGAAACCTTGGGAGGGAACTCACCCTGGGCGGCACGACAGTCCACTCCTGACCCGACCCGCTAGCTGATCGGGAAAAGAGTGGGGGGCTAATGATGATGCTCAATATTGGCGATCCCCAAGATCAGGACACGTGGCAGATGACGTGTCCCAGAACTCAGAAGAAAGGGCCCACAGGGACCGACCAGGCCACCCCTGTACCCGACCTACACGCACGAGCTGGCCCTCCTCGGGGCCCCATGCAAATGGGCCTCCTCGGCCCCTCAGCTCATCCCGAGCTGCCACAAAACCAAGACTCCTCGGCCTTCTCGCTCGCCCCCAAGCTCCCCAGCCGAGGACGTCTTCCTCGGTCCTCCGACCAACTCCACCGCTCATGGGCGTAACCGCCGCTCCGCAAATCTCGCCATGCGCAGATTCTCCGCCAGCAATATCCCACGTTCTACGCCATCACGATCCCCATTAATGGGCGATCCGCTCTCCACGCCGGCGTGACGTCGGGGGCATAACTGCCGGTGAGATTCTCACGCCTGTTGCTGCGTGCTACCACCGTTATATAAACCCCCATCATAGAGGGGTCAAGTAAGCCATTTTGACTCCACTTAGCCATTACGCTGCTCGGATCTGGTACTAACTTGATCGTCGGAGGGTCCTTGGTGGTTCCAAACCACCCTGGGACTTCTTTGCAGGTACTCGGCGCTAAACTCCTCAAGTCACCAATCTCCTCAAAACCCATTGAGACCCACACACAACGGGGGATCCCCTCCAGAATCCATCGGGAGATCGACGGACGACAACATCTGAAGGAGACCCGAAAAGGACTTTGATCAGGTAGTAATTTGATTTAGTTAGAATAGTAGCATATGGATTGAGGTTTTGAATGATTTTTTTTGTTAGGATAATAAAAGATTTTTAAATTGGAATTTTATGGAGATAGCAAACCATTTTAGTCGGATGGGGATTTTTAGTTAGGATAGAGAATTACTTGAGATACGACAGACAAAAAAACATCAATTTGTTTTCAAGAATGTTATATAATAGATAAATAAGATATAAAAGAAAACATAGGATAAATTATACATCCATCATTATTATTAAAGAGAGTTAAACAAATTGTTCTGACTATCCTGGGCCTTCCTTGTCTAGCAAAATGCCCACATTAGTCATTTCAGATAATAAAATAAAATATGATAAGGGCACTAAGTTAGGCTCTTAGAAATATTGTCGGCCCCGCTACTTGCTAATGGAATAAAGTGTCATGCTAAAGAACGGGAGCCACCTCTTGAGTCCATGGGACCCACTGTAAAACAATGAGGAATTTTCATAATGCATTCCAAAAGAGGGCAGATCTTTACTATAAATGAAACGATATCACTCTTCAATGCAAAAACGTCTTTTAAGTGAAGACTCCGTAGTTAAGCGTGCTCGAGCCAGGGAAATTCTGGGATGGGTGGTCTTCTAAGAAGTGGCCCCTGGTTATGTTCGGTTCGCTCCGAAAAACAAAACCGTGCGGATTCTGTGTTAAGGGACAATACCGTCTATATTAGGGGACAATACCGTCTGTGTTAGGGGTAGGTCGTGACAGAATGTTATCATAACCAGTTCCTCAGTACTAGATCTGTGGTTCGAGAACGAACCATTGTTCAAAAGTGAGGAGGATGTCGTGCTCCGGTCTTTGCTCACGGGACAAAGTGTCTATGCCAAAGTGTGGGGCCACCTCTTGAATTCGTGGGGCCACCTCTTGAGTCAGTGGGATCCACTGTAGAACAATAGAGGATTTTTCAGAATACATTCCAAAAAAGAGCAGATCTGTACTGTAAATGAAATGGCAGAATCTTCGGAATAGATTCCGAAAGAGAGAAGATCCGTACTATAAATGAAATGAAAGAATGGTATCAGAGCTAGTCTCTCAGTAGTAAGTATGTGGTTCGATGACGAACCATTGTTCAAAGATGGGGAGGATGTCGGGCTCCAGTCCTTACTCACGGAACAAAGTGCCTACGCCAAAAGGTGGGGGCCACCACTTGAATTCGTGAGGCCGCCTCATGAGTCAGTGGGACCCACTGCAGAACAATGGAGAATTTTCGGAATACATTCCGAAAGAGGACAGATCTGTACTATAAATGAAATGACAGAATTTTCGTAATACATTCCAAAAGAGAGCAGATCTGTACTATAAATAGAATTACAAAATGGTAACATAGCCAGTCCCTCGGTAGTAGGTCTGTGGTTTGAGAACGAATCATTGTTCAAAGGTAGAGAGGATGTAGGGCTCCAGTCTTTGCTCACGGAACAAAATGCCAACACCAAAGGCCGGGGGACACCTTTTGAATTCATGGGGGCCATCTCTTGAATCCGTGGAACCCACTGTAGAACAATGGGAAATCTTCGGAATATATTGTTCAAGGACGAACCATTGTTCAAAAGTAGGGAGGATGTCGAGCCCCGATCCGTACTCACAGAACAAAGTGTCTACGCCAAAGGGCGAGGGCCACCTATTGAACTCGTGGGGCCACCTATTGAGTCAGTGGGACCCATTGTACAACAATTGAGAATATTCGGAATACATTCCGAAAGAGGGCAGACCTGTACTATAAATGAAATGACAGAATCTTCAGAATATATTCCGAAAGAGAGCAGATTTGTACTATAAATGAAATGACAGAATCTTCGGAATATATTCCGAAAAAGAGAAGATCTGTACTATAAATGAAATGACAGAATCTTCGGAATACATTCTGAAAAAGAGCAGATCCGTATTAAATGGAATGACAGAATGGTATCAGAGCCAGTGTCTCGGTAGTAGGTCTGTGGTTCGAGAACGAACTATTGTTCAAAGGTGGACAGGATGTCGGGCTCCAGTTCTTGCTCACAAAACAAAGTGTCTACACCAAAGCGCGGGGGCCACCTCTTGAATTCACGAGGCCACCTCTTGAGTCAGTGAGACCCACTGTAGAATAATGGAGAATTTTCGAAATACATTCCGAAAGAGGACGAATCTGTACTATAAATGAAATGACAGAATTTTCGGAATACATTCCGAAAGAAAGCAGATCTGTACTATAAATGGAATGACAGAATGCTATCAGAGCCAGTCCCTCAATAGTAGGTATGTGGTTCGAGAATGAACCATTGTTCAAAGGTGGGAGGATGTCGGGCTCCAGTCTTTGCTTAAGGAATAAAGTGCAAACGCCAAAGGGCAGGGCCACCTCTTGAATTCGTGGGGGCCACCTCTTGAATCCGTGGAACCCACTGTAGAACAATGGGGAATTTTCGGAATATATTTCAAAAGAGGGCAGATCTGTACTATAAATGGAATGATACAACTCTTCAATGTAGATGTGCCTTTTAAATGAACCGGCACTACTGGAGCTTTAGAACTTCATAGTTAAGTGTGTTCGAGCTAAGGAAATTCTGGGATGGGTGATCTCTTGGGAAGTGGCCCCTCGGGTCTGGTTCGCTCTGAAGAAAAAACCGTGCAATTTCGGATAGAGCGGACAATACCGTTTGTGTTGGGGGTGGGTCGACGGTGCAAGAGTCCGCAATTACTATTTTAGGAAGATCTACCGCCATTCCTGCCGTCCCCGAGGGCACTCTCGTACCAGCTGTACATGCTAGGGCCGGTACTGTTTCAAATTTCAGGACACTACATCCGGTCGTGTTCACAGGTGTAGCAAGCTCAAAACTGAACAGTGGCTGATCAACATGGAGAATTTTCTGACGGCTGCTCGAATACCAGATGAAGATAAAGGGAACGTCCAGTTAGAAGATGATGCCCGCACATGGTAGTCCGTTGAGGAGAGCAGACTAGATAAGCCCATCGGATGAATAACATTCACCGAGTGTTTCCTAGACCAGTACTTTTCGACTACCTCCAAGGCAGCGATGGAAGAAAATTTTATCACTTTGAAGCAGAATGTCCGCCCTATAGACATCTATGCAGCATAGTTCAACAGGCTGAGCTGATTTTCCCCATATATCATAGCCACGGACTCTAACAGAGTTAGACGATTTCAGCAGTGGCTTGATAATGAGATTCAACAGCTGATAGCTTCACTTGACCTGAAGACTTTCGCTCAGATACTAAACGTTGCTCGAGTTCAAGAATGGTTGGCAGAAAAGGTTAAGGGTCAACGAACTGTGGATAGGAGGGCCCCAATAGTTTAAACACAAGAAGCAGCTTCCCCTCGAGGAGTGACCCTGGTTCTGAAGCAAGGGGTGGTACAAATGAAGCGCTCATTTATTCCTTAGCAACGGAGGCAGCAGGAAGCCCTGGTTTGTGGTTAATGCAAGAGACCGGGGCACCTTCAGAGGAACAGTCACTAGGCCAAAGGGCAGTGTTTATTTTGTGGATCTAGTGAACATCGGATCAACGGTTGCCCTCGGAGAAAAGAGCTACAAGAAGGAGATCCGTCAGCGTCTTCCTCATCATTTGAGTAGTTTGCCCGTTTCGTTGATTCCGTTGTGTTGTTTGTTTTCGTTCTTTTATTTTCAAAGACGAAATTTTTGTAAGGAGGGTTGTTCTCCTCCAAAGGCCGCGACGAAGACGCGATAAACGTCTTGCCTGAATTTCGGGACAGATGCTAATTGGTGCTATCCGTCCAGCTCTTCGAAGACACCAAGTTGATTTATGGCACCGTGTATCGAAGGTTTAAATGGATACGGCCGATGTAGCAGACTTCGTCAGATTCCTCCTCGTTGAGGGGTTTTTGATTGTGGGGAGGCTCTTCCCTGCAGGCGCAAGCCCCTGCGGTTAATTACGCTACCGCATCGCGGTAACAACTTTCTCCTTCTCCAGATGGTCACTTTGTGTCGTGGGTGTTGGTTTTGTTTGTGGTTGCCCGTGGATTGTATACGGAGACTAATTTATGTTGTCGCCCGTAGGGCATGGATTAGTCCAAATCCGTATCTTTCTTAGATTTGGGTTTGGGGGGTTGGGTTTAAGGATACGTTAGCCTCATTTGAGACTAAGATCAACTTAAACGTTTGTCAAGGATACGTTAGTCTCATTTTAGACTAAGATCAACATAACGGGATCGTTTAGATCCAACAAGAGAGCAATTGGGCTCTATTGTTTAGTTTAGTGACATTGCGGTCGATTAGTTTAAGGACATTACGGTCCATCGTTAGTTTAAGGACATCTCGGTCCAACGTTAGTTTAAAGACATCGCGGTCGAGGTTAAGGACATCATAGTTCATGGGTTTAAGGACCCCACAGTCCAGTGTTAGTTTAAAGACATCATGGTCGAGGTTAAGGACATCATAGTCCATGGGTTTAAGGACCCCACAGTCCGGTGTTAGTTTAAAGACATCACGGTCGAGGTTAAGGACATCATAGTCCATGAGTTTAAGGACCCCACAGTCCATGAAATGTGTGGTTGTCGAGACCCGTCACCTCTCTGAAGACGTTGAAGGATTACAACGACAAATATCAAAGGAGTGAAGAGATGTACCCTTGAACCAAGGTTGCTTGGGGATCTGTAGTCCAATTTGGAACTAAGATCAATTAATTAGATTATGAGCACATTGGCTCAGTTAAATCTGAATTGAGGACTTATGGCCAGTTTGGGCTAAGTCCAATTAAGTTTGAAATATTGGCCATTTGTTGGACCATTAAACATTTGTCTGGGTTCAATCCCACATTATTTAGCAATGCTAAACAAGAGTTTGAGGTCTCTGATAACATTTTTATCTTTGACTGAGCATTAATATTGTAGTTATGAGTTTTACTCAATTTTGAGGCTCAGTTGAAGGGGAAGCTTATGCCTCTGAAAAATTAGCCAATTTGGCTAAAAATAGTGTTAAACACTTTTGAACAATTAGTGTGAAACACTGAAAATAAAACTCTCAAATTAGTGTTAAACACTAGAAGACAACAGTGTTAAACACTGGAAATAAATACTCAAAGTAGTGTTAAATGATAGAAATAAGACTCTCAAATTAGTGTTAAACACTAGAAGACAATCAGTGTTAAACACCAGAAGACAATCAATGTTAAACACTGGAAATAAAGCTCTCGAATTAGTGTTAAACACTAGAGAAAGGGGTCATGTGGAGGCACGTGAGGGCGCCCAAAGGTGGGGCCAGATCTCCTTTTACTTTGTTCTACAAATAAGTGTTAAACACTTTTGACTTTTTGACCATCACGTGTTGGCACATGATGGGGATTTGTGTATTGGTTATTAAAGCGTTTATTAGGGGTCACGTGGTAACACGTGAGAGCGCCCAAAGCCAACATTTCCTTTTCTTTTATTCTCTCTGTTTTGGAGGTCACATAGGAGCACGTGAGGCATTGCCTCATAGCTTTTTCTTTTCATTCTTTGGGGGATCTGTTTAGAGGTCACGTGGGGACACGTGATGGAGATCTTTCAAGTCTCTTGTATTTTTAAGAATTAAATTCTTTGTAGGGTTAAATCCTAATTATGTTTTAGGGGAATTAAATTCCCATATATGTGAAAGAATTAAATTCTAAAGTAGGGTGAAACCCTAATTTTATTTTAGGAGGAATTAAATTCTTATCGATTTTAGAGAATTAAATTCTCAAGTAGGGTTAAACCCTGGTTTTTGTCTGTCTTAAAGGAATTAAATTTCTGTAAATTTAGGAGAATTAAATTCTCATATAGGGTTGAAGCCTAGTTTTATCTTGGAGGAATTAAATTCCTATAAATTGGGAGAATTAAATCCTCATATAGGGTTAAATCCTAGTTTTGTCTTTGGAAGAATTAAATTCTCTAAACTCAATTCTCCCTCTAAGTTTTGGATCTGCATGGCAGAATCTCAACCCGATGAGAATTAAATTCTCAACTTATGGGGAGATTTGCTTCTGCAGATCTTCAATCAGAGGAAGAACTAAGTTTTTTTGCAGAAGAGTTAAACTCTTAGATTGAGAATTAAATTCTCTATTTGAAATTTTGATCCTTTCCCCCTTTCTCACTTAGGTTTTCTTTCTTGAGAATTAAATTCTCTTTTCTTTTCTCTCTGCTTTTTGCCTCTAGAAATTTTTTAAGATCCCAAAACTCTATCCCTTTCTTCTCCTTTTGGCTCCTATTTATAGGAGAGGGAAAAGAATCAGTTTGTTTGGTAAATCTTTCATTGAAAGATTTTGTTTGTTTTCATAACAAATATGATCCTTTAGATCACTCAGTGAATTTTATTCACCATTGGATTTTTAATCCAAAAGATATTATGTTTGTAATTTTTGGTGAATTTTAGGGAAATCTTTCCTTGTCTAAAATCTTTCCATAAATTGGTGATTTTTAATCACCATTGGATTTTTAATCCAACGGTCCCCCATAATGCTTTTTTGTTTGGAAAGATTTGGAGAAATACTTTCCCAGTTAGGGTCTTGGATTTCTCTTAATTAGAATTTAATTCTATCAAGTTATAAGGGCTTTCAAAGCATATCACGTGTTGGCACGTGACCCCTTCTTATTCAGAATTTAATTCTGTACTTTAATTGGGCTGAAGGATCATCACGTGTCAACACGTGACCTCTGGTCATGTGTGAGCACGTGACCCCCCTTTGGGGTCTTTCCTCAGCCACTTGTTTTACTTCTAATTGCTTAGGATTTTTAATTCTGTAAATGGATCACGTGTCAACACGTGATACCTTATTGGGGTAATCCCTGATTTTTAATCAGGGAACAAATGCCCCCACAGCGTTGCTCTCACGTGTCTGTACGTGAGTGCAACGCTGTCATTTTTTTGATCGTTGGATCTGTCTAGGGAATAGGGGAGATGAAACAATTCCCATCACATCCTATAAATGCCACCGTCCCTTCAGAAGCGCCTCCACTTTGCTCATCTTCCTCCTTGTTAACTTTTCCTTTGAGAATTTAATTCTCGTTCTTAGAGCTTAGTTCTCTGTTCCAAAAATCTTCAGAGATTAACTCTGTTCAAGAAAGACCATTTTCTTCAGGTAATGATCTTTGAACGGCTGAAGAACTTTTACTGAAATCTCCATTGGATTTTAAATCCACACCAAGGGTTTTCCCCTTTTAACAAGAACCCATACACATTTTTTTTAAGTTCTTTAAACAGAAAACCATTCAATCCTTTTAATCAACAGACCCTTTACGGTTTCTCTGGTCTTCAGGGGTCAATGGTGGTGTTTGCCTTTTTCATGGAATTTAATTCCATCTCAAAAATGTTTCTGGGAATTTAATTCCCCTTTTTCAAAAGGAATTTAATTCATATGAAGAACTTAGTTCTTCCCAGAGAGCTTCTTGGGGTTTTCTTGCCCTGAGTTGTCTCTTTGCGACCAAGAAGAAGAGGTTTGCAGTGGTGCTTTCTGGGAATTTAATTCCGTTGATTTTTGCAGAGTCCAAGATGGATTTGTTTTTGAGGAATGTGTAGGGTCATTTGAAATCCACTGTTCATTTATTGAGAATCTTCCTTTTGTCTCATAGTAATTGCTTTGCCTCATAATTAGCAAACCGCCATCTTGATTTTGTGGGACCCATGTGTTTTGTAACCGATGGTCCCATAAAATGAGTCCCCTGTCGCTTTCTTCCACTGTCTTTTCATATATATATATATATTTATAAACATATATATATATACACTGTTGGCTTCGCTCTAATAATTTCCCCTTATTTTATTTCAGGTACAATGACTTCTGTTCCGTACTTTCCTTTCACTCGCTCGGAAGCTGCTTTTCCTCAGTCACCATCTGACGAGGAAGTAATGGCTATGATCAGGGCTCATGACCCGAATCGCACCAACTTGCTTTTATGGGGGACTTGGAACGGTAACATCATCCGCGGTCGCCGAAGTTTTCTTTGCGAGATACCAACGGAGCCTACCTACCCATTCATGCCGATGGATCCTCCAAGGACTGTTTTTGCTGTGGAAATGCCGAATTGGACCCCGATGGGACAGTTTGAGCCTTCGACGACTGGCATCCCAAACTATCCGATACCGGCTATAGATATTTTGGGGCGCCGTATTTGCTAGGGCGAAGCCCAGCCATGGGAGCAGATTTATAAGATAGGGCTTACCCCTCGACACCCCACGGGCTACCTCCTTTGGGCTTGCTACATCTTGTCCGCCCATCGCGCGTGACTGCAGAGGGTTGAGCTTTATCAGGCGATATATGCATCCCTCTTCCACTACCAATCTCTTCATTTCTAGTGGGTCAAGGCCTTCCTGAACCAATGGAATCTCCCCACCAACACTTTCCTTCTCAGGGACCGCGAAGTTTCGATTTCCTTCGAAGAATTTCGTGAGATTTCGGGACTGCCGATCAGGGGGACACTTTATGAGGAATTGCTGCCTCCCGACGACTACGTCTTTGAAACCGAGCTTGCAATGCTTGACGGCCTGTCTACCGAGAACACCGTCCGCCACAAGCGCCCGAGTTTGATCAAGGCCCTGGGCTTTTTTGACAAACTGTTCACAGAATCAGAAGAGTAGGGCATCACTTTCAAGAGTTTTATCGCTTGATTCCTTCGCAGGGGTGTCCTATCGAAGACGGCTCCGAAGTTTGCGAACATTAACGACCCCTTTGGGTTTGGTTTAGACAGACGACCGACTAAGGAAGAGGACTTGCCGCAGTATTATTTTCCCATCATGTCGGCGGTATTTTTCGAATAGATTGCAGCTCCTGGTATGGATGAATAAACTTTCTTCGTGGGCTTCATCAGCGTTTGGCTCAGCTGGTTCGTCATTCACATGCATCGCCGCTTCATGAGGGCCTCGGTTATTTACCCTGCTCACCGCATTGCTGAGGGAACACGACTAGCTGTGGGCATTCCAGCGCTGGCGCATCTTTATCATGGGTCAGGCACCGTGGCTAATACCTCAACTCCAGGTGTGGATGTGGTAAACTTTTCTCTTCATTACTTCACGTCCTGGATCGAGATGCACGTATTGGGGGCATTTGCTATGCACCAGAGACCCAAATTTTATGATGCCTACACTTTTCCGCGACTCATGCGGCTGGTGGGTGCTTCTGCTCCTGACCCGACTCAGTCTGGGGCCATTCGCGTGTTGATCGCTCCCTATGCTAGTAGGGTGGCTTGGTATTCGTTGATCGGGTTCTATCTGCTGCTTCAGGTCCGATTCAACAGCTGTGCGATTTGTCGAAAGAGGAGGTACCTTCTATGAGGCCCAGGGAAGCCATGCACCTGTACGCGATCAGGCCAGGTTACCTGGTGTTTCGTCAGAACAGTGCGGCCCTTTTCATGCGGTACAACCCACACCGATTTGCCCGGCAACTTGGGTATGATCAGGGCGTCCCCTTCGAGGCATTTACAGTGGCGCCCGTCCTATCACCTGAAGCTGTTCGTGACGCTGCTCATCACTTCGTGAGGCTGAACACTGGTTCTCGCTTCATGATTCCTGAAGCTGGCCATATTCCCCGATGCGTGGGATCCTTCACGGGCTGGTACCTTCATTGGGTCAGTCCGATTATTGTTGAGGAGAAGAGGGTGCTTCTTGGATACAGCACCCCCATTCTGGCTCAGGCCATGGGAGTTCCGCCGCGACCACGTGCACCGGTTCGCTTTCCCCTGAGGTACACCAGTGTTGCGCTTATTCCGGGGGTGGCGGAGGTGGACTTCACTCCCATAGTTGGTATGCCACTGGGTACCTGGGCTCAGTCGAGGGATAATAGGGTGCCGGTAGCAGTATCATCGCCAACGGCGTCGACAATGGCCGTGTCGTCCTCAGTAGCACCACCAAGCGAGGGCGTTGGAAGTGAGGGCGTTGAAAGTGAAGTGGGTCAGCGTCGTGCCAAATCTCCACGAGGGAGGAAACGGTCGTCTTTGGGGGTCGGTTCTGGATCCAAGCGGCGGAGGTAGACGGCTACTAATCTGCTCGACTCTTTAATAGAGTCTGAGCCTATTCTTCAGGATGAGCCGTTGGCTATGCAAGAATCAGATGGCGGCCTACTTTTCCCGAGTTCATCTGCCGAAGAAGCCGCACAATTGGCTGAGGCTATACGACGTTCGCAAGATGAATCGGAGAACGTAAGGATTCCGAAGAAGCCATATCCTGCCGTCATCTTTTACAAAGACCCTCCGTGGATCCGGCGACGATTCATCGGCCCTTTGGAAGAATGTGGCGAAAGGGCCCTTAAACAGGCTGTTTCGGCCGACGCCGAGGACGCGCTTTTACTGTGGACCGGTGGCCACGAGTCCACCCTCGGACCTCGGCGAGCACATCTCCTTAGGCAGGAGCGTCGGCTTGAACAAGCCATACTGGAAGCTCCCTTGCGCATCGGTATGTTCCTGTATTTCTTTGTAATATTTCATATTGTTTGCATACATATATATGTATCCTTATCTTTGTACAAACTTTGCAGGGACTTCGGCGGTGGCGGAGGCTCTAAGTCGTGCTTTGACCATAGAGTCTGCTGATATCCCCAGTGAAGCACCAATCAGTGTGGAGGGGGTTGATGCAACTGTTGCTCTTGCGACAGAGTCTCCTTCGGTGGTTCCCGCTCCCAAAGTACTTGCTCCCTTGGGGGAGGCACCTTTGCCGGTCGCCGCTCCAATGGCTCTTCCTGAGGACGACTCGGAGACTAGGGCACAGGTAGTCGAGGCTACCGTCCTTTCGTTGGAGCCTGCAGTGGCAGCCGCTGCTCCTTGCTCAGAGGCCGTTGTACCGGTCTGCGTCTCCGATGATGTGCCCGAGGCAACAGAGGAGGCCATTGAAGCTGCTATCCCTCCGGCTCAGAATGGAAAGAGCGTCGAAGGTAGCTTTCTATATTTTAAATTAGTAATCTTTCCATTATCTGAACCCTTCTGTTTTTTCAGAATTGCGGGGATTGGCAGCCTCTATTGCTGATCTGTTTCCCAAGCAGTCTTTTCAGCGTCTGTTGGAGATGGCTGCTCCGCAAGCGATAGCTCCTCAGCGCATCGTCCTCTCTTCCGGGCAAGGTTAGTGTCGTTTACCTTCTTTTCACAGCATTATTACTATTTTCACAAAATGACATTGATGTCTTTTACAGTTCTGGAGGCCGATGATGAGGTCGAGATTCTTGAAGGGCCTGGGGAGCCTTCAGAACCCTCTTGCATAACTGTAGGTAAGTAAAGTCCAAACATTGTTCCACTTGTTCTTTTGCTTACACATTCAGCTGACTGTTTATAAATCTGAACAGCTCTGCCAGTTCTTACCGCACCGGAGTCACGCATCGCCATGCCACCTGGCCCCTATGCTCTGCGTGCCTCAGAATGTATGGAAAAACTAAGCCTCGCCTCTCTGTCATCCCTAATCGAGGAACTTCGCGTTGGCGGTCTAATCATGGCCGAAGCGTTTGCTGCTGAAGCTAACGGCTCTCTTCCCTTTCTTGCCACCTATTATAGTGAAGCAGTGGTGCAAGTCTGGGTTGAGTTTTGTCGGTAGGTGGAGGCTTGCTTGCATGTGCTAGAATGTACACGCCTTTCTTCAGAGGTTGTGGTCGCGAAAGCGAGTTTACGGGGCCTAATTGAGCAGTGTGCGGCGAATATGATATCGTGTGAGAAGAGGCTCGGCCGCAAGTTTTCAGAGAGGGCGCTGGCTTCTAAGGCGCTGAGCGAGCTTCAGGCCAACCTTACGGCCAAGGCCAATAAAGCATATGAACTTTGGCGAGTGCTTCAAGAGGCCATCAAGGAGGTGGTAGCCATCGATAAAGCCGCCGTGTTCACTCATGAAATGGTTGAGGCTCATAAGGCTATTGAGAAAGAGCTTGAAGGCCGGCTTGCCTCATACCAGGCCCAGCAAGCTCAGGCGGAGGCCCGTCTTTTAGCGATACTGAATCATGAAGGCGAGGCCCAGCGAAAGAGGGATGAACTGGAAAATCTACTAAATCGCCCGCCGACCTGAAGGATTGTACATATATAATTTTTTGTATTCTTCCTTTGTACATACTCCTGAATGAGATTATTTTTTGTTCTTTCACGAATTGTACTTTGTATTCATTTTGATTCATGAATAAAAGACATATTTTTCTTCACGATCATGTGTCCCTTTTTATTAAATGTATTCTGTGGATAGTCTATCTCGATCTCTTTGCAGGAAAACGACGGCTTAGGATTCAGAGTTAAGATCTACCTCCTAAGACTTTTCAAATTCCTGAGCCGTAAAGGTCTCATAAAGAATTTTCTCCCTACTGGTCGAAAGGATCCCGTAGGTGTAATTTCTTCTTAAGAATCGTGAGAATTCCTAAGTGTGTTTTCTCTTGAAAGTCGTAAGGATCTCACAAGAGAGTTTGTTCCCTTACGAGTCGTGAGAACCCGTAAGTGATGGGTGAGGTTATCATCATCCGCATTTCACGGAGTCAGGAGTTGCTCTGGATGCTTCCCACGGGTTCACTGCCGTGTTCTGCGAGGACCAGGCTCCGTTCTGGACGTTTCCCACGGGGTCAGGATTGACATAAGCCGCGTTCCACGTAACCAGGTATTTTGCTCTGGATGCTTCCCACAGGTTCACTGCCATGTTCTGCGAGGACCAGGCTCCGCTCTGGATGCTTCACATGGGGTCATTGCCGTGCTCTGCGATGACCAGGATCCGCTCTGGACGTTTCCCACGGGGTCAGGATTGACATAAGCCGCGTTCCACGTAACCAGAAATTTTGCTCTGGATGCTTCCCACGGGTTCACTGCCGTATTCAGCGAGGACCAGACTCCGCTCTGGATGCTTCACACGGGGTCATTGCCGTGCTCTGCGAGGACTAGAATCCGCCCTGGACGTTTCCCATGGGGTCAGGATTGACATAAGCCGCGTTCCACGTAACCAGGAATTTTGCTCTGGAAGCTTCCCATGGGTTCACTGCCGTGTTTTGCGAGGACCAGGATCCGCTCTGGATGTTTCCCACGGGGTCAGGATTGACATAAGCCACATTCCACGTAACCAGGAATTTTGCTCTGGATGCTTCCCACGGGTTCACTGCCGTGTTCTGCGAGGACCAGGCTCCGCTCTGGATGCTTTACACAGGGTCATTGCCGTGCTCTGCGAGGACCAGGATCCGCTATGGACGTTTCCCACGAGGTCAGGATTGACATAAACTGCATTCTACGTAACCAGGAATTTTGCTCTGGATGCTTTCCACGGGTTCACTGCCGTGTTCAGCGAGAACCAGGCTTCACTCTGGATGTTTCCCACGGGGTTAGGATTGACTTAAGCCGCGTTCCACGTAACCAGGAATTTTGCTCTGGATGCTTCCCAAGGGTTCATTGCCGTGTTCTGCGAGGACCAGGCTCCGCTCTGGAAGCTTCACACGGGGTCATTGCCGTTCTCTGCGAGGACCAGGATCCACTCTGGACGTTTCTCACGGGTCAGAATTGACATAAGCCGTGTTCCACGTGACCAGGAATTTGCTCTGGATGCTTCCCACGGGTTCACTGCCGTATTCTGCGAGGACCAGGCTCCGCTCTGGATGCTTTACATGGGGTCATTGCCGTGCTCTGCGTGGACCAGGATCCGCTCTGGACGTTTCCCACGGGGTCAGGATTGACTTAAGCTGCGTTCCACGCAACCAGGAATTTTGCTCTGAATGCTTCCCACGGGTTCACTGCCGTGTTCTGCAAGGACCAGGCTCCGCTCTGGATGCTTCACACGGGGTCATTGTCGTGCTCTGCGAGGACCAGGATCCGCTCTGGACATTTCCCACGGGGTCAGGATTGACGTAAGTCGTGTTCCACATAACCAGGAATTTTGCTCTGGATGCTTCCCACGGGTTCACTGCTGTGTTCTGCGAGGACCAGGCTCCGCCCTGGATGCTTCATACGGGGTCATTATGGTGCTCTGCGAGGACCAGGATCCGCTCTGGACGTTTCCCATGGGGTCGGGATTGACGTAAGCCGCGTTCCACGTAACCAGGAATTTTGCTCTAAATGCTTCCGACGGGTTCACTGCCGTGTTCTGCGAGGACCGGGCTCTGCTCTGGATGCTTCACACGGGGTCATTGCCGTACTCTGCGAGGACCAGGATCCGCTCTGGACGTTTCCCACGGGGTCAGGATTGACGTAAGCCGCGTTCCACGTAACCAGGAAGGGTTGACTTTATCCGCATTTCGCGGAGTCGGGAGTTTGACTCTCGGTCATCTGTGCACCGCCGAGTCATGGAACTAGGAGTTGCCGCGGTTCCGCTTTACTTGATGTTGCGTCTGTTGTAATGAGACGAATGTTGAGATGATTTCCAGACCATCTGTGAACCGTTGAGATTTGACTTCTTCTTCTGATGAAGCCTGGGGAGGAAAGGTGTGATTCCCTCTTTGTTTGCGCCGCTGGATTGTGTACAGGGATTGATGTGATATCATCTGTAGGGCATGAATTTCATCATTTTTTTATTTCATTCCGCGATGCTCTATCATTTCAGCTTTTATATCGCGAAGGTCGCGATGGCCCAATCATTTCGGCTATTTTTCGCGGTGCCCAATCATTTCGGCTATTTGTTTTATTTTTACTCCCTGCTTTTTATTGCGAGTTGCCCAATCATTTCGGCTATTTTGCATGCATACATTTTTTACTTGCTGATTTTGTTGCAAGTTGCCCCATCATTTCGGCTATTTCGTATGCATGTGTGGCTTGCTGGTTTTTCGCTGCAAGCTTGGGATTAGACACCGATTTCGGCATCAGCATCGCTACAACTGGGATATTGCCAGGAGCGAATCATCATTAGCCTCCGTCGGTATCGAACAAAGGTGGCTTAGTAGGACAGGGTTAGGATTCTGTCGACTAAAGCTTTTGACTTCATGAGCCGTAAGGGTCTCATAAAGGTACTTCTCCCTGCGAGTCATGGGGATCTCGTAGGTGCGTTTTCTCCTTAGGAATCATGAGGACTGCTAAGTGTATGGCTTCTCGTAAGTCGTAGGGTTCTTATAAGAGGGCTTTCTCCTTATAAGTCGAGAGGACTTATAAGGGCTGTTCACTGTGTAGACATACCCCTAGTCACAGATGGGACTTTGTTAGGGAAATATTTATTCGCGCCCGTGGATTGTATACAAGGGTCAGTATTGAGCCGCTTGTACGGCAGTATCGGAGGTTGTGGTGGCTGCTTAAGAACAGGTTCAGATCCCTGTAGCTTAAGACTTTTGAATCTTATGAGCCGTGGGGGTCTCATAAGAGGGTTCTCCTTACGAGTCGTGAGGATCTCGCAAGTGTAATTTCTCATTAGGAATCGTGGGGATCCCTAAGTGTGTTGCTCCCTTGTGAGTCGTAAGGATCTCACGTGGGTGGTTTCTCCTCACAAGGTCGAGAGGACCCTGCAAGTGTCTTTTAACGAGGTTGCGCCCTTTTGGGTTTTCACAAACACTCGCCGGTAGACCTGCTGTTTTTACTCACGGAGCCCTTTCGGGTTTTCATCCGCGCCCTTTTGCTTATGGACATACCGTTTTCTTTTTTTTATTCTAACGAGGTTGCGCCCTTTCGGGTTTTCACAACACTCGCCGGTAGCCTTGCTGTTTTTACTCACGGAGCCCTTTCGGGTTTTCATCCGTGCCCATTTTGCTTATGGACATACCGTTCTTTTTTTAATTATTCTTTTATTTTCTCTCTTTTTTATATCAGCCTTGGGATGCTGCAATCCACAGTAGTTTATCGACGTCTCGGTCAACGGCTAGTTTTAGGACATAGTGGTCCATTGTTAGTTTTAAGGACATCTCGGTCTGTTATTAGTTTAAGGACGTTTCGGTCCGTTGTTAGTTTAAGGACGTTTCGGTCTGTTGTTAGTTTAAGGACGTTTCGGTCCGTTGTCGGTTACTACTTATAGAGTTTGGGCTTAGGAAGATAGCGAACGGACATAGGCGTCGTCATCTATCGTTAACCTAGGCCGTGACTCGTCAGGCGTAGTATTTCTTTAAGAATCGACCGTTTATTGGCCGGAAAGGTCTTTCACCATGCATGTCCATGAGTAGATAGGCTCCACCCTGGTAGACCTTGTCTATGATATACGGGCCTTCATAGTTCGGCTCGAATTTCCCTCGTTTAGCACGATTGGGGATCATAGGTCTTTTGACCACTAGCACGAGTTCGTCTTGGCGGAATGTTCTCGGCCTAGTCAATTTCTCATATGAGCGAGTCATCTTTGCTTTATAAGCCTCCAGATTTTGTTGCGCCATGAGTCTGGTTTCATCAAGGGCGTCGAGCTCTTTAAGCCGAAGGTGAGCATTTTCTTCGTCCGTTAGCTCGTAATGAACTGCCACTCGTAGAGAGGGTAGCTCTATCTCGAGGGGGAGTACCGCCTCTGTATCGAATACCAATGCGTACGGCGTTGTGTTCGTGGCCGTTTTGAACGTAGTTCGATACGCCCAGAGAGCTTCATGCGGTATTTCATGCCAGTCCTTCTTATTTCGCGACACCGTCTTTTTCACGATCTTCGTCAATGTTTTGTTGAAAGCCTCAGCTAGACCGTTGGCTCGGGGATTGTAGACCGATGAATATCTCCAGTCTATGTTATGTTGTTGTGCGAAGCGGCTAATTTTGTGGCTCCTGTAGGCTGGCCCGTTATTGGAGATGATCTGTCGCGGAGTTCCAAACCGATAAATGACGTGCGTCTTGAAGAAATGGAGGATATTTTCCGTCTTCACTTCCCTCAGCGGTACTGCTTCTGCCCATTTGGAGAAGTAATCAGTTGTCGCCAAAATAAATTGATGTCCTCTGGACGATGCTGGTTCGATGGGGCCGATTATGTCAGTCCCCCACATTTCGAACGGCCAGCTAGCCACCGTTGGATGTAGTGGATTTGGATGCTGATGGATAAAGTCCCCATGAATCTGGCACGAGGGGCATTGCTTCCCGTATTCGAGGCAGTCCTGGACCATCGTGGGCCAATAGTAGCCCATCCGTTTGATTTTCAGCTTCATCTTTGGGCCGGCTAGGTGAGAATCGCAGAGTCCGTCGTGAGTTTCTTGGACGACTCTTTTTGCTTCTTCAGGTCCCAGGCATCTTAACCACAGAGAATCAAATGACCTCTTGTACAGAGTATCATTGACGAAGGCGAAAGATAGGGCTCGCTTCATGAGCTGATGTTTTGAGGACGCATCTTTAGGTGTTCGACGGGATTTGAAGTAATCTATAAAGACTTCCCTTCAATCCATAACCTTTTCCTGGTCTTTTATTTGCAGGGCCATTTGCCTGGTCGTTCCCTTTTCTTCGGACGACTCCGGAGATATTTCTGCCGGTGCAAGAACCCGACGGCTTTGTACAATGATCCTCACGTTATCGAGGTTCTCGTCAGCCAGTCCTTAGCGAGCTTGTCTAATGCATCCGCCTTGCTATTTTCCGCACGCGGTATGCTTTCCAAGGTGTAGGAAGGAATTTGAGTCAGCAGCTGCTGCACTCTCTCGCCGTACTTTACCAACTCTGGCTTGCACGTTTGATAGTCGCCGTTTACCTGACTAACGACCAGTTGGGAGTCTCCGTATATGAGAAGGTTTTCAACTCCCATGTCGATGGAGATCTCGAGACCTGCTATCAAAGCTTCATACTCGGCTTCATTGTTTGTCCTCGGCTCTGTTAAGGAGAAGGCAAAGTGCATTATCCCTCCTTATGGAGTTACGAAGATGAGGCATATCCCTGATTTGATTATGGGCGTGCTTTGTTTTTGCTTCTTCATAGAAGATGCCCCATCAAAGTAAAGTTCCCACCGGCTATCACCCCCGTCGATCGTGTCAAACGCATGTTCGTCTGGCAATTCGCAGTTCAGAGGAGAATCGACAGGTATCGGATGCTCAGCGAGGAAGTCGGCGATATCTTGGCCTTTCACTGCCTTAAGGGGCCGATAAGTTATCGAGAATTTCATCAAGAGTAGGGCCCATTTAGCGAGATGCCCCGTTAATATGGCTTTTGACATTAAGTACTTGAGAGGGTCCACTTTTGATATGAGATGGACCTCATGGGCCAACGCGTAGTGTCTGAGCTTCGTTATTGCGAAGATCAACGCCAGGCAGTGTTTTTCGATGGGAGAATAATTGCTTTCTGCCCCAGTAGAACTCGACTCAGATAGTAGAGAGCTCTTTCTTTCCCTTGGTCGTTCTCTTGTGCCCATAGCGCGCCTAAAGAACTTTCGAGAGCTGTCGTATACAGAATGAGAGGCTTTCCCTTGACCGGAGGTCTCTTCAATTTCTTTTGGCCCAGTGAGTGCAGCCATTGCCGTCAGCATCTCTTGAAGCTTCTGCTGCTGTTGTTCCTGAGCCCTTGTTATTGATCGGGTAAGCGGTCGACGGCCCGTACAAGCACGGCTCTCCTCTTTTCTGGAAGCCATATAAACGGTATGTACCATCATGCCCCTAGACTCGGGGCGTTTAGGCTCAGCGTCTCTACAATTTGCCGCAGTCACAGGGGCTTTCTTTGGCCTCCTTCCCTTTTGAGCAGTTGAAGTCGAGGGGGGCGTCGCAGCGGGCACCCAGACAGCTTTTTGTGGCTTGGCAGGATGGTTCTCTTCTTGTTGAACCTTCACCTTTTTCTATTGGCGAGGGTAATCTTGATCAATTACTGAGTCCCGAACCTGTCGCCAGACTTTGTAGATTTTGGAGGACAGCCGCTGAGGGGACTGTTCCGGCTTCGCTTCCTCAACATTCTCCGCTGAGGGGACTGTTGGCGGTAAGAGAGTTCCTGCGCACCTTGTTCAGCAATTCAAAACTGTTCCCAGCTGGAACAGCAGCATTGACTTCCACCGTTGGGGCTGGTGGAGTTAGCCAAGAGGGAGAGTTGCCCCCAGCCTTCCTTACTCGGCGTCAGTGGCGACGTCGAGCGTGTCGAGCCGTTGGGATTGTTTCAGCTTTAGGGGCGACTTCGTTATGCCCCATGTTCTGGTGAGGCGCTGCTGGTACCGGCCTCTTGAAGAGTGAGGTCCGTCGAGCAGCAGTGTCTAACCTGTCAAAGATAGACTTTTGAGCAGGAACGGGAGCCGGAGTGGGAGCCAGAATAGTCAGTCTTGTGAAGACCGACCCTTTGGCAGGAGAAGCCGCCATGACGACTTCGGGAGCAGGGATGGCTATCCTTTTCGGAATAACCTGTTCTGGAATTGCAGGCTTCATCACGGGCCTACACTTTAGCCCAATCTGGCGAAGACTGAGGCGCTGGAGAAGGATGACCCGTTGAAGGGGACCGCTGCAGTGGTAAGTCGATCAAAGACCGACTTCTTGGGAGTTTCCTGTGTTGGTATGGGAGCGCTGAAGCTTGTTGGCGGGAGCGCTGAAGCTTGTGGTCCCGAAAAACAGTCCAGTGGTGCCTTGAGTGACCTGTTCCACCGGCATCGTGAACAGGGAGGCCGCTTGGGGCCCGTAAGCTATGCCTCCGGATGAGGCGGAGCGTGAATTGCGGTTGCAGCCGGAACACTTCATGCAAGTAGACGCCATTGATCCTTCGCTTTCTGCACCAAGCAAGACGCCCAATCTTAGTATCTCGAACCCAAGGGCAACCATTAGCAAACCGCGATTCGTTCGCGAACACGACACACGAAGTGTGGAGTGGAAAGAGGAAAAGGTCCCACCGGGCGTGCCAGAATCTGTTCCCCTCCGAAGGCCGCGACGAAGACACGATAAACGTCTTGCCTGAATTTCGGGACACATGCTAATTGGTGCTATCCGTCCACCTCTCCAAAGATGCCAAGTTGATTTATGGCACCGTGTATCAAAGGTTTAAACGGATACGGCCGATGTAGCAGACTTCGTCAGATTCCCCCTCGTTGAGGGGTTTTTGATTGTGGGGAGGCTCTTCCCTGCAGGCGCAAGCCCCTGCGATTAGTTATGCTACCGCATCGCGGTAATAACTTTCTCCTTCTCCAAATGGTCACTTCGTGTCGTGGGTGTTGGTTTTGTTTGTGGTTGCCCGTGGAATGTATATGGAGACTAATTTATGTTGTCGTCCGTAGGGCGTGGATTAGTCCAAATCCGTATCTTTCTTAGATTTGGGTTTGGGGGGTTGGGTTTAAGGATACGTTAGCCTCATTTGAGACTAAGATCAACTTAAACGTTTGTCAAGGATACGTTAGTCTCATTTTAGACTAAGATCAACTTAACGGGATCGTTTAGATCCAATAAGAGAGCAGTTGGGCTCTATTGTTTAGTTTAGTGACATTGCGGTCGATTAGTTTAAGGACATTACGGTCCATCGTTAGTTTAAGGACATCTCGGTCCAACGTTAGTTTAAAGACATCGCGGTCGAGATTAAGGACATCATAGTCCATGGGTTTAAGGACCCCACAGTCCAGTGCTAGTTTAAAGACATCACGGTCGAGGTTAAGGACATCATAGTCCATGGGTTTAAGGACCCCACAGTCCGGTGTTAGTTTAAAGACATCACGGTCGAGATTAAGGACATCATAGTCTATGAGTTTAAGGACCCCAAAGTCCATGAAATGTGTGGTTGTCGAGACCCGTCACCTCTCTGAAGACGTTGAAGGATTACAACGACAAATATCAAAGGAGTGAAGAGATGTACCCTTGAACCAAGGTTGCTTGGGGATCTGTAGTCCAATTTGGAACTAAGATCAATTAATTATATTATGCGCACATTGGCTCAGTTAAATCTGAATTGAGGACTTAAGGCCAGTTTGGGCTAAGTCCAATTAAGTTTGAAATATTGGCCATTTGTTGGACCATTAAACACTTGTCTGGGTTCAATCCCACATTATTTAGCAATGCTAAACAAGAGTTTGAGGTCTCTGATAACATTTTTATCTCTGACTGAGCATTAATATTGTAGTTATGAGTTTTACTCAATTTTGAGGCTCAGCTGAAGGGGAAGCTTATGCCTCTTAAAAATTAGCCAATTTGGCTAAAAATAGTGTTGAACACTTTTGAACAATTAGTGTGAAACACTGAAAATAAAACTCTCAAATTAGTGTTAAACACTAGAAGAAAACAGTGTTAAACACTGGAAATAAAATACTCAAAGTAGTGTTAAACACTAGAAATAAGACTCTCAAATTAGTGTTAAACACTAGAAGATAATCAGTGTTAAACACCAGAAGACAATCAGTGTTAAACACTGGAAATAAAGCTCTCGAATTAGTGTTAAACACTAGAGAAAGGGGTCATGTCGGGTCACGTGAGGGCGCCCAAAGGTGGGGCCAGATCTCCTATTACTATGTTCTACAAATAAGTGTTAAACACTTTTGACTTTCTGACCATCACGTGTTGGCACATGATGGGGATTTGTGTGTTGGTTATTAAAGCGTTTATTAGGGGTCACGTGGTAACACGTGAGAGCGCCCAAAGCCAACATTTCCTTTGCTTTTATTCTCTCTGTTTTAGAGGTCACGCGGGAGCACGTGAGATATTGCCTCAAAGCTTTTTCTTTTCATTCTTTGGGGGATCTGTTTAGAGGTCACGTGGGGATACGTGATGGAGATCTTTCAAGTCTCTTGTATTTTTAAGAATTAAATTCTTTGTAGGGTTAAACCCTAATTATGTTTTAGGGGAATTAAATTCCCACATATGTGAAGGAATTAAATTCTTAGGTAGGGTGAAACCCTAATTTCATTTTAGGAGGAATTAAATTCCTATCAATTTTAGAGAATTAAATTCTCAAGTAGGGTTAAACCCTGGTTTTTGTCTGTCTTAAAGGAATTAAATTCCTGTAAATTTAGCAGAATTAAATTCTCATATAGGGTTAAACCCTAGTTTTATCTTGGAGGAATTAAATTCCTATAAATTGGGAGAATTAAATTCTCTTATAGGGTTAAACCCTAGTTTTGTCTTTGGGAGAATTAAATTCTCTAAACTCAATTCTCCCTCTAAGTTTTGGATCTGCATGGCAGAATCTCAACCTGATGAGAATTAAATTCTCAACCTATGGGGAGATTTGCTTCTGCAGATCTTCAACCAGAGAAAGAACTAAGTTCTTTTGCAGAAGAGTTAAACTCTTAGATTGAGAATTAAATTCTCCTTTTGATGTTTTGATCATTTCCCTCTTTCTCACCTAGGTTTTCTTTCTTGAGAATTAAATTCTCCTTTCTTTTCTCTCTGCTTTTTGCCTCTAGAAATTTTTTAAGATCCCAAAATTCTATCTCTTTCTTCTCCTCTTGGCTTCTATTTATAGGAGAGGGAAAAGAATCGGTCTGTTTGGTAAATCTTTCATTGAAAGATTTTGTTTTTTTTCATAACTAATATGATCCTTTAGATCACTCAGTGAATTTTATTCACCGTTGGATTTTTAATCCAAAACATATTCTGTTTGTTATTTTTGGTGAATTTTAGGGAAATCTTTCCTTGTCTAAAATCTTTCATAAATTGGTGATTTTTAATCACCCTTGGATTTTTAATCCAACAGTCCCCCATAATCCTTTTTTGTTTGGAAAGATTTGGAGAAATACTTTCCCAGTTAGGGTCTTGGATTTCCCTTAATTAAAATTTAATTCTATCAAGTTATAAGGGCTTTCAAAGCCTATCACGTGTTGGCACGTGACCCCTTCTTATTCAGAATTTAATTCTGTACTTTAATTGGGCTGAAGGATCATCACGTGTCAACATGTGACCTCTGGTCACGTGTGAGCACGTGACCCCCCTTTAGGGTCTTTCTTTAGCCACTTGTTTTACTTCTGATTGCTTAGGATTTTTAATTCTGTAAATGGATCACGTGTCAACACGTGACCTTTGATCACGTGTGAACACGTGATACCTTATTGGGGTAATCCCTGATTTTTAATCAGGGAACAAGGGTATGATGTAAATTCCTAGTTCCTTATATTTTTCCAATTTTTCTATTTTCTATTTTCTATTTTTCCTTTTTTTTTAACCCTAACTCCAAAAAAAACCTAGGCCCTATCCCCACACCCTGGCCCGGCCTGGCCCAACTTCCCTTCTCTTTTTCTTTTTCTTTTTCTTTCCTCCTTCTCTTTTCAAAACCCACGACTCCTTCCTCCTCCTCACTCGCAACGCTTTCCTCATGACTCGCACAACCCACGCCCCAATGTCACCACGAGATTCCTCATGCCTTCCTCAGACATCCCCTCAACAACTCCTACCTCTCAATCGATTCCCTCTATCTCTTTATCTCATTCTCCCTCTCTTTCATTTTTCTAACTCTCTCTCTCTCCACATCTCCCCTCACCGGCGCTCCACTGCCACGACCATCTTCACTGCCGTCACCGCACCCCTGTGACCTCTTCGTCTCCACCAACCCGCACCTAAGCACCCGCTTCCACCCTTACTGCAACCCCACCTCGCCGGCGCAATCCCCTTCACTGCAACCACTACACCTTTGAGCTCACCACCACTACCCATCTCCGCCGAACCCCTCGTCGAGCACAACCACCTCCGAAGCTCCAGCACCGAGCACCTTCCCCTTTCAAATCCCACTCCAACACTTAAGCAACATTGAGCCATCGCTTGAGCTCCAAGCCGTCGCCGTCGACCATCGCTTGCACATTCCTGGGCTCCTAGCCTTTGACCACCCCGACTAGCTCCCGAGCCAACTCCAGCACCCGCCCGAGTTTCCAACACCACTCTGAGCCTAAGCCGAGCCCCTAAGCTTCTCTCACCCGAGTCGTCGTCTCCTCCATTGCCTTTGCCGACGCCGTGCAAGCCGCTATTTCCACCGTCACCGCCATCACCGTCATCATCACAGTCGTCGCCGCCATGTTCGTCACGGACCGGGACAGCTCCATGGCCACCGTGCCTTGCATCGTGCCCACCGTGTGCCATCATCGTGCCAACGTCCGTGCTCACTCCGCACCACAACCATGCCCACTACCGTACCACGCACGCGTCGCCACCATGTACAATACCGTGTCGCCACACATTGTGCACGCGCCATGTATCGTGTCCAGCACCGCGCCGTTTCGTCGCCGTCTCATGCGACTAGATGAACCCTACCGTTCGTCGCTTCTATATCAGCGATCGAAGGCAACTGAACCCTCTCACTTGCTTAATCATGCTATACATATATATCTAGTTATATTAATCGGTTTGGTAAATGTTAATTTTATTTAAATAAATATATATTCTAAATGATACCAGCGATTATCGTAATCAAAACCCAATTGAAAATGCCAGAATTTATAATCAATATATCTCTTTACTGATAATGAACGTCGTATGAACATTTAAACTGATATGATCAAAGTTTCGCACAAGAAACGACATCCCCAAGAGGCGACGTCAAAATTGGAATTTGCTGAACCTATCGCCGTATTAAATTAATAATAAATTGCATATAAATCGTATCGTGGCATTCCAGAGCTCGTATCGAACCTAGCGGAATAATCAACATCCATCTGTAATTACTTACTGTATATTAACATGTTACGCTGATGTATATGTGATAGAAATTCGGCTCTGGACTGCAGTCCAAAGCAGAAATTTTTATCGATACCTGATTTGCGACACCTATGCATCCTTGTACACATCTGAAAATACCCGGAGCCCTATATCGTTGCGTAGATGATTAAGTTAGCTAACAAATGGTATTGGTTTCATTTAATTTAATTACTGTTTACTATTTTAAATATATTTTAGATCATCGACATATCTTGCAGTTTCTGCAGTGACAGTTTATATACCTTGATATTAAACTAAACTTATCTTTCCATATACAATGGAAACCTAACTGATAGAGATAGATTTTATTCAACTGTGGCGATTGTTGATTCTGAACATAATATATAGAAAACTGCGCTTGAATTGGAACTTCCAGTTCTGAAACTGGAATTCCAGTAGCTTACACCATGTTTAAATGAACATAACCCTTAAACCATAATGCCTATTGATATGAAACTAATTTTACCGCTTAGTTAATCAAGTAAACTTCATATTCCTTTTATATTGTTTTGCTTGATTCTCCACATGTGATTTATTATGAATTTTGCAAGTTATATGACACCGGCTTCCCTTAATTTAGTGAACGTTTATTTAATGCATTACTATCACATCTTGTGATTGCTACGGAGTGTTTCCAGAGATTGATTTTCCCCCCTGTTTACACCCTTGATTATTGATCGTTTACAGTGAAACCCTAGCAATTAATTGCATTGTCGATTGATAAATGTTAATGACTGGGTTGTGACAAGTATGATAGTGAAACGGTAATTGAAAGTGATACTGCTAAGCGAAAGCGTGACTGAAAGTGAAAGCGATACGCACTTGTTCACAACCTATCTAATACCTGAACACATATTATAACCTAGGAAAATGAGGCAATCTTGGTGGAATCGAACTTATATTTAGCAAGATTTACTGATTTAGAGGATAATTATTTGATATTAGCGATATATACTAATTAGGTGGTTGTGCCTAGCGGCACGGCTGACAGAGTTATGTCCCGGGCACAGTTTTGACTGTAATCTCGGACATGCACGGGGTCCTTACTAAACACGAGAATAAATTCCACCGATCGATTTCAACTGACATAAATACTGTTAGATTAGTGACATGCATATTTGTCACGCCCCGCTTCCCAAAATACGGAATACTAGGGGTTGACAAGGCCAGCCATGCTCCTACGGTCAAGGATACATCCTGCCGTAGTCACACTTCGGCTTCTAGCTTTACATGGTAAACAGTAAATGATGCGCAGGTAATGAGAAATGCAGTAACTGAATGAAACAATGTAAAGAACTGACCTGATGGGAAACAAAAGGGTATAACCCTGGATAGCTAATCAAGATGTCCGTGATGTACGTCTAATCCCGGTCCAGGCTAAATCTTCTCCTCACACTGAGCATGCATACTCAGGTCGTTAGAGCGACACAATAGCAATATAATATATAAATTCATGTGACAATTCTAACAGTGATAATAGTTATATATAACAGTAAATTAATGACGGTATAGGTATGAACATGCAGTAATCAATGCAGCGGAACAGTAAAAGCAGTAGAATGATATGCCACGTATGTCAACACAGTAAGTATGTATATCGATGCCATTATCCCTATCAGTCTCTAAGTCTCACTATACAGGTCACTAAACCTATCGTCAGTCCAAGTGTGAGAGTCAACCACTCGCGAGTGTCCTCCACCCAAGGGTAGGACCCAAGGGAAAGGGACCACGTGCCCAACATGTAACTCACGGTAATAATCATGTACCCTGTAAATCTCCATATATCTCCATATATATATAAGCCGGCAAGGGACTCCCGAGATTCTGTTGAACTCACACTCAAACTATCCCACACCCCGTGGTCTACATCAAACGCTAACCATCACCCTAAATACCAGTCGGTCTGTGACAAGTCTGTGCGAGAACAGGAGGCAGGACCTCCATCAAGCACGTCCCGACTAATACCTAAGATAAATGGCAGTGTCTGGTGCCTTATCTGTGACACCCGTGCAAGAGCTTCCATATGTGTCCCATACCACTTATAGTCACACGTACACGCATCCCACAGACGTCGACAATGCAATAGAATAATAAGGTTCACTGATTGTGTACAAGTACGCATCACTTTCACTTATTCACTGATACACGAACATTAACGTACTTGCCACAATCACCACTAATACCTAACACTGGGTAATGCACATTATCACTAAGTTATCAATGCAGTGACATATGTATGTTATGATGCGTAAACAGTATGTAAAGCACGATTAGGATGTCATGAATCGGTAATCTACCACTTGCAATATTTATCATACATCAAACGTGTACAGTTTAGCGAAACGATAAACGGGTAATAATTGGTATATTCAGTTATCTATCCATCGAATTTATTTTCAAGCCAATCGGGTTCCAGGATCATTAATTATAACCATTTCATTTTAAGCGTTCACGGCTGGAAATCCGGTTTCAGAATCGGAAGTCCGTTTCTTAACGCATTTTAATCCTAATTGGGATCAGATTTTAGCGACGCTGCAGTTGAATGAAATCTAGAGTTTTCAGTAAGGTTTTCAACTCAATAGACGGATCCTCAATCTCATCTGCATGTCAGGAGTTATACACTGTTTAACACTAATATGTCAATTCTAATTCTGTTGGGACTGTTATACGTCCACATCTATTAAATTACAGATTAAATAACAAACGATAACGAAACAGGATGAAACCACTTGTGTTGTCTATCTAACAGATTCACCTATAATAACCAGTGGAGTTTAGCAACCTACGAGTTAAGGAAACAGTGTGGTACCCATTACGGAACAGCACACAGTAAACAGAGTCGCTCTGGACTGCAGTCCAGAGTCGCACTCCGATCCAATTATTGTCACAGTTTAAGTACAGAAACAACTAGAAATTTACATAGGGTTATAGTTCGTCGAGTATTCTTCGATTTAAGCCCTCGAACGCATCATTCCAGTGTATATATAATTTATGGTGATTTTAACGGTTTTCAGGTGCAAGAAATTTCCAGTTTTATGGGTAAACTTGGGGGTAGTCATTTTAGTCGTTAACGGTCATATTTTACAACGAAATTTGTACAAGGTATTCATCACTACAAGGGCCAATATAAACAATCCAGTTCCGTCAATATAGACAAGTATTTTCATTGGGAACACACATCGAACAGGTATGGCACACAATTGATCTAAAATTGTAAATTTATGATCTATGTAATTAAAGATAGTAACTTGAGTATATAGTATGTAAGCAAGTAAAATACTTGCCTGGCGACGTGTCGACGACGGTACGGCAACGGCATGATCGCGACACACGCGCGGCACGGCGACTTGACTTGGCTCGAACTCGAATCTCGGCAGTGGCTTGGTTGCTGGGGTCTTGACGACGAGGGTGGTGGTCGTTGGTGTGTCGAGGCCGATGGTGAGGGATTACAGAGGGAGAGAGAGAGAGAGATATTGAGAGAGAGAGAGAGAGAATTAAACAGAGAGAGAGAGAGAGTTAGAGAGAGATATTGAGAGAGAGAGAGAGAATTAAACAGAGAGAGAGAGAGTTAGAGAGAGAAAGTGAATGCAGAGAGAGTGAAAGAAAGAGCAGGGGAGGTAACAGAGAGAGAGATTGAGAAAGAGAGGGAGAGACTGATATAGAGAGGGGGAGAGAGAGTGAAAAGGAGAGAGAAACAGAGTGAGGGAGTGATAGAGAACAGAGGAAGGGAGAGAGAAGGAGGGAGAGAGTGATTGAGAGGGAGAGATCGAGAGATTGAGAAGGCAAAGAGATAGAGATTGAGAGAGGAGGTCGGGTGAGGGAGGCCGTCGGCGACGTGGGGGAGGTCGTGTTGATGCTCCGGCGTGTCCAGCGGCGGGGATGTCGGCGTTGATGGAGGCAATGGGTTGGGTGTGCAGGAGGAAGAAGTCGAGGGAGAGAGGGAGTGGGGAGCTCGGGTTTGATGGTGGTCGAAGGTGGAGGTGAGGGAGAGAGGAAGAGAGGTCGTGGTCGTCGCCGTCAGGGCGTGCGACGATGGGTGCTCGGTGATAGGGAATTGGGTGTGCAGTGGGTTTGGGTGAGGGAGTAGGAGGAGGAGAGAAAGAGATTGAGGAGATGAGGGTGTGCGTCGAGTGGACCGTAAGGGGCGCGTCGTGGGGGTAACGGTGAGCGAGCGTGGGCGAAGGAGTCGGCGGAGAATGCGGATCGCGAGCGACAGGGGGCGGGAGAAAAGGGAAGAAGTCGTTGGAGGAAGGAGGCACTGTTGGTGGCGGGTCGGGTAGTGAAGCGGGTGCGGTTGAGGGCTGAAGCGGGAGCGGGCCGAAGAAAATAAAGGGAAAAATGGTGAAGGGTGTGTGCTGGAGTGAGTGGACTGGGCCAAAGATTTTATAATCAAAAAATAAATAAGAAGAAGGGGGCCGGGCCGGGGGATAAAATTATAAGTTTATGAAAAATAAAGAAATGGGCTGAGGGTTTGAAAAGAAAAAGGAAATTTTGTTATAAAAAGGAATGGGCTTGGGAAATTTTAGATTAAAGAAAATGTGATTAAGCATGGGCCTGGGTTTATGGTTTAGGATAAATAATTAGAACTAGGGTTTGGGTTCAGGGGCTGACTTTAGTCGGGAAAAATATGCATAAAATTTGTTTTGGGTTTAATTTCAATAAAAGGAAAACGACTGAGGAATGAAATATAGTTTGGGTTAGGGTTTAAAAGGAGTTTTAAAATAAATAAACTAATAATTAATTATAAATAAAGTAAAATCTTATAAGTTAACGAGAACACAACTATTGGTATAAAAAGGGCTAGGTGTTACAATATTATCTTAGACTAGTGCTATAGTTCACACGTGTTACTGATTACTGTTCATGACATATACATTCTTATGTTACTGTTTTATAATTCTAGTTCGTATTTATTGTCATTTCCATATTGAGATATATTATTATATTGCTATATTATATCGTCCTAACGACCTGAGTATGCATGCTCAAAGAAAGAAGTGAATCCGGCCCAAAATAAGACCTGCCTTATTTCAAGCAGATCGCGGAGACCCATACTAGTGATACCAGCTCATCGTTCATTTCCGCTTTCTTAGGAGAGCAATTGTTGTTATTGGTTAGTTGTTTGCTTAACCGCTTATATCCTTGTATCATAGTCACTGTTATCTCTCTTTATTTTATGCTGTGTATACTGCTTACCATGTAACTGTTTTAAGCCGAAGTGTGATGACTACGGTAGGAATATCTCTTGACCGTATAAGGATGGCCGGCCTAGTCATCCTCGTATTCCGTATTTTAGGAAGCGGGGTGTGACAAAAATTTATGTCGAATATCAGTCGACTGTCATACTTATATAATCAACCATCTTAATGTGATTTGCATGCTAATCATCAGCTGACCCATTATTCATCCTAGCATTTTGCACATGCGATGCATGTTTGTAGGTTTATCCTATTTAGAGTCCAAAAAAATTTCTTGAGCTCATGGATAAATATAAAATGGAGGCTTTTGGTTTAAAATTATTTTGAATATTAATAAGTGAATAAAATAGTCATTTTAATAACTTGAATTAAGAGTATTCTAGAAGATATTATAATATGTTATTACCATATTTAAATAAAAGAAGTTAGTTATAAATAAATGAAACTAGAATTTGAAAAATGATAAAATAAAAATAACTTCTACGAAGTTCTTTCTTGTCTTAAGTTTGAGTATAATATAAATTGAATTTGGAATTCAAACTAATTTCTACAAAGTTTTTTTTTGTTTCAAGTTTTAGGAAGTTCTTTTTTTCTTCGTTTTTCAAAAAATAGAGAAGTTTAATTATTTTTGTCTTTTTCTTTGATAATATGGAGACCTTAAAAATGGAGGATATTTATCCTTTTTTCTTTGTTTTTTAAAAAATTGAGAGGGTGATTTCTATCTAATGTCATTTACATTATAATATAGTATAGAGTATAGATATAGATGATCCATCTATCTATTACTTCTATACAAAGTTGGGTTATTCATGGAATCTTTTGCTAGTCAGATAACTATTTTTGGCATTTTCCCTTTTTACCCTATCTCTTATCCATATTTATTTCCATATCCATTTTTAATGGCCCACTCATATGTGGCTTAAAATGAAAAAAAAATTATTTATGGCTACTTTTAGTAATTTTTTGGTTTTTATTTTATTATATTTGGCTAAAAAGGTTTTTCCAAGGAGTTTTTCATAATTAAAAACAATAAAGTAAATATTTTTTGTCCTTTTTTCCAATATTAATCTGGGAAAAATATTCATGATTTAATATTCTTCCAAAAATAATTAACTTTGGAATGATATCAATGCTAAATTGTTACTTTATATGGAGTTGCGGCATTTCTTTTTTTTTTTGGTAATTGTTATTTTTTTTATTTGCCCTCCTTTTTATCCATATTTATTTCCATATCATTTGCTCAAGAAATTTTTTTTGAATAATTAGTGTGTAGTTGTTTAGGAGAGTTGGCCATTTCTTTTATCAATTATTATAATCGGTTATGTGCTAACTGTTTTTAGTTATTATAATTATTTTATGTGCTAATATGTTGTTAACCATTAATAATGGGTTGTTCATGGGCAAGTAATCATATCTATAAAATGATAAAAAGATGAATCGGGTAAGGATATTCACTGAAAATCTATTATATGGATATTCACAAATATTTTTAGTTTTAGTTTAAATCATATTGGATTATTCATAATGCATAGTATAAAGTATAAAAAAAATTCTAAATTACATTCAATATTTATTTTTCCCATCAAAAACTTATAATGTACTTATAATTCATACAAACCTAAATATAAATGCCTGACTTTATCAATTTTTTCAAATATACAATGTTTATGAAGAAATATCACAATCGATAAAAAACTTTAATTTGAGCTAAAAAAAGCTGAATCTATACCAATGTTTAAAATAGCTCGCTACGTAGGTCGTTATTTTGCGCTATATGGTGTAGCTTAGTATATTCGCTACGTAGGTCGCTATTTTGCGCTATATGGCGCAGCTTAGTCTATTCGCTACGTAAGTTTGGGAAAAAACTTAAATACAAGGTAGCTTACGTTTTTTTTTTAAATAGCTTACGTTTTTAACAAACAGTATATGCTACGCCATACGTATGCCATTTTTATATAAGATTTTCTATTAAAGTTCTTAAGATTTCCTAAACTATATGAAGATGGCCTCATTAAAGTTTTAACCTCTCGATTTGAAATCATATTTAGCAGCCATGTTTCTCAAACAGAGATTATTTAATTGATTTTCGATAGATTTAATATTAATATGAATCATACATATGAACTCAAGGATTGAAAATTTTGAAGATATAGTTTTTTTTTTGGAATTTTGGAGAGCAAAGAAACTGCAACTGCAAAACATATTGATAAATTACCTATTCTTCTATGTTCTCAAGCTAATTTTATATCTTTATAATAATATAATTTATTGTAAATGAGATGATCATAGTAATAATTAATAATTTATGCAGCTTACGCCAATGCTTTTTGCGCTTTTCGTTATTTAATAGTGGAACGTTATGCTACACGCTATCGTTATTTTGAACACTGATCTATACATTCTTTTTATCCCAATTTGCTTACATGTTAGATTTTTTTACTTAACACCCCTCCCCCCTCCAAAAAAAACCGAGCTGATTACTTACTAACCCTCCAAACTTGGTAATTACATATTACCCCCAAAACGGTTTAAGTTGCATCATTTAAATAAAAACCTCCAAATTTCCGTCCGAAAACAACAAAGCCGTTAGAAAAAGCAATAACATAAAAGGATTTGGTGAAGGAGAAACGGCTGGGGCAAGAGTTGAGGAGGATGAAGAGGCTAGGCTAGGGTCTGAGGAGATGCCGAGGCAGATGGAGTGGGGAGCCGAGGCATGGAGTGAGAATGAGAGCAAAGGGTTTAAGGCTAGGATTTATAAAGTTTGGGTTTGTGCGGTAAGAAAGGGCGAGGAAATGTGCAAGCTTTGTAAGCCAGGGAAGACGGTGCCGAAAAAGGCAGGACTTTTCCAACGACGTTGGCAAAAATGTCGAAGGAATTGACTAGCGAGATACAGGTGAAGAGAGGAAAGGACCAGTCACGTCTCGCATGGGTTGCGGTCAAGATAAGCGGATTCGAAAAAGGAGAAGCCATTGAATAATTGGGAGGGGAGGAAGGTGAAGTTGTTGTGATGAAGGAGAAAGGTGCGAAAGGGAGAGGGGAGGGGGGCCCGAGAAGAGGTTGTATTGGAGCTCGAGGTGAGAGACTTAGGTGAGGTTGGAGACGGAGGAGGGGAGGGAGAAGGGGAGGGACAGTTTGGTAAGCTGGACGATGACATATGACCGTCGACGGCGCAAGTGATGTGGGGCCAGGAGCAAGGGTCGACGTTGGAGGACCAGTGGAGGGAGAAGAAGGATTGAGAGGGGTGTTAATGCCTCTGATCCAATTTTCCGTTAGCTAGCTAACTGAGTTAAGGAGCAGGGGTAGTAGCAATTTAAATGTTTTTGTGTGTGTGTGTGCGGGGGGGAGGGGGGGGGCTTTTAGTAATTAGCTCAGTTTTGAGGGGTTTTAAGTAAAAAAAACCTAATGTTAAGTTGTAACCACAATGTGTTATGTATAGATTTAGCTATAAATATTTTTGATCATGTTTGGTTTCATGTGTTACACGTGGGGTTAAAGTCTAGTTAAATCATAAATCGGAAAACAACTGGTAGTATGCCTTTTCTTTATACTTCTATTTTTTTTCTTGTTTTTCCTGGGTATCCGGAAAATATAAAATTTAAGAGATTCATGCATTCAGCAACAAACTGCAAAAGGCCCAGAGAGAGAGAAGGGAGGTTATTACACTCTACTCCGCCTACTACTACTATTATTGATAATGATAATAATAATTCAATGAAAGAACAAACCAATTCTAATCCGAAAAATTGTTTTCCTACCCGCCCTTGTATTCTATAAGCCTCTCACCAAAGATGCTGATAAAGTAATTAAGTGATAGGATGAAGGGTTCCATCAATAAGACACTTATTCTATTAGACCCCTTATAGGATGGTGGTAGAAGACCTGGGCTGATTGATACGTGACTCGTTCTAATCCGCGGCCCTTAGGGCCTGTTTGGTTGCAGGATTATAAGTTTGGATTTGGATTTTGAATTGTGGAATCCTAGAATTCCATAATTTTGTGTTTGGTTGCAAAATTAGGATTTTCAGGATTCCTTTGTTTTTTATGAGAGGCCCACCACAAAACAAGGATTATGGAATCCTAAAAATTTTCAAGGATTTTCAAGGATTTGGCACTATTCATTGTACTTTTAGATGGGGCCCATGCACTTTATTTATTTAACAATCCTCTCTCTCTATCTCTCTCTGAAATCCTCAAATTTAAATCCCACTTTTTTTCACCAACCAAACAAAGATTACAAGGATCTACAAATCCAATACTAGGAATCCAAAACCAACCAAACAACAAATTACCAAATCCAGAAATTTCAACCGCACTATTTTGGAATCCAAATTCCATAATCCTGCAACCAAACAGCCCCTTACTAGAATAACGGCCAGATCAACTGGGAATGGGATCATGAGATCATTGGTCCCACTTCCTTAATTAATCAGGAAGCAGCAGCTATAGGGGGAGGTCCAAGAAAGAGACAAGACTACATGAGAAATTTATTGTAAAAATTTTGATTTTGAATTTTGGAAGAGGAGTCCCCCAAAAAGTTTTGGCCTTATTACTTCCGTGGCCTGAGCGATGTATGCATACATACATGCATGCATCTGGACTGAACTGGATTGGTCTGGAGTCACCCTAACCAACCTAGAAATATCCTACTTGGATTACAATATTTAATATCTACATTTGTCATAACAAATTTTAGATAGTATACCAAAAGGTAAACATAGAGATAAATGAGAGATAATAAATTGTGAATTATAAGATATCCACGTTCGTGTTCACGTCATTACGGTTGAGAAATAGAAGGATCAGTCGGTCTTGATGTGTAACGAAATAACGGATTGCGTCTGTGTATTCTCTGCAAAGATATTCTCGGTACATGTATAGATCCATTTGTTGACTCTTAATTTATTACAAGATAGTGAGAGAATCGCATGAAAAGTAAGGATAAAATCAACTACATATTCATACTTTAAAAAAAACAGCAAATGCTACATGCACCATACCATTTAACATGTCTATAGCCTCAACATTTAGTTCCCTCCAAAAACAATTCAATAAAAAAATGTAGTAGCTACCTAGCTCCACAGAGAGATGTCATCCATATGACAATACTCCCCTCCAATGTTATCCCAATCAAACCCTTCCTCCATCGCCGGCGGCGGGAGCATCATCCCCTCCGCCATCTCCGTCAGCAGCCCCGGCATATTATACTCCGCCTCCTCATCCACATACACCACCTCTGTCGGCCGAGGCCTCTCCATTTCCTCCACATTCCGCTCCGATTTCTTCGGCGGCGACCGACAACTACCACTATTATTATCGGGCCTGAACCTCTCGGCCGCCTCTGACGCAACACGCCGTATATCCTCAGCGTTTCCCGGACCCGCACGCGGCAACAACCAAGCCGAGTCCTCAAAATTAAGCGCCGCAGACTTCCCTCTCAAGGCAATGGCGGCGACGTCGTGAGCCCTAGCAGCCATTTCGGGCGTAGGGTATGTGCCGAGCCATATCCTGCTCTTCTTGTTGGGCTCGCGTACCTCGCATACCCATTTCCCGCCGTTGCGCTCCCTTACGCCGCGGTATATCGGGTGGCGCGTCTCCTTGAACTTCTTCCGCCCCGCCTTGCGCTTTGGCAACGGCGTGGTCGGGATATGCGACGACGAAGAAGGAGAGGCAGTAGCCAAAGACGAAGGAGGGAGTTCGAGCTCGTTGGAAGTGGAAGAGGATGAAGAGGAAGAGTAATCGTGCTCCATTAATGATGTTGCTACTGGCAACTGTGCTGTGAGTCAATTTGGAGAGTGAGAGTGAGAGGGAGGGAGAATTTGAATTGAGTTTGAAGTTGAGGAGGCTAAGCAATATATATATACCAAGCCCAATCGCAGGACACGACCAGCAAGAAAAAGCAAAATATACGCGCAAATGTTTGTATGCAATCTAAGCTAAGCCAAGCTTGCCTCAATCCTTAAGGCAGGAGTCGTCACGTGCGGAATTTTGACGCGGTCAAGTTTAACACGTCGTGTGATTCTTGTATGAAAGGAGGTTGTGGGGGCCGCTTGCTGACGCCAGCACCTGAAAGAAGAATGACCGAAGGTGCGTTCGAATCGTTGGTGATGGCCGCCGTTTTAAATTGTGGGCGCGGTTTTATTTTTGGGCCACACTTTGCACAGGTTTCCGAAAATGAAAAGATAGCAAGAAAATAGTGGTAAAGGAAAATGAAAAGAAAGTATTGATTTTTTGTTAAAATGAAAGTCGGAAATAATCTGAGCTGACGCTAACGTGACAATGGTAAATGAGATTGAATTGTTTGGATGGAACGCTCACTAATAGAAAGAAATACAATGGCGAGAGACAAATTTTCCTCGGCAACGTGTACACTACCAAACAAATTTTCCTTCTTGGCGAAAGCATATTAACAAGAGGGAAAAATCATTTGGCGGTGTTCACATTGCCCAGAGAAAATTGTTTCTTGCAAATGTTGACTCTCGTTATTGCATTCCTTTCAACTAGTGGTTCCTTTCTACTGGGGGATGGAAAGTTAAAAAAAGTTAAAAAGAAAAAGGATAAAAAAAAAAGAGAGTATAATAAAATAAGATAAAATAACAATTAAATATTCACTTCTTCTCCACTTTCTTCTTACTTTCTTAGATTTTGGAAAGAAAGCAGAATAGAAAAAATACATATGAAGCGGAAAAAAACACATCCAATTTCTTCTTTGAACGTCCAGACAATTAAAGTGAGAAATTGTCACTTTCTCACTTTGCTCTTTAATTTCCAACTTCCAAACATGCCCTTTGTCAGAAAAAGATCATCAGTCATCATCAGACTTCATGAAACCGGAGGCTTCATGAAACAGGAGAAAACCAGCGGGGGCTAGCTCATACGGGATATATTTAGTGGTTGGATTTCCAAAAAGTTCATGATTCAGAAGAAAATTAAAGCGGATAAAGTTTTAGGGGAGCCAAACTGTTGCTGATAAAGATAAGATAAATAGGATGTGAATAGATAAAGTAGCAATGACGAGTTCAGAACCTACAACTTGTTGATGTTGGTATGCTCCAATACAATGTTATTATCCATTTTACCCAACAATTTGAGAAATTATTTGATGTGCAGAGTTGGAAGAGTTTTGGACATCTATAGACAACGTGTGGAATTCACACTTCTATTTCTTCTCTTGCTTGCCCTGATGAATACAGCCGACATATGGAATAGTTTTTCCACCAGTTTAAGCTGTTTGGTTGAAAGATAACAATATATATCAAGTCAACAATATACTTTAACCTGTGGCAACAAATATTGATTGATCTGTCGTATTTTGCAGCTTCATTTTCAATTTCTGATATATTGATTGATGATAAAATATGAAAAATAAACTTCTCTTTCTAATGAATGTTACATGCAACTCCGTTTCAAGCAAGAGCAATGTCCTACATATTCACAGAAAAACAAAAAAAGAATTGTCCTCTATTTTCCCACCAAAAAAAAATCTAGTGTTCAGACCTTTAGCTGTGAAAGAAAGAGAAAGAAACGGAACTATGAGACTCACAACATTGCCAAAAGAATGCTCGAAAATTTTCATCTACCTCTAACATCCGGATGTATCAATGTCGCAACTAGTATACCAAATAATTTATCCTTTGTTACAACGTATCCTAATAGATTTTTATTTTTTTTAAAAGTGGACCCTAAAATATTGATGTTGTAATTTCTCTATTAAAATATTGATGTTATTTGTCAAATTCAAGCCCAAGACCGACACAGCACTTCTATGAAAATTGAAAGAATTAAACAGCATTGGTTGGCTTCAATTCCGTGGCTTCAGCGAGATGGATAAACAAGGAAATTTCTTGAACTGTTGGAAGATTTTAGAAACCTCTCTTACAAGATGAATTCAAATGAACCCAAGATGATCTGGATTCTGGGGGAGGACAGACCAAACTAAGTAACGAATATGAAAGGAAAGCGATTAGATTGCAGTAGCTTGAATGAGGAATTTAAATGATAAAATAAAAAGGCTAAGCCATGGGGTAGAAATTCATATGGGAAAGGAAAATTCATAAATAGAGGAGTGGACATTAAACATCATACCACAAGCTGCTAAGACGAATCTAGATAAAGAGGAACCAAGGCAATGTAAAGTTAGCAGACCCTAATATATCCACCCAAAAAAAGCGAAGATATTAACAGACCAGCAAAGTTTATGATTACCCAATTTTTTCGGTTTTTTTTTTATACTTGTAGCCCCCCCCCCAGCAAATTCCTTTTCAATCCCCAAAACTTGGTATTTACTTTTTACCCTCCAAAACTAATAAGATACATCATTTTACCCCATTTATGATTTCCGTTAAAAAAAACCCATTGACTTTAGCTTTAACTTTTCTCCATAGATTTTAGGTTTACCATTTACCCGATGACAACAAGTAAGACAACAGAAACATTCAACTTCTTCATAGTTAGGGAAGGATGTTGAAAATGATTCTGATTACATAGCCGATTTTTAGAAAGGTATAGCAGAAGTATTCCCTAATTTCAATTTGGGGAAGACATTAAATATTTTTAAAGTAGAAAGGAGTTTGGGATATTTTAAAGAAAAACCTGATGTTACGTCGTTAAAAGTTGACGGAAATCGTAAAAGGGGTAAAATGATATATCTTATTAGTTTTTTTCTGGAAGGAGAGCAAATACCAAGTTTTTTGGGTAGAAAGAAATTTGTTGTGTTTTGGGATGGAGGGCCGCAAGTAAAATACCCATTTTTTGTGTGGGTGGGTGGGGTGGGGGGGGGGGGGTTCCCTTTCCAAAATCGAAGAAGTTTAACAGTTCTAATATATCTTAAGATAGTTGATATTACATTTGTTGTGGTGATGTGTCTCTTGGTTTTTTTCCTAAAATACCTTCCCTTGGCAATACAATAAAACCGATATTTTTTGCCTATATATCGGCCAATATGGCTATATTATCGCCCTGCTTGAGGGCTTAGCCCTCCCCGATATATATGCAAAAATATATCAGCCGTATCAAACACCTATCTGATATAGAATTCAACATAATTTTATGGAGTAGACGGTTTTTGACGCTTTTCCAAACCATGAATTCGACACTAATTGTGAGGGAATTGACGTGGTATGGTCGATGGCAGATAGCAAAACTTGGTCAAATTTTTATATGGGGTCAAATTTTTACATGTACAACATTACTAGGGTTTTCCTCTCCAAAGTGAGCCCGGTTTGATTCCCTAAGAGGCATAGCCCATGGCGGTATTCCCTTCATCTTCTACTAAGCAAGAGGTCACTAGTTGAATTACCGAAGGGGGCACGTCCACAACAGTACTAGAGTTTTAATTTAATGAGTTCAGTATTGTCATGGTATTTATAACCATCGACATAAGATGAAAATCAGCCATAAAAGTTGATGGGTATAGTCCAGTAAAATAATTTCTTTATCCGGTCAGATTTCACTGATGACAGTCTCAAACCAAGTAACCAAGTGGAAAATCTATCAAACTTTAAATATTGAAACTAAAGTTTTATAATGCACACAAAAGCTACAGCTTGCGAAAACACAACTGAACAGTACTCCTCATGGCATAAATAAATAACCGGTAATGCAGTACATCACTATATTTTTTCTCAAATATAAGCAAGAAACTACAAATTAGTAGTAAGAAGACACTCTAACCTTGATGTAAATATCGTGTTCTCTCTCAACCACAAAATGCAGATGCTGAGCAATGGTTTCGAAGATGAAAGATGTGAGTTGTTGATGTCATTGATTTGCAAAGAACGGTACAAGAGACTTCTTTTTTAAACTAAGAATCCTCTTTCTATGTCCACGACCCTGTTTATGCTGTTCCCACTCATGTGCCCCTCGTAGGATCTGATTTCCGCATGCCTGTCATATGACAATAACCAAGTACACTATCAGAAAATGGAAGTTAATTTCTTTGTACTGGACAACACAATATAATTAAACAATTTAAAAGAACGAATATTGCACTTTTTCATAGAAAAAGAGAGGATGCATAGTTTAATGAATTCAAAAGGCATCGTTCAAATCCTTTAATACCTTCTATATATGTCGTAAGAACCCTCACTCAAATAATTGAGACGATATCTCGGAACTGACTATTTTCCAAAGGAGGCCTGAACATGACCCAAGCCACCTTGTCAGCCGTTGAATGAATCTCTCCAGCTAAGGGCCCACATGGAGTTTACTTTAATAGCTAAATTATAAAATGGATACTCCCATGTTTGCATGAGATGATTAATAAAGGCAATTATCTTGTTTCCCACAACAACAAAAAAAAAACTGTAGACCTCGTTAGGAAAGAACCTTCCCTAGGCTCAATAACACACTCATGTCTGAGGAACAAATCATTGTGAAGCCTGGCTGAAAGAGAACTATATATTGTAGGGCCTTGTAGTTAAAAGGATTGTAGCAATTTGACAAGATGAGCAGATACAAAACCTTTGGTTGAAACAGTTCGGCGAAAATTTTTTTAAATTAAAAAACAGAGCATAGTTTCTAGAACGCTAAACACTTAGATGTCTAGCTTTTAAGCGGAGTTCTGCAACCACAACCATTTTAGAAAAAACTACATACTGCTGTCAGTCTATCTCAACAAACTTGACCTCAAGCGCAAATATTAGAATTTCCATGCACATAAGTGAAGTAAAAAGAACTGCGAGACTTAAAAAAGAAATAACAAATTTTGTTTTGCTTTGTTTTGTTTTTGTTTGTTGATGAAAGGAGAAAACAAATCAGTGGATTATATTAAGCCATAAAACTTTTAAGTTCAAGTTCAAGTACAAGTAAAGATGGCTTGCAGATTCAGGCTAATCAGCAAACAGAAACTATATACTGACTCTGGATAAGGTAATAGTATCGCGAAAACAATTCAGTGGATTATATTAAGCCATAAAACTTTTAAGTTCGAGTTCGAGTACAAGTAAAAATGGCTTGCAGATTCTGGCTAATCAGCAAACAGAAACTATATACTGACTCTGGATAAGGTATAGTATAGCACCAACAACATTAGTGGCTTGAGTGGATCATATAACTTTAAACCTGTAGTTTCCTCTAAAGCAGACGTAAACATACCTCACACAAGTCCCTAAAAACATGACTCTGAAACTGGGAATCACCGAGCTCTGTTGGAATGGTTGAAACATCTACCTTTGCAGACAAGAAACTTTTCACAATATCAGCACAAGGTCGTGGTTTTTTGAGATAGACTGACAGCAGTATGTAGTTTTTACTAAAATGGTTGTGGTTGCAGAACTCCGCTTAAAAGCCAGACATCTAAGTGTTTAGCGTTCTAGAAACTATGCTCTGTTTTTTAATTTAGAAAAATTCTCGCCGAACTGTTTCAACCAAAGGTTTTGTATCTGCTCATCTTGTCAAATTGCTACGCTCTACAATATATAGTTCTCTTTCAGCCAGGCCTCACAATGATTTGTTCCTCAGACATGAGTGTGTTATTGAGCACTTTTAAGTTCGAGTTCAAGTACAAGTAAAGATGGCTTGCAGATTCTGGCTAATCAGCAAACAGAAACTATATACTGACTCTGGATAAGGTAATAGTATCGCACCAACAACATTAGTGGCTTGAGTGGATCATATAACTTTAAACCTGTAGTTACCTCTAAAGCAGACGTAAACATACCTCACAGACATATTGAGACCACAAGTCCCTAAAAACATGACTCTGAAACTGGGAATCACTGAGCTCTGTTGGAATGGTTGAAACATCTACCTTCGCAGACAAGAAACTTTTCACGATATCAGCACAAGGTTCCATTACAGTTGCATGCCAGGAGTTTCCTGAGTTACCTGGCAAGGATACATTACGATTAGTTCTCAAGAAAAATAAAAAGGTGCGGTCATGAAGAAAGTTCTTTCGAATACAAAAGGCAGCAAAAAACATACACAAGAAGGCTTCTGTCGCATCAATGTAATGCAAGTTCCATCCAAAATAAGTCTTCAGCCGATTCAGCCTTCTTATCTAAAAGTGAAAGAGTTGATAGTGATGCTCTAATCAATAGCCATAAATATTAGAAGTCCATTGTGAACAACTTCACAGAAAAGCTAAATTCCCATGCAAATGTCACAGTGATGAGACAAAACTAAACAATTACCTGACGGCGGACAAGCCTCCTTGTGTTGGCTTTTAGATTGTCAATTGCTTCACTTAGCAAACGCTTAACATTGCTATCACTGGAACCTAAAATCTCTATTAGTGTAGGCCCTGAAGCATTATCATCCTTCTTTACTAAATATGGCATATCAATTTCTGAATCATAACTTCCATCTTTCCCTTCATGACATGCATAACCAGAAGCATCCATGTTTAAAAAGTAATCTTTGAAAAACTCCTCAAATTCACGAACACCTATTGCTTGCCGCAGTCCTCGGGTGTAATCTGCATGTGGCTTGTATACATTATATACTTCATTTAACAAACCATTAGAAATCATACAATCCACTCTCTGATCAACATATTTATCCAGCACAGGAAGAGAAACATCCAGCCATATAAAACAACAATCGTATCTGAAACTATTAGCTCGTCCCCACTTCTGTCCTGGCACAAGAAAAATCCAAATGTCATTGACCAAGGAGTAAACTCTGATTTCAACTTAATATAATGAAAGGCCAGAAATACTTGACATGCGTGCATGTGCGGCGTACCAATGCATGCACAGACATTTGGGGGGGGGGGGGGGGGGGAGGGGAGGAATGGCCATGCAAATCACATAGGATTATTTGAACCTTCAGGCTTCATCTTCTGATACAAGTTTATCATACTATTTATAATATCATAGTGTTCCGCCCATAACAGAATGAAAATTTCGAAATTGGTGAAGCAATTATACAAAATATTGTGCCCCACGCCCCAGCTCAACATCCACATCTATAGACATCTAATAAAAAAATTATGTAACTTCAGGCTCCATCTAAGTGGTGTCCTCTAGCCTACCGTGTCATTCAAATTATTATTTTTTATTAATACCTGAAATAACCAACTCAGGACATTTAGAAAACCACTATAAAAAGGAACAAAAGAACCTAAATATGAGAAAATTTGACCTGGACCACCATCCTAAGGATCTATCATGACCAAAATTACCCTTCACATCACCCATCTTCATGTTTTGTCTTAAACATAAGATACATATTTTGGAAAAAAACATAAATGGCTCATTCTCAAAATAATCTATTCTTGTACTCTACCCAAATCACCCAAAGGATGTCCCCATGATCCATTGAATGATTACCCTAAATCCTCAAGAATGTAACAAGATAGCTAGATTAACTCTTCTCCTTCGTCCCCTCCCGTAAGGCTATTTTTCCTCCACCCCCTCTTGTATTGCCTTTCCCCCCTTCATCCCTATGTTACCATAAATCGCTAAACCGATAGCGAATTGCGATTTGGAACAATCGTTCCCAATTAGGGAACACTGACGCTCCGGATCGAAAGAGTCACCGTTCCAATAAAAAACTTATGTTAAATAAAGAATATAATCGGGTTTATGTTAGAATATACTTTAAAATATTTATTTTTACCAAAAGAAATTGAATAATTTTTTATGTATATTATACATAAATACACATACATGCAGAAAGTCCAAAAAAGCTTCCTTTTTTAGATGTACGGTTTCCATGCCATATAAGCATATCAAAGAAGACTGCCCTTATCGTACCGTGGTCAATAACAAGTGGCGTTCCGCGTTCATATTTTTGTTTGCGTACTGAAACGTTCCACGTTCCAGGTAACATTGCTTCATCTCCAGCCGTGTTGCTTTTCTTCCCCCTATATTCTAATCATGTAACCAACTCGTTTAATTATATGCCTAACAAGTTTATGTGACTGTTTGTTGTGTAACTTGCGTGAATCTTACAGAAAAAAGAGGAAGGGAGAGACTCAGAAAACATAGCAATATGCATAAAACTTGCTTGATGTAAATCGTTATATTCTGTTAAGGATAAAAAAGAGAAGAGATGTTTTATTATGTGACCAATGGTCTTTTTATATAGAAATTACAATTACTTAATGCCCAAGTATCATGGTATGGTGTACCATAATAACAATATACTCTAAATTATTCCAACACCCCATCAAACTGGAGCATAGATATCAGTGATGCATAACTTGGACAATAGATGACCGAATAGGGGTCTTGAAAGAGATTTCGTCAAAATATCTACAATCTGTGCATGAGTAGAAACATGATAAAAATTGACTTTCTTTTCAACAATTCTCCCGAATGAAGTGGCAATCCACTTCAAAGTGTTTTGTGCGTTCGTGAACCACTGGATTATCTGAAATATAAATTATGGCTTTATTGTCACAGAACAAGAATGCTGGTGTTGTAGACAGACACCGAGATCTTGAAGCAATGTGGAGAGCCACATCAATTCTGAGACGGCATAGGTCATAGCCCTATATTCAATCTCGGCTGATGAGCACGCAACATGTTGCTTCTTGCAGCGCCAAGTGGGTTCCCCGCAAATAAAACCCAAAATCCACTCGTAGAGTGACGGTCATCCATAGATCTAGTAAAATCGACATCAGCATAAGCTATAAAAAACAGATTAGAACAGGGTTTATAAAGAAGACCTTACCCAGGTGCACGCTTCAAATAGCGGAGAATGTGCTAAACGGCCCGAAGATGGTAAACTAAGGGCGCCTGCATAAACTGGCTCACTATGCTGAGTGCAAAGGATATGTCTGGATGAGTAACTGTGAGATAGACCAGCTTCCCAACAAACCGTCGATATCGACCTGGATCGAAAATTGGCTGGTCATTAGTGAGCTAACGCGAGAGTTTTATTGTTGTATCCATAGAAGTATCGGCAGAGCGACAGCCAAGAAATCTTGTTTCTTTAAGAAAATCGAGAGTATACTTCCTCTGTGAGAGAATATAATCTCTTATTTCGAGATACCTCTATACCAAGAAAGTATCGTAGAGGATCAAAATATTCGGTGTGAAAATGTAAGGCCAAATGAGTTTTGACCTTAGATATACCCTCGGAATCATCCCAGTGATGATTATGTCAAACATAAACAAGGAGAATAATCATTCCTTCTTTCCTTCTATGTATAAAAAGAGATGACCCTGCCGAGTTTCTTATGAAATTTATCTTTTTTTAAGACCATACTGAATTTATCGAACCATCTCGAGAATATCGTTTTGCGCCATAGATAGATTTTTTAAGATGACATACAAGAGACTCCTCCTCACGCTCAAAGCCGGAAGACTGCTGCATATAAACCGTCTCAAAATGGTCGCCATTGAGGTAAGCATTCTTAACGTTAAGCTGATGTAGAGGCCAATCGGGGGTAACTGCAAGAGAGATCAAGACACGAACAGTGGTGGGTTTGGCCACTAAAGAAAGTCTCAGCATAGTCGACACCGTATTGTTGAGTATAACCTTTGGTAACAAGACGGGCTTTCAAACGAGATACACTGCTATCAGGATTATGTTTGATAGCAAAGACCCACAGGCAACCAACCATCTTTTCCTGTGAAGGGAGGCTGACCAGATTTCAAGTATGATTAGACCTCAGTGCCTGCAACTCTTCCATCATAACCCTATGCCAACATGTATGATCCATAGCTTCTTGAACAGAGTTAGGAAGGGAAACAACAGACAAGGAATAGACAAACTGACATAGTACTGGATTAAGACGATGATATGAAATAAATGAAGCAAGAGGATAAGTAGTGCATGTTCTTTTACTTTTGTGAAAAGCAATTGATAAGTCGTCGGACAAACCATCAGAAGAAGGGAAAAGTAAAAGCTCGTCAGCTTCCGGCTGCATACATGGAGGAGGAGCTTCAGTATGTGCTGATGAATCTATCACTACTTTTTTCGACGACTATAGACCTGTGTAACCGGAGGCGTAGGATGAGGAACTTCGACAGTAGTAGATTTGGTTTGAAATGGATGGTCATTTGGAGGTATAGAAAGTGACGGCGGCGGCGTTACGTGAGGACTTTCCGATAGGAGCTAAAAGGATTGATCCTCAAGAAAGGTGATACCACGAGAGACTACTACAGTTGATGTAGAAGGAAACAGGCAAACGTAATATTTTTGAGTCCTAAAATAACCAACAAATATATGTTTGACAACATTAGGATCCAATTTATCGCGAATTTTCGAATTAATTGGTGATTATGAGCGTAGCAAACACAGCCAAATATTTTAGAAGGGGAAAAGGGTTTTTGTTGGAAAATAAAATAGAGAACGGTGTTTGGTTTTGAAGAATTGTGGAAGGAATGCGATTAATAAAAAAACATGTAAAGAAAAATTCCAAAGGTGTTTTGGGACATGCCTGTTAAGCATAATAGAACGAACAACGTTAAGCAAGTGGCGGTTTTTTCTTTAAGCAATACCATTTTGTTGTGTGTATAAGCATGAAGTTTGATGAATAATCCTACGGGATTGGCAAAGAGTTTGAAAAATACGACTCATGTAATCTTTTGCATTTTCACTTCTTAGAGTTTTAATAAACGTATCAAACCGATTAACCACTTCATTTCTAAATGTTTTAAAAACATGTGATAGTTCAGATCGATCACGTAAAAGAAACAGCCATGTCATTCTACACTGGTCATCAATAAAAATGACAAAATATTTGTAACCAAATATGCCAGTATGCTTGTAAGGACTACAAATGTCAGAATAGACTAACTCAAATTTCGAAGAACTACGTTTATTAACTGAACAAAAAGAGGAACGAAAATGTTCCCTAAAATACACGACTCGCATGAAAAATAAGATAAAAAGAAATCAGGTAACATGGTACGTAGCATAGAAAGATATGGATGTCCAAGACGTCGATGCCAGCAAATAGTAGAAACGTCAGCAAATGCGGAAAATGGCACATCCAAGTAGTACATGCCATTAACTTCTTCACCCTCACCAATCTGCTCCTTCGTCTGGTTGTCCTGAATCACAAAATTATTAAAAGGGAAAGTTATCGAACAGTTGAAATCATCGGTAAGACGACGAACAGATAAAAGATTTGTACGAAGTGAAGGAACTAAAACATTTTTAAGCGATAAGGAAGACGTCACATCAATATTGGTACAACCACGAACATGAAGGACATCCATATTGACAATGGAATGAGAAGTGGAAAATACAGAGTTAGAAACAGTATGAGTCATTTGGTCTGAAATTCCAGAGTCAAGGACCCAAGGATTAAACTGAGATAATAAAAATATACCTGATGTGATTAAATTGGCAATAGAGATTCAGAGAAAATACATTGCAAGTGCTGTAAGTCATCAGGAGAGATCTGTGAGGATGATACTGGCGGTTGGGTTGGTGTGGATGGAAGAGCCGTACTCTGTCGGGCAGTACGAGTCTGATCCGGATAGTCATGTTTTTCCCAGCAGAATTGATCTGTATGGTTGGTACGGCCGCAATAAGAGCAAGAAAGGGAACACCGACCACATCCGGGACCCTCACGACCCTGAGTACCAATAGAAGCATGGCCACAACCAAAGGGAAATCCTCGGCTACGGCCCTGAGCAACAAGAGTAGAAGATGGAGCCTTCACTGTAAAAGCGCCTACTAAAGAGGCACGATAAGTAGCAGCGAGAATACCATTCAGGGTAGGCTTACCGCCCAGAGAAAGAAGAAATGAGTGAACTCCATCCAAGTGAGACTTCATCTTAGCCAAATAAAGAGTCCCATTAAGAACCTTACGCTGACTCTTGGTAACGGATCGATCAGAGGAGATGGGTTGATACATGTTCCATTCTTTTAGAAGCCCCCGGACCCAGGCCCCAAAGGCATGTAGATCATCATCTAGAGTAGCGGTAGTGAGTTCATTGAAGATATCATAGAACCACTGAAGGCTATCTTCCAACAAGTAAGAGATTTAAGATAGAACCGCATCTCCTTCGCGGTAAGGAGATACATGATAGCTGGGCTCTATAGAGTTTGTAAGCCAAGGGCAGACTTTGTTGTCATTTTGAGACCAAGATGAATACTGCGCATTGGAGGTTGATGGAGCTTCTTGAAAGAGATGGTGATGAAGGCCCCTGCTTTTGAAGACTCATTCAATGGCGTGCGCTCATTTCAAAAAATTGTTAAAGCCAGCGAGAGTCAAGGTAGAAAGACAGGGATTCGTTTTGTAAGCGGAAGTAAGAGGATCAATCTTGTTGTCCGTCATATTGAATGTCACACGCAAAGAGAGCAAGTAATAGAAAGTGCTGATCTAGCACATAAAGAGCGAGAAAAATACTAGGGTTTACTCAAGTCAATTCCCAATCATTATAGATCGGGAAAAAATGTTAGCGCGAGGAAGGCTGCGGGAGGAGTGCCGAGGCAGCGGCTTGGAGAGGAAGCGAGCTGCGGCGGCGGCGGCTTAGAGAAGAAGCGATTTGGAGGAAGGCAGCGTGGAGGAAGGTTGCGGCTTGGATGAGGGCATCTTGGAGAGATTTGGCGAGGGCACGTGCGCGGTTTGGATGCTTCGAAGGCAACGGCGCTGGGTCGATCGAGGTCTGGAGGTAGGCGAGGGCGCGGACGCGGGGCACTTCGAGGTCTGGATGCTTCGAGAGGCAATGGGATTTGGAGAGAGGGAGGCGTAGGCGCGAATCTAAAGGCGAGGGCTGCGAGGAGATAGTTTTTTTTCTAGGGTTAGGGTTTAGAAGAGCTGCTCTGATACCATGTGTTGGGGTTAAAATTTACACCTCATTGACCAAAAATCAAAGTCAAAGTCAAACCGCGAACAAGTAGGCTCAAGCCAAAACAAACGGACCTTACTGTCGAATCTAAGCCGGGCCCACGTCCGAACCCAAGTACAAGCAGGTGGACCCAAGCCCAGACCGGCCCCATGCCAAAGGAATAATCATCAAGCAATAAATAGGTTTCATGTAATTTTCATAAATAAATATAAAATAAATGGGCAAAAGGCCAAATTTTGTAAAACTCATGGCTCATATGCAAAAAGAAATAAGCACATGGGCATGGGATGGCAAAATGCTAATTTTGTACAAGCTATGAGGCTAAATGAAAAGATGTAAGCCTATAAAAGGCCCCAATGATGATTTGATAAGAATAAGATCTTAATCTTTGATTCCTCAAAAAAATCTTGAGTTTTGAGCCACTCTTTATTGCGCAAGTCTCTTTCACCTTTCTCCTTTCTGTTTTTCAAAGTGCTCATGTCAGTGGGCCTCAAAAAAGGGGGGAAGCCCCTTTTGATCTTCAAAAGTAAAAATCTTAGTGTTTTTGGATTGTTGCTTCATTGGGTTTCGACCCTACTTGTTCCGTACCAGGTGCGCACCGTGCTAGGTGCCCATTTGGCTAGATACACACCCCGTTAGGTGCACATCGAGACAAGTGCACACCGACCCAGGTGTGTACTTCGCTAGGTACGCACTTCCCTAAGTCCGCACCTTACTGGACCTTTTGGCCCATTCAGAACCATTTGGCCCCCTTCACTCCCTCGCACCTTACCATGTGCGCCCCTTGCTGGGTGCGCTTCTCGGCAGATGCTCGCTGTCTCGGCAGATCCCCCAAACCCGCTGTCCGGATAGCAGGACCCCTGTAAAAACTCTGGGAGGCCCCCGATATGCCCGAAGCACTCTCGGCATGTTCTCAAACACAACACGCACATATTGCATATTGAGTTCGCATGATCTTTTTTACTTATTAATCAGAGGTTTCCTCGCTCCAAAAGCGGGGGGTAATTAACAGCAGCTTAGTCCACGGCTGCCATAGATTCGGATTCCCACAATCATTAAACTTCAGCCTACCCCAGACAGGGGGAATCTGTAATATGCCTGACAAGCGATGCACATTCCTATCTCAATAGGATGACGAAAAACACTCTACAGATTCTAACACGCCCGGTGGGACCTCTCTCCTCCCATATTTCGGGTCAAGTATTCATGAGAACTCAATCAACATATATATCGATTACATGTACCGAAATCATGCTTCTTTGTGCAAATTAACAGCTTTCAACCGTAATTTCAAACTCGGCAATCATGTATCCCAAGACGAACTTTGTCTCTGATGCAACTCCGGTGACCTACATGGTCAAAACGAACCCACGCGTGATCCTCCCGGTGAGTTTCCACGCCAGTTTGGTTCCTACATGCCAGTTTGGTTCAATCATGATCTACCCAGCCGACAGCGCTCCTATTGTGGAGCCCTTACCAAAGAAAGTGGCCAAACCAACCTCGAAGGGCAGGAGGCCAAATGTGGTGGTCGTGAAGGCATCCCAAATCAATCGCAAATCCGTTTTTGAACGGCTCTGTTGCTCCATCCGGGGCAAGGCCATAGAATCAGAAGAAATCATAAGGCGTCGCGGGTAAGCTCAAGCGGTGCACTCGACCATTGCACTACCGGACGTTTTCTCGAGACTCCATCAACCGACCTACGGCGATTTCCCGAAAAGCGGATGCCCGCCAAGTCCTCAAAGCAGAGAAATTAAGGCAGAAGCGGCTCAGATACAGAGCCAACAAAAGGGCTAGGGCTCTCGCTAAGTTGAATTTCATAAAATTCCAAGAACCCAGTTACCCCATGACATAACTCGGGCCGGCAGTGAAGCTTGCTAACCCTTTTGAGCCGTTGAAATTAGTTCAAAAGAATGCCATGATCGAAAAAATCAAGAAGACTGCGATCCAGACGATACCGCGAAATGACATATCCAAGCCCCAAAGCAGAAAGCATGACGCCATCTCTTCTAAAGTCTACCAAGCACTTCGTGCAGTATGAAAGCGGCGGGGCAAAACCAGAAAAGAAGCGCCAGCGCCACTCAACAACCAGACCAGGCAAAATATCTTTAGTCGATTGATCTTTCTCGAAGCAGAAAGGCCACGATGACGATCAAAAAGATCGGCCACCAAAGATAAAGATATGGCCGGATATATGGTCCACACCGTCTACATGGCAGGAACACGTAGCAAGAGTAAGGATGGGGCCACCACATCTCAAGTCCAACCGGGTTTGAATGCGGCCGCCACTTCCCAAGACCTGCCTCCTCCGGAAGATAATGAAAACCCTGTCAGTAAAGCTGATATGCTGAAAGATCTCTCGGTTGATGAGGAATCGGACTCGGAAAGCGAAGAGGAGCCGACTTTCCGCCCCAGGACCGCGGAGCAGCAACTCCTTCAAGAGCTCCAAAAGCAGCTTAGAAACAAAGACAAGGAGATGGCTAAGCTTTACTCAAAAATTGACGACTTGACAAACGTCGTCTTATAGCTCACAGTCCAATTTGCCCCTCAACCGCCTAATCAAGCTCCATCCATGAACAGGGAAATGGTACCCCGAAACAGCCGGCGCCCATTCCCTTATATCCAAAAGCAGACGAGCCACACGAAAGTCGGCCACATCTTATCTCAGGAAATATCTTGGCTACCGATGGCAGCAACCCGCTAACGCAAAATCAAATTATGGATTTGGTCGCCAACAAAGTAAAAACATTGGTGGCCGAAGCCGAAATGCAAAAAGATGTCAGCGGTAGTGGGAGACCATATCCTGCTCAGTATGATTTGGTATAGTTTCCTAGAGGCTATGTCATCCCCAAATTCGGAAGATTCGACAGAACGGGAAATGTGAATCAGCACATCGCCCACTTTAAAACATCCTGCGGGAATTGACGACTTGACAATTGACGACTTGACAAAGCTTTACTCAAAAATTGACGACTTGACAAACGTCGTCTTATAGCTCACAGTCCAATTTGCCCCTCAACCGCCTAATCAAGCTCCATCCATGAACCGGGAAACGGTACCCTGAAGCAGCCGGCGCCCATTCCCTTATATCCAAAAGCAGACGGCGCCCATTCCCTTATATCCAAAAGCAGACGAGCCACACGAAAGTCGGCCACATCCTATCTCGGGAAATATCTTGGCTACCGATGGCAGCAACCCGCTAACGCAAAATCAAATTATGGATTTGGTCGCCAACAAAGTAAAAAACATTGGTGGCCGACGCCGAAATGCAAAAAGATGTCAGCAGTAGTGGGAGACCATATCCTGCTCAGTATGATTTGGTATAGTTTCCTAGGGGCTATGTCATCCCCAAATTCGGAAGATTCGACAGAACGGGAAATGTGAATCAGCACATCGCCCACTTTAAAACATCCTGCGGGAATACTGGGGGCAATGATGCGCTTCTCCTCTGCCAGTTCGTTAATAGATTAACTGATGTCGCTATAAACCGGTACGCAAGCATACCGGATGGCTCCGTTGCTACTTTCATCCAGATGGAATCTTTGTTTAAGCAAAGATTCATGAGCGGCAGCGATAAAATCACCATTGCTGATCTTGTGAGGACGGAACCAAAACACAATGAAAGCAACACAGGTTTTATAACCCGATGGCGCAATCTTCCCGTCAAATGTGAGTCACCGCTGGAACAAGACCACTCCGTCAATCTCCTCATCGGAAATCTCAACACCTGGATGAATCCTTTCCTATGCATAGCCGGCCTCAAAACATTCCAAGAGTTGACAAAAAAGGTTCAAATGTTGGAACACTCAAAGTCTGAGTCCACTCCGGCTCTCCAGTTCACAAACAAGCCAAAGTACCAGAAGGACAACGACCGAAAGGACAAAAGTTCCAATAACACTGACTCTTCCAACAAGCAAGGAACAAGCGGGTCAAAGGCCAACAAATCTAGAGAGCCAACTTTGGAGGAAAGGAGAAACAGGGTTTACTCTTTCAGAAGAGACAATGTCTACAAAATATTCAGGGATGCTCTTAAGAATGGTCTGCGGCTGCCGGAACCAAAGAGGCCGAATGATGCAAAACAGGACTGATCATCCCAATTTTTGCTCATACCACCGAGTGTTGGGACACACTATCAAAGACTGTTGCATTTTCAAGAATTGGGTCAAGAAACAATACAGGAGGGAGAAATCTCGTTGTCCTCTAGCATGTTGACAAACGATCAAGCCGCGACCGCCAATTTTATACAAACAGAAATCGAGGTATTTCGAAAACCGACCACTCTCAATTGTTCACCCTTGCCTGAAAAGAACAAACCACGGTAGCAGTCCAAAGGATCAGCAAGTAACACTGACAATGAGGAGGCAATGGACAGACACGCAATCCATACGGTCTACATGGTCGGACCTGGAGAAATAAATTCTCCTACGCTTCACACCCATGGTGATGATATGGTTGACGCTGCTCAATACCGGCTTGGTTCAAATAATGATAGGGATCCTGCTCAAGCTGTTAAGCAAAAAGAGCCCATGGCTCCTGAAGAATCAAGCTCAGACTATGAAGATAGCTCGGTCATTATCCCTGAAATTATAGAACGAGCATTATTTCAGTGGATTAAAGAGCAATTTCAGGACAGAGATAAGGAGTTAGCCAAGATCCGTTCCAAAATCGACAATATGGTAAATGTTGAGGCAAATCTCGCAACCCAAGCATTCGAATTCAATCACAACAAGATCAAGGTTCGGTCCATGAACCAGGAATTACCCCTAAACAGCCAGCAGCTATTCCCTCCGATCAAAGGACGGAGCACCTACAAGAAAGTCAACGGCGACTAGCCTCCAAGGAAGTCCTGGTGCATGACCGCGTTAAATTGACATGAGACAAAATCAAGGGCAAGTCATCGGCGGACCCCGAAACTCTTCAAGACCTAATTAAAAAAGTCAAGACGTTGAAACATGCGGGTCCCGAATCTCTTCCAAAATTCTAATATAACGAGTTCAAATGTCCGGAAAACGACAACCGCAAAGGTGGACGTCCCAACAACATTGAATCCTTTAATGTCTCTGCTAACCGAAGTAAGCGAGGAACATGCGGGCCTAATCCCGAACCGCCTCAAAAACTGGTGTTGGGAGGGGGAGGAGAATCGCCCTTGGAAGAGAAGTTGACTAAAATCTATTTCTTTAAAAGGGACAGGGTCCGTAAAATATTCGAGGACGCCCTAAACAACGGTCTTCAACTCCCCGAACCAAAAAGGCCTTATGTAGCAAATATGATCGACAATCCCCTGTATTGCCCATACCACAGGGTAGTAAGTCACACAATCGAAGACTGCTTTATTTTTAAGGATTGGGTTGAAAAACAATATAAGGAGGGAGTGATCTCATTGGCCAAATGTGCGTTAGCAAACGACCAAGTTACGATCACCGACTCTATACTAACGGAGGACCAAAACCCTTTGGAGGCAGACGGTTCAATCGCCCACTTCAGAAAATAACCCGGTCCACCACAACTCGTACGGTACACGTATTCCCAAAAGGACAAAGAGAACGTTGAAACACCTTGATATCAAAGTTCAAGAATTTTGAATAAGAGCACAACAGACGACCCCTACGTCGTTAAACTGGGAGCAAGCAACCCCTGAGTCGTTAAACTGGGAATAATTGACCCTTGAGTCGTTAAACTGGGAAATAAAAAAAAAGAAAAGAAATAAAGGGTCAGTTCACAAGCGAAAGGGGCACGAATGAAAACCTGAAAAGGTTTCGTCAATAAAAATAGCGAGGTTACCCGTGAGCTTGTGAGAACCCGTAAAGGCTCAAACTCGTTGAAAAAAAACGGTATGTCCACAAGCAAAACGTGTACGGATGAAAACCCGAAAGGGCTTCGTGAGTAAAAACAGCAAGACTACCCGCGAGCTTGTGAGAACCCACAAGGACGCAAACTCGTTGAAAAAAAAGTATGTCCACAAGCAAAACGAACACGGATGAAAGCCCGAAAGGGCTTCGTGAGTAAAAATGACAGGAATGCCGGCGAGCTTGTGATAACCCCGAAAGGGGGCAAACTCGTGAAAAGAAACGAAAATACACTCGCAAAGTCCTTTCGACTTCGTGAGGAGAATATCCCCGCGTAATATCCTTACAACTCATAAAGGGGCAACACACTTAGGAATCCCCACGATTACTAATGAGAATCTACACTTACAAAGAGAAAATGCTTTTATGAGACCCTTACGGCTCATAAAATTGGAAGGTCTTAGATGAAAGGGGCCTAAACCTGTCTCCTAAACCATCGCTCCCCAACGGGCAATGGCAAATGATGAGTCGCTCCTTGCATTACGCTTCAGTGTTAGCAGTGCTGATGCCGACCCAAATCCCAAATTTTCCCAAGACAAATGATGAATTGCTTCTGGAACCTGTGCTCCAGTGTTAGCAACGCTAATGCCGGCCCCAATCCCAAATTTCCAAGCTTTCAAATCCAAGAAACCTCTAAGTCGTTAAACTGGGAACAGATGACCCCTAAGTCGTTAAACTGGGAACATATGACCCCTAAGTCGTTAAATTGAAACCTCCTAAAACAAATCAAACCAACCAATTCCAATGACGACCTCTACGTCAAAAATAGAGACTCTGTATCGGGGAAACATCAAACAGACACTTCGTCTCGGGGAAACGTCAAAGAGTAACACTCCGTGTCGGGCACATCAACCAGCGACACTCCGTATCGGGGATATGTCAAACAGACACTCTGATTCGAGAAAACGTCAGATATTGATACTCCGTGTCGGGGACACATCAACCAATGACACGCCGTCTTAGGGATACGTCAACCAGACACTCCGTCTCGGGGAAATGTGAGACAGTGACACTCCATGTCGGGAACACGTCAACCAGCGACACTCTGTCTAGGGGATACGTCAGACAGCGACACCCCGTGTCGGGGACACGTCAGACAGCGACACCCCGTGTCGGGGACACGTCAGACAGCGACACTCCGTCTCGGGGATACGTCAGACAGCGACACCCCGTGTCAGGAACACGTCAGACAGTAACACTCTGTCTCGGGGACACGTCAAACAGACACTCCGTCCCGGGAAACGTCAGACAGTGACACTCCGTGTCCCGGACACGTCAGCCAGCGACACTCCATCTTGGGATATGCCAAACAGACACTCCGTCTCGGGGAAACGTCAGACAGCGAAACTCTGTGTCGAGGAAACGTCATACAGCGACACTCCATGCCGGGGAAACGTCATACAGCGACACTCCATGCCGGGGAAACGTCATACAGCGACACTCCATGCCGGGGAAACGTCAAACAGACACTCCGTCTCGGGATCCGTGTCGGGAAAATGTCATACAGCGACACTCTGTGCCGGGGATACGTCAACCAGCAACATTCCGTCTCGGAGAAACGTCAGACACTGACACTCCGTTTCGGGGAAACATCAACCAGCGACACTCCGTGCCGGGAAAACGTCAAACAGACACTCTGTCTCAAGGAAACGTCAACCAACGACACGCCGTGTCGGAGATACGTCATACACTGACACTCTGTTTCGGAGATACGTTAAATATCGATCGTCCATGTCGTAAAAAGGTCAGTGTAAACCTCCCAAAAGCGGGAACTAAATCAAGTCAACTCCATGCGAAACAAGATCCATCAATTTCACGCACACGACCCATACATATAGTATGCATTCATTGATGGGGGTATTTTGTTGAGGTTAAAATTTACGCCCTATTGACCAAAAGTCAAAATCAAAATCAAACCGCGAACAAGTAGGCTCAAGCCAAAACAAACGGACCCTACTGTTGAATCCAAGCCGGGCTCATGCCCGAACCCAGGTCCAAGCAGGTAGGCCCAAGCCAAGACCGCCCCCATGCCAAAGGAATAATCAACAAACAACAACTAAGCCTTTTATCCCAAGCATATGGGGTAGGCTACATGAACCAACATGAGAATCACGGCGGGTCCAGCACATGAATCCTCCGCCTCCACTCACTCCTATCGAACAATATGCTTTCATTGAGGCCTTTGGTAACCATATCTTTTCGTATCACCTCCATTCATGTTTTCTTCGGTTTTCCTTTCACCCTTTTGACATTGTCTATATCGAGAGTATCCATTCGCTTAACCGGTGCTTTCATAGGTCTGCGTCGCACATGACCAAACCATCTTAACCGGTTTTCTCGCATCTTCTCCTCCACATGTGTCACACCAACTTTTGCAATAAATAGGTTTGATGTAATAATCATCAAGCAATAAATAGGTTTGATATGATTTTCATGAATAAATGTAAAATAAACGGACAAAAAGCCAAATTTTGTAAAGCACATGGCTCATGTGCAAAAAAAATAAGCACATGGGCATAGGATGGGCAAAATGCTAATTTTGTACAAGCTATGGGGCTAAATGAAAAGATGTAAACCTATAAAAGGCCCCCATGAAGATTCGATAAGAATAGGATCTTAATCTTGATTCCCTAAAAAAATCTTGAGTTTTAAGCCACTCTTTATTGTGCATGTCTCTTTCTCCTTCCTCCTTTCTGTTTTTCAAAGTGCGCACGTCAGGATGCCTAAAAAAGGGAAAAGGAGACCCTTTTGATCTTCAAAAGTCAAAATCTTGGTGTTTTTAGACCGTTGCTTCATTAGGTTTCGACCCTACTTGCTCTGTGCTACGTGCCCATTTGGCTAAGTGCGCACCCCGTTGGGTGCACACCTCGCCAAGTGCGCACCTCGCTAAGTACGCATCTCGCTAAGTGCGCACTTCCTCAAGTCCGCACCTTACTGGAACTTTTAACCCATTCAGGACCCTTTGGCAAATGATGATTCGCTCCTCGTACAATATTCCAATGCAGCGATGTTGATGCCAAACCAAAATCCCCAAATCCTCTCATGGCAAATGATGATCCGCTCTTTGGTATCATATTCCAGTGTAGCGATGCTGATGCAAAACCAAAATCCCCAAATCCTCTCATGGTAAATGATGATTCGCTCATGGTATCATATTCCAGTGTAGCGATGCTGATGCCAAACCAAAATCCCCAAATCCTCTTATGGCAAATGATGATTTGCTCATGGTACCATATTCCAGTATCGTGATGTTGATGCCAAACAAAAATCCAAATTCCAAGTCCCGCATTGCAATCCCTCACATTGCAATCCCTCAAATTCAAAGGTCCTGCCAAACAAGGCAGGAATCAGACAAATCAAACTAAAGTCTCACCCGGAAGCGCTTCCAAGCTCAAAAGCCCCGCCGGACAGATTGGAACCTTCTAAAACAAATCAAACTAACTAATTCCAACAACGGCCTCTACGTAAAAAACGGAGACACTTCGTATCGAGGAAACGTCAAACAGACAGCGACACTCCGTCTCGGGGAAACATCAGACAGCGACACTCCGTGTCGGGAACACGTCAGACAGTGACACTCCGTGTCGGAGACACGTCAACCAGCAACACTCCGTCTCGGGATACGTCAAAGTAACATCAATCAGTCGTCTCGGGATACATTAGACAGTGACACTCAGTGTCGTGGACACGTCAACCAGCGCCACTCCATGTCGGGGACACGTCAACCAGCGCCACTCCGTCTCGGGGACACGTCAATCAGGCACTCCGTCTCGGAGATACGTCAGACAGTGACCCTCTGTATCGGGGACACGTCAACCAGCGACACTCCGTGCCGGGGACACGTCAACCAGCGACACTCCGTGCCGGGGATACGTCGGACAGTGACACTCTATCTCGAGAAAACGTCAGATAGTGACACTCCATCTCGGGAAAACGTCATGCAGCGCCACTCCGTGCCGGGGATATGTCATGCAACGTCATTCCGTCTCGGAGATACGTCATGCACGGACACTCCGTCTCGAGGAAACGTGAGACACTGACACTCCGTTTCGGAAAAACGTCAACCAGCGACACTCCGTGCCGGGAAAACGTCAAACTGACACTCCGTCTCAAGGAAACGTCAACCAGCGACACTCCGTGCCGGGGATACGTCATAGACCGACACTCCGTCATGGAGATACGTCAAGCATCGATTATCCATGTAGTAAAAAGGACAGTGCCGGTCTCATAAAAGCGGGAATCAAATCAAGTAAACCCCCACACGAAAGAAGATCCATCAATTTCACGTACACGACGCATACATATAGTATGCATTCATGGATGGGATGCACTTTGTTGGGGTTAAAATTTACACCTCATTGACCAAAAGTCAAAGTCAAACCGTGAACAAGTAGGCTCAAGCCAAGGCAAACGGACCCTACTGTCGAATCCAAGCCGGGACTACGCCCGAACACAAGCCGGGCCTACGCCCGAACACAAGTCCAAGCATGTGCGCTCAAGCCCGGACCGGCCTCCATGCCAAAGAAATAATCAAGCAATAAATATGTTTGATATAATTTTCATGAATAAATATAAAATAAACATGCAAAAGCCAAATTTTGTAAAGCACGTGGCTTATGTGCAAAAAGAAATAAGCACATAGGCATGGGATGGGCAAAATGCTAATTTTATACAAACTATAGGACTAAATGAAAAGATGTTATGCCTATAAAAGGCCCCATGATGATTTGATAATAATAAGATCTTAATCTTTATTCCCTCAAAAATCTTGAGTTTTGAGCTACTCTTTATTGTGCAAGCCTCTTTCTCCTTCCTCCTTTCTGTTTTTCAAAGTGCGCGCGTCAGGAGGCCTCAAAAAAGGAGAAAAGAGCCCCTTTTGATCTTCAAAGATCAAAATCTTGGTGTTTTTGGACTGTTGCTCATTGGGTTTCGACCCTGCTTGCTCCATGCTAGGGCGCACCGTGCTAGATGTCCATTTGGCTAGATACGCATCCTGTTGGGTGCACATTGAGCCAGGTGCACACCTCACGAGGTGCACACTTCCCTAAGTCCACACCTTACTGGACTTTTTAGCCTATTCGGAACCCTTTGGCCCACTTCACTCTCTCGCACCTTGCTAAGTGCGCACCTTGCTGGGTGTGCGTCTCGGCAGGTGCGCGCTTATCAAGTGCACACCTTGCTAGGTGTGCGTCTTGACAGGTGCGCACTTGTCATGTGCGACCTTTGCTAGGTGTGCACTTTGCTAGATGCGCGTCTCGGCAAGTGCGCATGTCATGTGCGCCCCTTGCTAGATGCGCGTTTTGACAAGTGCACACTTGTCACGTGCGTACCTTACCACGTACGCACTTGACATATATGCACTCATCACCTCTCCCGTTAAAAAAAAATTTCTAACAGGGCGCTGCCCCGCACCCCGCAAGAGGGCTGCTAGCCCCCTTGAAACCCAGCCCGCTATCCGGGTAGCAGGACCCCGGTAAAAACTCTGTGAGGCTCCCGATATGCCTGAAGCACTCACGGCCTGTTCCCAAACACAACACGCACATATTGCATATTGAGTTCGCATGATCTGTTTGACTTGTTAATCAGATGTTCTCTCGCTCCAAAAGCAACGGGTAATTAACGGCAGCTTAATCCGCGACTGCCGGAGATTCGGATCCCCACAATCATTAAACCCCAGTCTACTCCAGACAGGGGGAATATGTAATATGCCTGACAAGCGACACGCATTCCTATCTTAATAGGGTGACGAAAAATACTCTACACCATGTTAAAAATAAAAAAGAGAAGAAAGATATTTTATTATGTGATCAATGGTCTCTTTATATAATGATTACAATTACTTAATGCCCAAGTATCATGCTACGGTGTATCCTGATAACAATATATTCTAAACTATTCCAACATATACAAAAGAAAGTTGTACATGGCAAGGGCTCGAATTCAAACATTTCTTTTCCTAATTTGCCCCTCGTCATTACATTGGCTCAAATTCTAACCTCAATAATAGATTATGAGTGTCAAAATGTTACTTCTCGCCTCCCAAACAAGAGGTGTTGAGGGTTAAGCCTTGCATGCCAAAAGCTTGATTATTTGCCTTGTTATCATCTAGAAGCTTAATCTCAATTTACTGAGACACGGTGCTTATACTTTCTCTAATTTTGTAGGAGATGTGTGTTGATTATGTTAGCAACTATGATGCCCTAATCTGTAACGCTTGCTTTCTCTAATTTTGTAGGAGATGTGTGTTGATTAAGTTAGCAACTATGATGCCCTAATCTGTAACGCTTGGTTTTTGTATGAACTATATATTCCTTCCTAAGAATTACCTCCCTTCTATTATTCTTTCTCTACTATTTGCAAAAAAATTCCTGCAGTTTTGAATACAAATATGAGATGTACTTCTACATTTAGGTCTTACGTTCTTGTTCATAGATGAGGAGGGTGCTTTCTATTGAGTATTGCAGTGTAAAATGAAATTCATGTATTTTATAGCTAGTTTTGTTGTTCCGGCCCAAGATCTATCCAATGATATTGCAAACACCATTATAATGGTACTTAATCTATGTGGGTCACCAGCTGATGTTGAAGCTACATGTTATTTTTTGTGTATTGTGTCCAACAACATATACTCTAAAGGAAGCGAAGGAATTCCACAACATATACTCTAAAGGAAGCGAAGGAATTCCACGATCTTTTTTTTTGTGGAGCTGTGTTATCTGGATGTCTCATATGCTTGTTACAATCACCAATTATAGTAATTTATTTCCTGAAATTAATTGTTAAAGACAAACTTTCACACACGAGCATGAGGGCTCATCTTGGTCAGCCTAGTAATGTTGTATATTGCATGGTAATAATACTAAAAGTATTACAAATCACCCAGTGTGGAAAAAATAAAACATTGTACACAACTAAAACAATGTAGCATGTAATTGCAAGTTTGTAACCAAGGTATCCAAAGAAAAGTAGAAATAGAACTTCTGGTGTCAAGATGAGATGCTAGGATGAGCAGGATGAGCAATTATGCAGAACACTATATATGTATTGAAATAGGAAAACCATCACCATCGATCAGCCAAGATACTTTACCTCTGCAGCCTTTCCTAGAAAAAGAGTACTAGGAAGGACACCTGAGCTGTCATACAAGCTAAGATAACGGTTTATCTGCAGGAAGCATAGATGGATTAAGCCAGAAATAATTAAGTTGCCAAGAAATTTTGACATTGGGATTTAATGTTAACAGATGTTACATTGTGTATACTTACAGACTTCATGTCTACATCTATCATCAGTCTGTTCAGTTCTTACGTATTCATGTAGAAGAACATATGCTAGCATGATGGTATGTGTAGAAAGGATTATCGGTATCCTACTGAGGCAAACCTATACACATATAACTATCACATAAACAAGAATTATTAGCGATGTGGATGCAGAAGTGTAACGCCTTTAGTAGCCGTACATATGATCAAATAATAGATCCATCTCAAGATACACTTTCGGCTACACAAATAGTCGTGCATGTATCTTTCTATTTATTGATGACTCCATATTTAAATCTCTTTCTCTCCAGCTCCTTCATGGTTACTCTCTTACAACTCTGCATTCTCATCCATTTCCGTTTTCTCGTAATATTTACCATGCCAACTTTTTTTCTGTTTCTGTCCAGCTCCTTACTCTCTTTGCCTCCCTGTGTTTACAAAGCCAAGTTTCAACCATTTTGTTTCACTACAATTACCATGTCCTGTGTGCGCGCCAGAGGGAGAGAGAGAGAGAGAGAGAGACGACATAATCTATAACTGCAAGTAACGAGAGAGAGAGAGAGAGAGACGACATAATCTATAACTGCAAGTAACAAGAGTCATTTCCTTGTCCTGCAACTTTGGGCCTTCAAAAATCCAATAAACTCTGGACATAAAAACATAGCAACAACCAATTTTCACACTTAATCAATATTACGGGATAAAATTGACCCAACCCAACTTAAGTTGAGTCATGGCTCAAACAACAGAAACGCAGTACCTGAAGGGTAAGTGATATATTTCTGGTAATTTGCAACTGCAGGTCAACCCCTGACAGACTAACCAAGATGCACCTCTACATTCACATGAACATATTCTATTTGTAATAAGATTCATTTCCTTGTCCTCATCCAACTTTGGACTTCCACAAATCCAATAAAGTGTGAGCTTGCAAACATATCAACAGCCAACCTTCAAGAACTTCCTTCTAATTATTAGAAAAAGAAAGAACAGATGGATAAATATATCGTCCTATCTCTCTAAAATAGCCAAGATCAGCGTCTCAAAAAGCAGCCGCCTAGGCACCTAGGCAGCCGCTTAAGCAGTTCACTTTTTGGCACTTAATGGTTTGCTATCATCACCCCAATGTTTGTGAAATAAATCTCGTTTCTTAAGAAGGTTTATTTAGATGTATTTGGGCATTATTGTAATAATTTTATTACCATGTTTCTCTAATAGAATAATTAGGTCGCGTTTGGCGATGTGGTTACTATTTCCGAAACCCCAATTTCATGGGGCTTTAATGCTAAGCTCCAAAATTTGAAATTAAGGCTCTTATGGCAACCAAAATTGAGTTTCCCAAATCATGGTTTCAAAAAGTTTCGAAGGGTCGAAACCCCATTTTTCTAAACTCTAGGAAGAGTGGAGTTTCCCAAAGTTTCATGTCGTTATTTGTCTCTCCTCTCTCTCGCACTTATAAAATAAGTCACGTCAAGCAAAACCTTGTTTTATAAACCATATTATCATACGACCCTAAATTTTGCAAAACCCTGATTTTTCAAACCACGATTTGCACTCATGCAACTTGTGGTTTGTTTTAACTTAATCAAAACCATGGTTTTCAAAAACCTTGTCGGCAAACTAGGCCTTAGAACTTCTGCTCATTCAAACTATTGACATATCTGAGGTGGAATATAAGAAGGGTTAAATTGAGTATTTAAAACGAATTGAATTATTTGGTTAAAAAAATTGCTTTGAGCAAAATAATGCTTGATTGAATAATAAGTAACAACTGAGTTGCGTTAGTTAGGAAAGGTCTGGATATAGGCATTTGACAAAACAACAACAGATAAATCTTCATCTCAAACTTGGGATCAACGACAAGAATTATTTTCCTACATTCAAGGTATGAGAAATGTAAGACAGCAATGCATAGGGACTCAAAATCATCTTCAAGATATGACAGGTGTTAACTAAACATCAAACGACAAGGAAACCCTAACCTTTCTCTGGTCATTCGGGTGAATCCTGTTTGCCGCAACCAGATCAATCTCCCTAAGACGCTCATAGCTAGCAGTCACTTCTACATTGCCCGATTCTAATAAACAGATATAAGAAGCCAACAACCTCTGAATATTAGAAACAAAGCGACCCAACTCAAATACTAAATCTATTTTACATTTTCATATCTCACCTTGTGGGCTAATAGTGGCGTCTTCTGCCATATCTTCCACCACGTCATCTATAAGAAAAGGGCTCACAAGAGCCTAACAAACAAAAGCTATAAACTTCAACACATAAAGAAGTGAATACTAAGCTAATAACAGGGAATATTTGAGCCAAACTATAAAAACAAAAAATGAACCTGGATATAGTAATTAGTACCCCCGACAACAACCGGGATGCAGTTGCGAGACAGCACATCGTCAATAATCTAACACATCAAACAAAATTCCGAATGTAAAACCCTAATTCAAAACCCTAATTCATTCAAGTAAACAATTCAAAGGACAGAGACGAGGGTTTACAGGCACGGCGAGATCACGAAACTCTCTCGAAGTGAACTCGACCGACGCATCGACGGTCCCGAGAAGATGATGCGGAACTCCTGAAATCGATCAGATCCAATTAATTCCCACAACTTGATTATGAACTCATAAGTTAAGCAAAGAAGATAGAGGAGGGAGGGAGGGAGGGAGGGAGGGAGTAACCGTTGCGTTCAGAAAGGGGAACTTTGTTGGTGAGGACGTCGAGGCCGCGATAGACTTGCATGGAATCGGCGTTGATGACCTCGACGCCGGCGAAGTGGGAGGCGAGGTCGATCGCAAGGCGCGACTTGCCCGAGCCTGTTGCCCCCATTATTACCACCACCTTCTTCTTCTCCTTCTTCATCGTCGCCTCGCTGCTAGGGTTAGGATTTGGAGTTTCGTCTCTCATCGCTTCCATTTTGGGTGGGAAATAGCTCCAGAACTTTGAATAACTCAGGGCCTCTTTGGCTGCTCGATTCGTGAAGATTTGGATTCAAGAATTCCATAATTTTGTTTTTGGGGGCACGATTTGGATAATTTTAGGTTTGGGTGTGAGATTTCCATTTGCAGAATTTCTTTGCGATTTTAGGGCATGTTTGGTTGCAGGATTATGAAATTTAGATTCCAAAATAGTAGGAATGAAATTTCTGGATTTGGTAATTTGTTGTTTGGTTGGTTTTGGATTCCTAATATTGGTTTTGTAGATCCTTATAATGTTTGTTTGGTCGGTGAGAAAAAATGTGATTTGGATTTCTGTATTTTAGAGAGAGAAGATTATTAAATAAATAAAGTATATGGACCGCATCTAAAAGTACAATGAATAGTGTCAAATCCTTGAAAATCCTTGAAAATCCTTGAAAATTTTTAGGATTCAAGAATCCTTGTTTTGTGGTGGGCCCTCCATAAAAAACAAAGGAATCCAAGAAATCCTAATCCTGCAACCAAATACAAAATTATGGAATCCTGGAATTCCACAATCCAAAATCCAAATCCAAACTCATAATCCTGCAACCAAACATGCCCTTAGGGGGCCACACAAAACAAGGATTTATGAATCTTAAATGTTTTTTAGAATTTACAAGGATTTGGCGCTATTCATTATGCTTTTAGATAGGACCCGTGTACTTTATTTATTTAATAATCCGTTCTCAATCTATCTTTCTCTAAAATCCTCAAATCCAAATCCCAACTTTTTTCACCAACCAAACAAAAATTATAACGGTCTGCAAATCCAATACTAGGAATCTAAAACCAGCCAAACAACAAATTGCCAAACCCAGAAATTTTCAACCGTACTGTTTTGGAATCCAAATTTCATAATCTTGCAACCAAACAGGCCCTGGGGATTAAAATCAATAGAACTTCCTATACTCAGTATGAATTAGTGTTTTTGCATGTAGCCACCTGCTTTCTTTCATATTTATAATACAAACCTTAAAATCTTTTCATTTGTAGATACAACCTTGAAATTTAAAATTCTACTTTTCATTGTCTTTATTTTATTTTATTTTATTTGGAAATTAAACTTTTGATTGGATTTTCTGTTCGGATTAATAAAGGTTAATACCAATGAGCAATAGCGTCGGTATGGCACTTCCTCTTCCAGGGAGAGTGCGGGATTCCATACCTAGGAAAGGAAGTAGTCATAATTTAATGCTTTTCGCGCAAATTCATGTGTCTTCTGGGTCTCTGTGTGTGTTGTGTGCCCGGCTGTGTTGTATGCATGGATGGGTTTACGAGCCAGTTCAAAAAAAGTAATGGTTAATGGTTCTGAGACGAGCAGATACCGTTAGGGTTTTGGTTAGGCGACCGTTTCCATTTGGATCGAGATTTCCATTATATAGATTTTGCACGTGCGATGCACGTATAAGAAAAAAACAGTTGAACAGAAAATATGGACGAAACTAATTGACAAATCTATTTTTACATTACATTAGGGTTTTTTAATACCAAAATGAACCCTTTTTATAGGTTGGTGAACTAATTTTATGTGATGTAATCTTGTGATGAGTATATCGAATATGTCTAGACTGACATAAGGCAGTTTCAAACTTATCTATTTATCAAAATAAATTATCCTTGTTGAATATCAGTTGATTCCACAGCGTGGTGGTGCCCGTCATTTTGAGTTTTAACATGAATTCATTCATAATCCGGAAAAAGAAAATTAAATAAAATCAACCAAAAATTAATTAAAGGTACGAAGACAAGGTCGAAGGTGCAAAGTTGAACCCCAAAAAGTTATAACCCTGATAGAGAGAAAAACAATAGGTTGCTAAAAACAATGGATAGGTAATTTCGGGAGTTATTTTTTATAGGATTAACTGTTTTATCAGTGGAAGAAAGTTATGTTTTGATTTTGAAAGTTGAGAGGAAGCAGTTAACAAATTTATAATTTTTTCTTTGTATTTTTTTAAAAGAAGAGGATGCCATCTAAGCAATCAATTTAGAAAATTTTGCACCCTCTCACTTTAGCACTATGACAGTAGAGAGAAGAGATGAGTTATAAATATGGTATTGATGCACTTATTTTACAGATAAATAATATTGTTTGTCTAAGTAGTCAGAGTCTTGGTGTTTGCGATTCTAACACCATTAATGGAGGCGACAATGTAGAAGTAGAAGGAAGCAACCGATTAGGCATTTTCTTGGTATTTTATTATATGATTCCTTAAATTATTCGGATTTACCATACCAGCGAACAACAAATTTCATTTTATTTTTTTGGTGAAAAGGCCGAAGCCATCTAAAATTAAAGAGTGCACAAGCCAAGTTGATCTACACATAAAGCGCTAGAAAATAAAGATGGCCAAGGAGAAGAATTTAACACTCGGGCGAATTTCGAGCTATAGCAATGGATGCCAAGTCGTGCGCCGCTTTGTTTGGATTTCGTCGAAGGAAACCAAGCGATAGGTTAGTATGCAGGCGAAGTAAACCATCGACCTTCACGAATAAGTGGTGCAATCCACTAGGAGGACGTAGCGATGAGAACTTGATCCAATCAATAACATTGCATCATCTCCTTTAACGTTAATAGTGGATGGAGCCAATCCAATCGTATGCTTGATAGCATTCAAGATACCCATTGCTTCAGCGATTATTGTCTCGGAAGATGCAACAAACCCCAGGCTAAAGATCAAAAGTTTTTCTTCATTGTCTCGACCTAGAAGGCCCCGAGTTGCTCCATATGGTAGAACTGCCAAATCAACCAAGGTTGTATTATACACACGGGAGTGGGGGACCCGACTTGCAACACGCTTACCTGGGGGCAACCACCATGATAGGAGGTAAAGAGCTAGAGAGGGCATTTCAGCAAACACCTGAGGTGCAGAATGGAAGAGCTGAAGGAGTTAACTGTCATAACTGCCAGGGGGCCCACCAGAGGCAGAGAACACATGCGAGGGAACCACAACAGAATTGGTGACGTGGCAGGCAACTTGTGGAGGAGGAAGCACCTGAGGGAATCAAGTCCAGCTATTAGTTTTCATTTTCTTTTTGAAATGAGAATTGTATAAATAAAGATGAGAGTGAGAGAGAGAGAAACTTATCTGAGAAAAACCTGTGAAAGGGATGAGGCCCTTCAACCTCTATCTTCTTCAATGAATTTCCTCTACTCTCCCTCTCAATTTCACTCTAGAAATAATTCTGTCTCACTTCCTTTAGCTATCTGAGCTATTCTTCTGATCTCTTTATTTTCCTACAATTTTACTTTACACTTATCAATTGTTGCCAAATCCAAACCTGAAACAAAAAATAAGATTCATGAAAATGAGAAATGGGAAAGAAATCGGTGATTCTTCACAAGATAAGCATCAAATGGTATCAGAGCGCTCGATTTCCAGTCTCAACCAAGGAGATGGGGCCTTTCTAGCTGTGGAAGAAGAAAGTGAGGGCATCTTAGGCTTAGATCTAAACAGATCTGTACTCAGGAGGCTTCAGCACTTGGAGTCCAAGGTGGATCGCATGGATGATAACATCAATGAGCCGATGCTTCATATGAAGGAACTCGCACTCAAATTCTCAGGATCTAATGGGGGTTCGGGGATCTGGAAAAGCTCCAGCACATTCGTGAAGTCCTGATTCCCACAACAAAAATTCTTTCCATCTTCTGAATGATGATGAGGTATATTTCTCCCCTACTGCTGTTGGTAATAATAAGCAATTTTCTCACAAAAACGACACCGAGTTTAGAAATAGCTTTTCAAAACCCCCTAAAATGATGGTGTGTCGCTTTGAAGGAGATGGTGATATAATGAATTGGTTATTTCAAATTGAGCACTATTTTGATATGTATGCCATAGATAGGGATGAGAAGGTGAGGCTGAGCTATTTTTACGTGATAACTGCAGTGGTGTAGGTGTCCTTTAAAAAGCTAGGGGGGCATTGTAACTTGGAAGCAATTTAAAGAGGGTATTAGAAATAGATTTGGGACTAAGGAATATAAAGATGTAGCTATTGCTCTGTCCAGAATCCAGCCTATTACTACCGTACCTGAATATCAAGAGATATTTGAGCAGTTGTGTTGTAAGGGGTCCCTGAGCCTTACTTGGTTACCACTTTCATTGGTGGTTTGAACGAAGAAATACTGTCACGGCCTGAAATAGCACGTGACTGGTCCTTAAATGATATGAAATTTATAGGACCTCATCTAATTCAAGTAAGCCAAAAGCCCAGAAATCTAAAACCATTTTAAATAATAAATGAAGGAAAACTAATTTTAAAGAAGTGAAGAAAACATGTTTTAAAAACAAGATTTTTAAATAAGTAAGCCGAATATGCATTTTTAAAATCTCAAGTCTTTTCTGAAAATTTCGGCAGAGTTTCCTTCGTAAATACTGGCTAATACTGGCCCCAAACGGGATATAACAAGAATAATATATGCATAATTATAAAAGGCATCCCCAAGCGGGAGCTAGCTCTTCGTCAATCGACGGTCACAACCACGCAAGCAATATAATATACAACGCCGAAGGGCGAGGATCAAAACTCAAAAGGAAACTCAAAATCATCATGAAAACCATAATACTACAGCGCGCGACCCTAAGGTCGAAATAATACACAACTGGTTTTCTAAGTCTGAAATAAATATACAAGTCTGGTTGATGGAATTACTAGATACAACTGATTAAAATAAATACAAGGGTGGTCACGATGCGAGTGAACCCACCTACCAAAGCAATTACCCAGAAAGGAAGCAGTGTGCCAGAAAAGCCGCAAGGAAACTTGTACGGCAAAACCTGAAAGAACTGTGGCACAACGGGGGTGAGTTGCCAACTCGTGAGTAGAAAACATCACAGAGCAGAAATCATATGTATGACTCAATTCTAGGTCAAACGATCAGTAATAATATATATATTCTCAATATGATAAAATCTGAAGCATGATAAGACGGCAAGGGTAAACAACTATACATAACTGTGGTACCAAGTGCTCGTGTCGGTGCTTCAGGTAGCAACATATCATAAATATGAGGTATCATCCATGTAATCTTCATGAAATTAGTGTCAACTATATCATGAAGTCTAAATATGTGGATATCATCCAACTATGTAATTAATGTCTGTATTTATATGGATCCCGTCCACGTGTCACCCAATGACACAAAACATTATACATGTAAATATCATAAAGCATATGTATGTAAGTATGAGGATATAAATCAACGTGTGTCCCTCGTGACACATCAAAATCATGGGATCCGAGTGTCCAGCATCGACACTCGAAAACATCATGAAACCTGTGCCCAGTATCGGCACGTAAATCCTCATATATATATAGGGCTCCGTCAGCCCGGATCGGCCCATGGGTTCCGTCAGTCCGGATCGGCCCGTACCATCTCTCAACTCCGGTCGGTATCCTCCGGATATCCGCCGAACTCAAATACAATCATCGGTAGGTGGTAGTCTCTCTGCCAGGCTCATCGTTTGTATACACAGCATCCCTTTCTTGTCCCGAGATATCATATCGGGCCCCACCATGTACCCGCACACGGCTCACGACTCCTCCTCGCATGGGGTATATACATATCAGAACCGATAAAACTCATGGTGGACGCACTGAAATATCATATCAAGAGAAACCGGGTTTTTAAACAATGCATACTTTCTTTTGAAATGACCACGGTTCTCAAATTCAGAAATCTCATGAAAACAGTATATCTCAATGCGTAAAATCATAAAGCATGATGTATGCGACATATGATAGAAATGTAAGTATATCCGTATATCATGCAACATAAAACAGTAATATGCAAACATCGAGGGAAAAAGCGCTCTTTTAAAATGAATCCAGTTTTAAAATATATCTTGCGGTTCCCAAATCTCCAAAATAAAGCCAGAATCATCTATGTATGTGCAAATACGCATGTATGCAAGTATGTGTGTACAATATGTGTGTACGCAAGTATGAGTGTACAATATGTCTGCGCGCCAATATAGATATATAAGTAGTCATATCCTGATGCAACAATCCTACTGTGCAGTGACATGGCAATTATCGATGATGAAGTGTGTGAGCCGGCAAGTAGGTGTACGTGGAACATACTTATCAACAATAATGGTGCTGGTGTCCTGACAGCATGGGTTTAATATAACAATAAACACATTACACATGCAATGCGATGCGAATAGCAAGAATATGCGAAAATCGAATAATAAACGCAACAATGAAGAATCTACATCAATCAGTATATGTCATACAGTTTTGCCATTTGAAATAACATGAATCGTGGTGTTTAGAAAAATAAAGGCTACGGTGTTTTTAAGAAAAGATGCGTCTTTTGAAAATATCCGTAGAATCCCTTGGCCTGTCTTTAAAATACTCACGATTCGTTAGTTTTGAAATAGGTATGGCTCGGGTCTAGTCTAACATCTACTAAGTAAACTACAGCTCTAACTAACAAGCTAATCGAAAGGGTAGGGAAACCAACTAAATCTGAGTCGATATATATATACATATATAATAGTCGGTGATCTCGTCTCAATAGTACCGCGTACGATACAATATATCATATGACATTCTCGAGTCAAGAGTGCGGATCTATCATCAATATAAAGCTCGTACGGTAAATCCATCGTACGGCATCCCAAATCTGGGTACGGGTCGAATCTTACATTTATCTCATCAATTATCTGGTATCCTTATCATCATATCTCATGAACCGGGGTACTGATCTGAGTCTAGTATAAACTGATACCATCGATATATATAGATGTGCGTGTATGAAAACACACGCCTAAAGGCCCGCTATATCTCATGTCATATCTCATAATACGAACCATATCATATCACCGATCTCATGGCACCATGCCCAAACTCATTGACCCATCTCCAAATGTCACCCATTATCCTCATCATCCAAGTGTAGGTATACGTGTATATATATACGTCGTCCTATACCGATGTGTGTGTGTGTGTATATACACGTATCCCCATATACGTACAAGTATAACAAAGTAAGCATGTGTGTGCGTGTAGGTGTAAACCTATTCTAGGGTTCGCGACTAAGAACCTATACTAGTTCACTTCTAATAACCCTAATCTAACCATTAAACACCTAACATATCTTGAATATCCATGTCACACATAAAGCTATCATATATATATATAGCATACTAAACATCGAACTGCGGGGGTGCTATACTCCATCCACCCGACTTCCCCCGTAGATATAATCTACTCACATTGCTCTCGCTTTCCGCTGCCGACGTCGCCACGCGCTTGTTTATCGTTTCGAAGTCCTCATGGGGTACCTGATCGCACGCTTTTGGCGTGTCGGATGTTCAAAGTTCTAAAGTTATTACCGCGATCAGGACGGTGTCGCTATGCAGCTAGCCGGTTGAGCACGGGTCGATCCACAGGGAGATGGTTGTATTTCCGTTCTTGTTTTAGACGAGTCAATAAAGAATGAGTATATGTTTGTTCAGTCTAACCTATGTGTATTATTTGCAAGTATAAAATTGTTAAGAAAAGATACGAAAATGTAAGCTAAAGAATCCGTACTCAAAACCTTTGAGCCAAGTCTTGACCGATTGAAGCTAGAGCAATCGGCAACAACGTGGATTAAGGGATTTAAGCGCGGTATTCGTGGAATCCGGCTTATTTACCCTTGTCCTTCCGTTCTTGTCTCTTGCTTTCGCGTCCGGCCAAACCGAACGCAACCGGTCGCGGTTAGGAATCACCGTTACCTTGTTGGGGTAGGGTGCCTAACGGAGCGCTTGCGTATGGTTTGGGCGGAGTTCAATGGAAAATAACGGGAAAAGGAAATGAGAAAAGAAAATCTTAACTTACAATACCGTATTTATTCTTAACAACGATAATTACATTCATTCACAAAAAATAACAAAGAAGAGCAAAAGAAAAGAACAAAGAAAAGAAAATATTACAAGTAATTAAGTGCATGAATATAAATTGCAAGAAAGTAAAGCAAGGTAATAAAAAGCAAGTAATAAATAAGCAATAAAAAGAACAAGAAACTAGAACTCAAGACAAGCATGGGATCAATAGCCAACCCTTAAACTTGCAAGCTCAATCAAGAGATTGCAAGATCAAGAGAAGGGTAAAGAACGCATGTGAAATGAAGCACTAATTCCATAAGAAAATACGACCATTGAGATCAATAACAAACTCTTAACCTTTCAAGCTCAATGAAGAGGTTGAAAGATCAAGAGAAAGCAAGAATCTCAAGGGGAAGTTAAACAAAAGAGAATGATACAAAAGCCCTCATCTTCATTGATCTTCCACTCAAAAAAGCTCTCGCTACAATTTTCATGGAGAAAAGATGAAGAAGAAGAAGAAAAAGACTAAAACCTAACAAAAAGAGGCAAAAGAATGGACATGAAATTGGACCCTTGGCTTTGCTCAGATTCGGGGTATTTATAGGAGGGGAATGGGAAACCCAGGGCAACAATCTGCCCATAAACAAGATTACCAAACAGCCCCCAAAAGTTGACCCAGCAAGGAGACCAAATGGCCGCGGAAACGCGGCCGTATAGGGGAATTAGGTCATGTGCTTTTGTCGTTTTCCCTGGTTCCATTTTGTCTGCTGTGTGGTATATGACTTTTCTCATAAACTCTTAACAATTATTCCAGAATTTTAGTAGAACAAAAAGGTGATGTGATGTGGATCTTTTGCCATGATTTCCTCGAGCTCCGCGTAGATTTCTTGGATCTTGTGTTGACATAGAGCTTTGTGCATGACATGACATTCGATTTGCCATCTTGTCCCTTAAACTGGTATGTGGCAACACACGGATAGAGAGCGGAGACCCGTGTTTTATCTGTTGTTGGCAGTAATCCGGAATTTGTCGTACTTTTCCATGATATTCACTGTTCAGAGCCGAGAACCTGTATTCTGCAATTATGTAGCAAACACTGATTAAAAGTACCTACCTATAAACACACGAGCATAAGAATGGGCGGTATAAAATGCAGTATTCTGTTATGAACAAATACCCCCAAACTTAACTTTTGCTCGTCCCGAGCAAAACCAATTATTCACAAAAATAAAATCCTAACCGCACTTTCGCAGGGAACGCGATTCACTGAGCGCGTGCAACAAGCCGTTAAACCTCTAGGTGTCCCTAGTAGGAGGAGTGTTGTCTCCTGAGGGTTTTCAGCGGATTACACCCACAAAATCCCGTCAAGCTAGTGTCATAAGTTAACATCGATTCTATTCCTACAGTTTAGTATTTACGTTAGAAACTCTATCATTCTAAGTTAGAAATATCCAACCCTTATTTTTCACACCTCCTATCTATTTAACCTTAGATCATATACGTTCCAAAAAAGTTTAGAAAGATATTGGTATCTCCTGAGTTTTCCTTCTAAAGCGCAGCCTCAAATCAGGGATTTTTATCAACTTTACAGAAAACATAAGTCTTATTCTTTATTTCTATCTTTTATCCAAACATCGATTGTATACCCCTACGTGTGTGTGTATTTGCACCCCTACACTCAAGAATTCAATTCAAGCTATAATACCCTTGCCCTAATACCTAATACTACTTCTTTTCATTAAGGATGGACGGATTTGCTCACACATCTTTCATGCGACTATTAATGCTTCTTGAGGCACTAACGACCGATTACTGAATGTGTGAACTTTAAAGCGTAAATAGCAGTTTCCAGATCTTGACTTTATTCTATTTTTTTCTTTTTCTTTTTCTTTTTCTTTTTCAAGACCGGATATATTTTTCAATATGCTCTTTTGGTGTTTAGCTTTAAATACCATTTTTTCTTTCATACTAGGCTTTCAAGCAAGAGTATTTCTAGGTATCCTCTACTATCCCAAGTTTCAAGGTGTGTGTAAGTGCAGTTTGTAGGGTATATACTTTCTAAATTTGAATTCGAGAAAAGAAACTATTTTTCAGACTTATCCTCCAGTAAAGCTTCAATACTTTCCCTTCATCTTGACTTGACTCAAGAACTGAACTCAAAAATTTTAAGGACGTATACTTACCAAAGTTAGACAGAATGAGGGTTATTTTAATGATTTCCAATTCCTAAGTCTAGAATTTAGTTATTTCTAACATATTAACTAAACTTTCAGAATAAAAATCTAAGTTACCTTACCAGCTAACTTGACGACAAAGTTTTTATATTTTTGGAAAAAATTTCGATTTTTGTGGGTTTTTAATAAGGTATGCAAATGCAAAATATACAAATGAATGCGAAGGAAGAAAGTTTACCGAGCACACCCCCAAACTTAAACTTGACAGTGCCCTCACTGTCAGGCTACACCAAGAGGGTCATAATTGTCGGCGCTCCCTAAAAAAAAATTATATACAAAACAAAAAGGAAAACAAAAATATATACAAAAAAAAGTGTCCCCCCCCAAACTTAAGTAAAACAGTGTTTCCACTGTTAAGCGTTGAAGTTCAGGATTAGGGGGGAAAGAACAGTATCAAGCTATACAAGGCCTTACACAGGCCAAAAGTTAACACCAACCATTCAAAGATTTTATCATGGTGAAGCAGTGGTTGGGGAAAGAAGGTGAAGAGGTAAGAAATGGAGAATACGCGAGACCGTATGGAGATAGAAGCGGGATACGGTCTCGGTATATCAGAAGAAGAATGGCGGAAGGAAAAAAGAAGTGAAGTACGAACTTGAGGGTGCAAATGGAGTGAATAGATTAGCACAATTTGTGATGAGCGATGTGTAAACAACGATTGTGCTAATCTATTAACCCGGCGAGAGATTGGGTCAAATCCCTCAAGATTCGTAAGAAACTATGGGTACGCCGAACTTGGTAAACCAGACATAGTAAATGGACGTGAGACGGGTTCTTGAAAGGTCGGAACGATGGAAATGATGGAGGGAAGTGGTTGAAGAAGGTTATCGGTTAAAGGTTCAGGAGGGTGTACACAGTCAGTGGAAGGAACAGGATGAATTGGAAAATCCGACTCATCAAGCAAAACTGGTTCATCCTCAAAACTATCCTCAATATTCTCCTCAAAATTTAGCACATCCATGCACTTCTCTTCAAAATCCAGACGCATATGGGGTTCGGGAAAAACATTTAATGACTCGGGATGATGATTTGAAGAGACAAACTCAGCCAAATCTACGGGTTCATCATCCAAAATATTCCCGGCGTCAATATCCTCAATCAAGTGAAAATCAATATTCTCAGACACCTTATCAAAAGCATGGATTTCAATCAATTCAGGTTCTAAGATGGAGGTGTAGAAGTCAAAAGGATTGGGTGTGGTTTCACTTGGCAAGGTCCCTTCACAATCTGGCAAATCAAACACTACAAAGTCGCACAACTCATTAAACATTCTATCTTCAACTGATAATTCATTTGGGACACTTGATAGACTTTCAACACAGGAGTTGTGGGATTCAATTTGAGACGGGTTGGTTTGATTTGGAAGGGTATACAGCTCACTTTCTCCACTCAAATTCTCCGCCTGTCCTACCATCTCATCATACATTGTAAAATTTGGAGCTAGCTGGAAACTAGCTACCGGGTCAGTAGGTTGTATGAGAGCGGCCATGGATGCATTCAAATCCATCATCTGTTGGCTTGACGCTACCCTAAAGTCTTCCAACGACTGTTCTAGACTGGACATTGGTTGTGAAGGGGTTTTAGTAAAAGATTCAAAGTTGTTTGGATACTGAAAACTCCCAAATGGCGGTTCTGATGCAATGTCTAGGGAAGGTGCAAAAATAGGGTAGGATTGGTAGGAATTGAATGGCTGGACAGGAGCAGGATCAACATTTGGATAGGAAGGTGAATGGAATTGTTGATCCCAAGAATTTGAAGTGGTGAAAGGAGTGAAAGATCGGCTACGAGATTGTTTAATACGTTCTGCAATAGACATAGGTCTTGGAGTTGCAACATGACTCGAAGAAGGGGTATCAACGTAAGAAGGGGTGAATGTATGAAATGGTTGATACGAAGTGGATTGCGGAGTCAAATTGTTTGTCCTAGACGCATCTATCCGATCTCTCAATGAAATTTTGGGCATGGAGGGGTCGTTCGAAGTTCGGCCAAAGCAAGAACCGTAAGAAGTAATGTCTGGTTGTGGGTACCAAAGTTCGGCAAGAGTTTTTCGAGGTGGGGTACCCATGATATGAAGAGAGAGAGAGAAAGGTAGAGAAAAGGAGGGAAAAAAGAATGTGATATTTTTTTTAAAGTTTATATATTAACAGAAGAATGAAATATACACACAAAAAGAATATGGACAAAAACAATCACGACACAAAAATACCACACACCTAATGGTTCTAGGGTTCACGTAGGTCAACTAGACCTGCTCCAGAACTTGATTGTCGAAGTAAAACTGTGTCGAGAAACAGGCTCAAGATACACTGATCACGAGGCCAGGTAAGTACAGAGATAAGGGAAGGTTTTCCAACGCTTTCGCGAAGTTCCTTAATTAAATAACCCTTTCTCTTTTGGCGGTTTCGCCGTTAACAATTTCCTAGACACCCCGTAAGCAATATACCGTTAAGCAAGGTTCTAAACACAGTTAACTTCTCCTAGTGAGCGCGAAGTCCTTAAGGCTTAAAGTCTAGTTTCTTTTAAATTTTGTGCGGGTAAACGTTATGCTCAAGTTCGTGATTTGTGGGCCACGGAAAAGGTGATGAAATCCTTTATCGTATATTATGGGGTTCGCTTGCCCTTAAGTCCGTATTAATGTATGCAATGCGCAATTCAATAAAAATTCTATAAAAAATCAAACAATCGTTTTTTAATTTAAGCGCGGCACTGCAACAAATAAGGGTTAGTCAATTTTTAGCGTTTGCTAGCGAACTTGCAAAGAATCCTGCAAAGAATAGTATATTGGATGCGTCGGATTTGAGAAGAAGGTGTTAGTAAAGTACGTACCGTTAAGTTATGGGTTAGGAAACCCCCGTTGAATCAAATCCGGTAAGCTTGAAAAGTTCGCTTGCGCGGGTCAAACTACCCGGATCTTTGTCACTGTACTTTGCAATCACCTTAGCCTTGAACGTACTCTTTGCTCCCCACAATCGCAGTTTGCAAATCCGCAAAAATCTGCACTCTTGCCCACAAAAATGATCAAAAATAACAAAAAGATTTTTTTTTTATATACAAAAAGAATATTAACCCGAATAACAAGAAAGAAAATACGCTACCGTCTCCCCGGCAACGGCGCCATTTGATCGCATGCTTTTGGCGTGTCGGATGTTCAAAGTTCTAAAGTTATTACCGCGATCAGGACGGTGTCGCTATGCAGCTAGCCGGTTGAGCACGGGTCGATCCACAGGGAGATGGTTGTATTTCCGTTCTTATTTTAGACGAGTCAATAAAGAATGAGTATATGTTTGTTCAGTCTAACCTATGTGTATTATTTGCAAGTATAAAATTGTTAAGAAAAGATACGAAAATGTAAGCTAAAGAAATCCGTACTCAAAACCTTTGAGCCGAGTCTTGACCGATTGAAGCTAGAGCAATTGGCAACAACGTGGATTAAGGGATTTAAGCGCGGTATTCGTGGAATCCGGCTTATTTACCCTTGTCCTTCCGTTCTTGTCTCTTGCTTTCGCCTCCGGCCAAACCGAACGCAACCGGTCGCGATTAGGAATCACCGTTACCTTGTTGGGGTAGGGTGCCTAACGGAGCGCTTGCGTATGGTTTGGACGGAGTTCAATGGAAAATAACGGGAAAAGGAAATGAGAAAAGAAAATCTTAACTTACAATACCGTATTTATTCTTAACAACGATAATTACATTCATTCACAAAAAAGAACAAAGAAGAGCAAAAGAAAAGAACAAAGAAAAGAAAAGATTACAAGTAATTAAGTGCATGAATATAAATTACAAGAAAGTAAAGCAAGGTAATAAAAAGTAAGTAATAAATAAGCAATAAAAAGAACAAGAAACTAGAACTCAAGACAAGCATGGGATCAATAGCCAACCCTTAAACTTGCAAGCTCAATCAAGAGATTGCAAGATCAAGAGAAGGGTAAAGAACGCATGTGAAATGAAGTACTAATTCCATAAGAAAATACGACCCTTGAGATCAATAACAAACTCTTAACCTTTCAAGCTCAATGAAGAGGTTGAAAGATCAAGAGAAAGCAAGAATCTCAAGGGAAAGTTAAACAAAAGAGAATGATACAAAAGCCCTCATCTTCATTGATCTTCCACTCAAAAAAGCTCTTACTACAATTTTCATGGAGAAAAGATGATGAAGAAGAAGAAAAAGACTAAAACCTAACAAAAAGAGGCAAAAGAATGGACATGAAATTGGACCCTTGGCTTTGCTCAGATCCAGGGTATTTATCGGAGGGGAATGGGAAACCTAGGGCAACAATCTGCCCATAAACAAGATTACCAAACAGCCCCCAAAAGTTGACCCAGCAAGGAGACCAAATGGCCGCGGTTCCGCGGCCTAAGCCTGCTTAGGCCGCGGAAACGCGGCCGTATAGGGGAATTAGGTCATGTGCTTTTGTCTTTTTCCCTGGTTCCATTTTGTCTGCTGTGTGGTATATGACTTTTCTCATAAACTCTTAACAATTATTCCAGAATTTTAGTAGAACAAAAAGGTGATGTGATGTGGATCTTTTGCCATGATTTCCTCGAGCTCCGCGTAGATTTCTTGGATCTTGTGTTGACATAGAGCTTTGTGCATGACATGCCATTCGATTTGCCATCTTGTCCCTTAAACTGGTATGTGGCAACACACGGATAGAGAGCGGAGACCCGTGTTTTATCTGTTGTTGGCAGTAATCCGGAATTTGTCGTACTTTTCCATGATATTCACTGTTCAGAGCCGAGAACCTGTATTTTGCAATTATGTAGCAAACACTGATTAAAAGCACATACCTATAAACACACGAGCATAAGAATGGACGGTATAAAATGCAGTATTCTGTTATGAACAGTACCTACACATCATAACGTATCGTGTCGCATTAAAACCCAATTCAAAACCAAAACGACACGCTAAAAGCCTATATGTTAGAACCTATGGACTACGCTTTCAAAATCTCCAAATAACACTCGATTTCGACGTACAAACGTCAAGTGATCGAATACGACACAATTCACAAAAATCCATAATTCAAAATACGCAGAACGAAACCCCGAATCAAAACAGCAACTATTGAAAATGGTCCCAGATTTTACCCTAGGTCAAATTAGCCAATTTTGCATATGCCAAGGGTCTAGTTTACAGGAGATGGAGCTACAGACCAAACACGAACCCAATTGGACCAGGTCTGGCCGCAATTTGCGGCCAGAAAGCTTAAATTTGCGACCATAGAGTGGAGTCAGAGGCTGGGGTCTTGGGTGGTGCTTCCTAGGTGCCTGCACACTCCTTTGTACTTGCTAAATAATTTTCAGAGGCTCCGGGTGATAGCAGATTTCATTTTACACTCACAGAATTTACAAAATACGATGTCGAGGATTTCTAAGTTCGCTAATTGGGGTTCTAGTCTCTGGTTTAGGTCTCCAATCAATCACGACATTGGTTGTTTAGCCTCTAGTAACCTTAATTTCACCTTTGGGTTCAACTAAAACCCTAACCCTCAACTCAAGTTTTCAAACTTCCCAGAACCACACAATATCGGTTCTAATTTAACATGGATGCTAAAGGAAAGGAAATTCTACACTAATGATGGAATAATTACCTCATGTTGCATTCATGAATCCCCTAGGGCACCAAAATCGAATTTTTCTTGGTCCATAGTGCAGCTTGTGAGCTTGTGCACAAAGTTTGTGAAGAGGAGATGGGGTTTCGGTGTTGTTTTGAGGTTGTATGTGATGGTGAAGAGGAGATGAAGGGAGAGGGATTGCTGCTGGAGATGGGACTGCTGCTGAGCAAGGAGGGAAGTGAGGGGGAGAGAGAGAGAGCCAAAGTCAAGCCCTCCCATACTTAATAAATGCCCCATGCCTCTCTTTCTTTATTCATTTTCTTTTCTTTCATTTTCTTTCCTTTTCTTTTCTATTCTAAACAAAACAAAACCATACATGAGAAAGGAAAACACATGATAGGAGAAAAATGTAACACAAGTGTAAAAATGATATGGTGCAAGTTTTGCACAAAACAAGCTTAATGCGGGATTAGCGATATTTAATCGCGATTAGTACTAAATAACGTATAATTAATCATAAAAACTTATAATTTGCATAATTCACATAAAACATATCCTCTTTTTAGTAATTTCCATAATTTTCCAAATTTTTTCCCAATTTATCAGTATTTAATTATACCGCCTTATTAAAATATTCAATATTTTATTATTTAATTATGAAAATTCCCAAAAATAATATTTTATTTTTTTGAAATGTTACAAATACTGCATGATGTATCTATTTGTGAACCCCAATCTTTAGATGAAGTTTTCAAAATACAACAAGCACAAAACAAAAATTTTTGCCGCCAAAAAGACTTACAAGCCAGTGTATTCAAAATCCAACACTTATCAACCCCACAATACTCATCAAGCTAATTCTGGGCAAACTACACCTAAATTAACCAATGAAACAACTTACCATGTTAAGAAACTAATACCAAATGAAATTACTTGAGAAGGCAACATGGATTATGCTATCACTGTGATGAAAAGTATTACAAGGAGCATGTATGCCAGGTGAAGATTTATATGGTCATAAAGGGCGAATGGGATCTTGAGACCCTTGAAAGTGACACCACAAGTGTCCCTCCACAAACACCTGCAGCTGCAGATGACTTACAACTATCCATTTCCTTGAATGCTGTCACAAGAGATAATTCTCCGGACAACTTGGCTTTAGAGGCACATTGAATCATAAAAAAATCATTATTCTCATAGATAATGGGGCATCACACAACTATATTGATCCCAAAATGGTGGGGTCGGGATTGAGCCTTACCATTAAACGGAACTTCTCTGTTAACATTGTAGGTGGAGGAAAATTATCTGGTAGTGTCCTATGCTCCAATGTGCATATCAGGTGTCAACGTTATATCTACACAGGAAATTTCCTTGTGTCCCCTATTAGGGGTTATGATGTGGTGTTAGGGGTTAAATGGATGAAGTAAATGGAGTCAATCACACTTGATATGAATAATAAACAGCTTTCTTTCATTGATAAAGGAGTACCCTGGACTTTACAGGGAATAATTCACCATTCTTTAACTATGGTTGATGCTGAAGCTATTGAAAAGCACCTACTCAAAAATCATGGGGGTTTCTTGCTACACTTAATTCAAAATGTTACCTATATCCCTGATACTGATGCTAACTTACCAGCAGAGCTCACCTCTTTGTTAAACAGATATTCTGAAGTGTTCACAGATCCTAATGGTCCCCACCCCCAAGGCACAATGCTAATAGAATCCTTCTCTTTGAAGTCTCAACACCCATATGTGTCAGACCCTATAGGCACACTCATGAGCAAAAGAACATTATAGAGGAAATGATACAAGAAATGCTGCAGCAAGGCATCATCATGCTGTAACAACTCCAATTTCAATATACAGAAAATTGTTTAAAAGTTAATGTATAATTATGGTATTTGCAATCCTGTGTACACTATAAGTATTTGTTTTACTTTTGAATAGCAAGAAAGTATTTGTAGCATATTGGTAAAGCCTAGCACGGCTGCGACGTAGCCCCTGTGATCGAATCCCCCCAGCCACATTAACTTTTTATTTAATTTTCTTTCAATCTTGTAGAAGCCCAAGGGCTTGCACGTGCACTATACGTAATATGTTAAGTTACAGATTAATCAAACATGTGCACTAAAGAAAACTAAACGACACCAACACGTGGCACCAATCCAAGCCCATTCCACCGGACTTGGACCGACGACACATGCGTATAGGACCGGGACCGCCGGGCTAATCTATAGGGGCTGCTCTGATATTTTTTCCCGAGCACCCCTTGGCCTACCCCACTACCCCCATGTTGTTTGTTTACTCTGAATTCATCCAGAGAACAATAAAATGCCCTTTAATTCAAATTTAATGCAAATTTTAATGCATTCTTTAACCCTCCAAACCTTAATTTTTCCTATAAATACCACACTCTATTGTAAGTCAATGTACAACACCCCACGACTTGCGGGGAGGCGGAATAATGAAAAACGATCTTGTTCTTTGCATAAACATCGACTAACCGAGAATCTTTGCTAAACTATAACCAACAAGAATCATAGAAGTTATCAACTACTATGAAAAGTGATTATACCTAATGAACCGTGTCCTTCGTCTTTTCGTTCTCCACGTCCTCTCCGGCCTTCTCTATGTAGTAGATGATCCACCCGAGAGTTTTACTTCAAGCTTCACCTCTAACTTGAGATAACTAGGTTTCTTAAAGTGCTAATCCAAGTAACCTAAGTGATATAGAGAAGGGTTATGGATTAAGTAGTCTATTCTAATCCTTGGTCTCAACACATGAGAGGGGAGGATTAGGATTTGAAGAGAGAGAGCTTGAGGAGAGAGAAGGTGAGCAAGAGAATAATAATGAGATAATGATCTATCATAATATATATGAAGCATTATTATTTACCCAAAAAGAAAATAAAGGATTTAACAACCATGCTTCATAAATACAAATGGGTGATTCATCTCCATGAGTCATTAAGCATTTATGATGCATTAATGACATGGATGAATCACACAAATGAGTCACTAATCTCATTTAATGCATATGTCACCTACACCCCCAAGTCACCAACCTTCTAGAAACTTCTCGTGAAATTACGAGAACGCCCCTCCTATCCGTGAAAACACGGAAAAACTTTAAACTGTATAAATCCAATATCCCGATACTAGAATCTGGTTTAAACCAAAGCCGGCTAGTAAAAACTGTCCGAAAGTCGTACGTGTGTAAACACACGTATGCGTCTGAACCCTTGTCGTAAAACTATACGACCTCTATATCGTTTCGCCTGGAGTAGGGAAACTCTCTGTGTGGGACTCTAATGACTCGACTACTACGCTGGCAGTGGGTTTAACCACAGACCGCAAGCGGCACTAGCTGTACGTAACGGTCCCCAGGTAGATGTCGATAAGAAGGCCGATGAGGAAACCCATCCGAACTCCTACTGAGCCTGATGTGACAATCTCCGTACAGTCCGGTCTGTTCGTCTAAGACTATCGCATATCGGGCCTAGGAGGGCGGCAAGCGTCAGTCCCCTAATAGCGGTATAAGTCATGTCGGAGTGAAGCCCATTACACCCTAAGAAACTACTGGAACCTACCAGTAAATATCGCTTGCCCTGGCCAGGGACTTTGCGTAATGACTCTCTGACACAGCGCGATATCAACTTCCAATACCGGGAGAGACGAATCCTGTCTAACCGCCACTGCCTCCAAGTGCTCGGGATTGCACCCAACTTCTACCTGTTTGCATGACTCCTTTGAGCCGTGGTAGGGTAGCAATCTAAGAACAGTAGGACACACTCAAGGCGAAGTAGCAGTGTCAAGTCTGCGGACTATGCTGTACTCATGTCACTTGGGAACTGTTAACTGACGACTGATATAAAACCAACCAACAGTTCCCTGCGAGTCCTGTCCGGTGTACCTATAACCCAACGAGCACCTGTATACTATCTCCAGTACGACGTACTGACGGCTGTGGGACAGACCATCTCCCCAACTGGGATGAGAAGCGTACACACTAGTCTACTCCGGAGTATCGATGCCCTGTCTCGATAATCCTACGACTAGAGACCTGAATAAGGATGTGCTTGTAGACTACCCAGCCCCCACTAGTGTGACTGCCATCGCAACGTTGATAGTCAAGCAAGATCCTAAGAGCTCTATCAATACGTATACTCACATATTAAGATAGAAAAAACCAAGTAGCATACTACCATGTTTAGCAAGACTGTTATATACATGTGAATATCTCAAGCTTCCATTAAGTAATATACAAACTAGTATGATACAATAATAGCCCCTAGGGCATATACACTAACAATCTTCCACTTGCACTAGGGCCATGTACTGGCATATCGAAGACCGATGATCTCGAGTAGCCTCTCGAACTGAATCTGAAGTAGGGCCTTCGTGAATGGATCAGCAGTGTTCTCTTCAGTAGCAACTTTCCGGACCTCGATCTCCCGACGATCAATGATCTCCCTGATCAGGTGATACCGCCTTAAGATGTGTCTGGACTTCTGATGGGACTTTGGTTCCTTCGCTAAAGCTATAGCTCCGTTGTTGTCGTAATACAGAGGTATTGGATCAACAATGGTAGGAACCACCTGAAGTTCTGTTAGGAACTTCTTCATCCAGACCTCTTCTTTTGCGGCATCGCAAGCAGCAATATACTCCGCTTCCATCGTCGAGTCAGCAACGGTGTCCTGCTTGGAACTCTTCCAGCACACCGCCCCTCCATTGAGGGTAAAGACATAACCTGACATAGACTTGGAATCGTCCTTATCACTCTGGAAGCCGGAATCAGCAAAGGCCTCCATCTTGAGGTCTTTTCCGCCGTAAACCAAGAACATCTCCTTAGTCTTCCTCAGGTACTTGAGAATGTTCTTTACTGCTATCCAGTGCTTCTCCCCTGGGTCTGACTGATACGGGCTTACCACGCTCAGTGCGTAAGCTACATCTGGTCTGGTGCACAACATCGTATACATTATAGAGCCTACCGCAGAAGCGTAGGGTATAATAGACATGCGTTCTCTTTCCAAATCAGTCTTGGGAGACATCTCTTTGGATAGGGTGATTCCGTGACAAGCCGGTAGATTACCGCGCTTAGAATCTTCCATACTGAATCTTTTCAGTACAGTGTCGATATACCTGGACTGCGAAAGTCCCAACATCCTTTTGGATCTATCACGATAGATCCGGATCCCCAGAATGTAAGAGGCATCACCAGGTCTTTCATGGAGAACCTGTGTGACAAGAATCCTTTGACAGATTGTAGCATAGGAATGTCATTTCCTATCAATAGAATGTCATCCACATACAAGACGAGGAATACGACAGTTCTTGCTACAACTTTACTATATATGCATGGTTCATCTGGATTTTTGATAAAGTCATATTCTTTGACTGTTTCATCAAAACAGATGTTCCAACTCCGCGATGCTTGCTTTAGTCCATAAATGGACTTAAGCAACTTGCATACTTTCCCGCTGCTCCCACTCTGATTGAAACCCTCTGGCTGATCCATATAGACGCACTCTTCTAAATTACCATTCAGAAAAGCCGTCTTTACGTCCATTTGCCAGATTTCATAATCATGGAAGGAGGCAATAGCAAGAAGGACCCGAATGGATTTGAGCATAGCCACTGGAGAAAAAGTTTCATCATAGTCCAAACCAGGTCTTTGACGAAAACCCTTTGCAACAAGTCTAGCCTTATAGGTTTCCACCTGTCCATCTACACCAATCTTTTTCTTGAAGATCCATTTGCATCCTATGGGTTTTACCCCATCTGGAGCAAAGTTCAAAGTCCATACTTTGTTGGTGTACATGGACTCCATTTCGGTCCGCATTGCATCTAGCCATTGTACCGAGTCGCCGCTCTGGATGGCCTGCTGGAAGCTAGTAGGTTCATCATCATCGATGATGCAATCCTCTCTATCCCCATCTATGAGAAAACCGTAGTATCTCTCAGGGAGATGAGACGGCCTACTACTCCTGCGGAGGGGTGAGGGAATGTCCTGTTCTTCTTGAACTACCGGTTCTACCAAACTTTCAGTAGTAGTTTGTAGTTCTGGAATTTCTTCCAGTTCTATTTCGCTCCCACTTATTTCCTTTTCTAAAAACTGATATTCTAGAAAATGGGCATTACGAGAAACAAAAATCTTTTGTTCCTCTGCGTAATAGAATAGATACCCCTTGGAGTTCTTTGGATATCCCACAAACTTACACTTTACTGATCATGCCTCGAGCTTGTCCACATACTGCTTTTTAACAAAAGCCGGACATCCCTATATCTTCAGATACTGAAGATAGGGTTTCTTTCCACTCTACATCTGATGTGGGGTGGTAGGCACAGTTTTGGTAGGAACCATGTTCAAAAGATATGCCGCTGATTCTAGCACGTAACCCTAAAAATATCGCGTTAACTCAGCATTACTCATCATGGAACGTACCATATCCAATAGGGTTCGATTCCCTTAGGGCCTGTTTGGTTACAGGATTATGAGTTTGGATTTGGATTTTGGATTGTGGAATCCTAGGATTCCATAATTTTGTGTTTGGTTGCAAAATTAGGATTTCTAGGATTCCTTTGTTTTTTATGGGAAGCCCACCACAAAACAAGGATTATGGAATCCTAAAATTTTCCAAGGATTTTCAAGGATTTGGCACTATTCATTGTACTTTTAGATAGGATCCAAGCACTTTATTTATTTAACAATCCTCTCTCTCTATCTCTCTCTAAAATCCTCAAATTCAAATCCCACTTTTTTCCACCAACCAAACAAAGATTACAAGGATCTACAAATCCAATACTAGGAATCCAAAACCAACCAAACAACAAATTACCAAATTCAGAAATTTCAACCGTACTATTTTGGGATCCAAATTCCATAATCCTGCAATCAAACAGCCCCTTACGAGAATAACGGCCAGATCAACTGGGAATGGGATCATGAGATCATTGGTCCCACTTGCTTAATTAATCAGGAAGCAGCAGCTATAGGGGGAGGTCCAAGAAAGAGACAAGACTACATGAGAAATTTATTGTAAAAATTTTGATTTTGAATTTTGGAAGAGGAGTCCCCCAAAAAGTTTTGGCCTTGTTACTTCCGTGGCCTGAGCGATGTATGCATACATACATGCATGTATGCATACATACATGCATGCATCTGGACTGAACTGGATTGGTCTGGAGTCACCCTAACCAACCTAGAAATATCCTACTTGGATTACAATATTTAATATCTACATTTGTCAAAACAAATTTTAGATAGTATACCAAAAGGTAAACATAGAGATAAATGAGAGATAAAAAATTGTGAATTATAAGATATCCACGTTCGTGTTCGCGTCATTACGGTTGAGAAATAGAGGGATCAGTCGGTCTTAATATGTAACGAAATAACGGATTGCGTCTGTGTATTCTCTGCAAAGATATTCTCGGTACATGTATAGATCCATTTGTTGACTCTTAATTTATTACAAGATAGTGTGAGAATCGCATGAAAAGTAAGGATAAAATCAACTACATATTCACACTTAAAAAAAAAAGCAAATGCTACATGCTCCATACCATTTAACATGTCTATAGCCTCAACATTTAGTTCCCTCCAAAAACAATTCAATAAAAAAATGTAGTAGCTACCTAGCTCCACAGAGAGATGTCATCCATATGACAATACTCCCCTCCAATGTTATCCCAATCAAACCCTTCCTCCATCGCCGGCGGCGGGAGCATCATCCCCTCCGCCATCTCCGTCAGCAGCCCCGGCATATTATACTCCGCCTCCTCATCCACGTACACCACCTCTGTCGGCCGAGGCCTCTCCATTTCCTCCACATTATGCTCCAATTTCTTCGGCGGTGACCGACAACTACCACTATTATTATCGGGCTTGAACCTCTCGGCCGCCTCTGCCGCAACACGCCGTATTTCCTCAGCGTTTCCAGGACCCGCACGCGGCAACAACCAAGCCGAGTCCTCAAAATTAAGCGCCGCAGACTTCCCTCTCAAGGCAATGGCGGCGACGTCATGAGCCCTAGCAGCCATTTCGGGCGTAGGGTATGTGCCGAGCCATATCCTGCTCTTCTTGTTGGGCTCGCGTACCTCGCATACCCATTTCCCGCCGTTGCGCTCCCTTACGCCGCGGTATATCGGGTGGCGCGTCTCCTTGAACTTCTTCCGCCCCGCCTTGCGCTTCGGCGACGGCGTGGTCGGGATATGCGACGATGAAGAAGAAGGAGAGGCAGTAGCCAAAGCCGAAGGAGGGAGTTCGAGCTCGTTGGAAGAGGATGAAGAGGAAGAGGAGTAACCGTGCTCCATTAATGATGTTGCTACCGGCAACTGTGCTGTGAGTCAGTTTGGAGAGGAAGAGAGGGAGGGAGAATTTGAATTGAGTTTGAAGTTGAGGAGGCTAAGCAATATATATATTGGCGTTGGAAACCAAGCCCATCGCATGACACGACGAGCAAGAAAAAGCAAAATATATTTTGTATGCAATCTAAGCTAAGCTTGCCTCAATCCTTAAGGCAGAAGCCGTCACGTGCGGAATTTTGACGCGGTCAAGTTTAACACGTGTGATTCTTGTATGAAAGGAGGTCGTGGGGGCCGCTTGCTGACGCCAGCACCTGAAAGAAGAATGACCGAAGGGTGCCAGCGAATCGTTGGGTGATGGCCGCCGTTTTAAATTGTGAGGGCAGTTTTATTTTTGGGCCACACTTTGCACAGGTTTCCGAAAATGAAAAGATAGTAAGAAAATAGTGGTCAAGGAAAATGAAAAGAAAGTATTGATTTTTTGTTACAATGAAAGTGGAAAATAATCTGAGTTAACGCTAACGTGACAATTGAAAATGTGATTGGATTGTTTAGTTGGAACGATCACTAAAAGAACGAAATGCAATGGCGAGGGACAAATTTTCCTCGACAATGTGTACATTACAAAACAAATTTTCCCTCTTGCCGAAAGAACATTGACAAGCGGGAAAATTCATTTGGCAGTGTTCCTATTGCCGAGAGAAGTTTGTCTCTTGCAAATGTTGACTCTCGCTATCGTATTTCTTTCTACTAGTGGTTCCTTTCTACCAAGGGATGGAAAGTTAAAAAAAGTTAAAAAGAAAAAAGATAAGAAAATAAGTGAGTTTAATGAAATAAGATAAAATAACAATTAAATATTCACTTCTTCTCCACTTTATTATTTCTTTCTTAGGTTTTGGAAAGAACGCGGAATGGAAAAAATACACATGAGGCGGAAAAAAACAGAAAGTACTTCCAATTTCTTCTTTGAACGTCCAGACAATTAAAGTGAGAAATTGTCACTTTCTCACTTTGCTCTTTAATTTCCAACTTCCAAACATGTCATCATCAGACTTCATGAAACCGGAGAAAACCAACGGGGGCTAGCTCATACGGGATATATTTATTGGTTGGATTTCCAAAAAGTTCATGATTCAGAAGAAAATTAAAGTAGATAAAGTTTTAGGGGAGCCAAACTGTTGCTGATAAAGATAAGATAAATAGGATGTGAATAGATAAAGTAGCAATGACGAGTTCAGAACCTACAACTTGTTGATGTTGGTATGCTCCAATACAATGTTATTTTCCATTTTACCCAACAATTTGAGAAATTATTTGGTATGCCGAATGTAATACATCCGGACAGAGAATAAAAGAGTTGGAAGAGTTTCGGACAACTATAGACAATGTGTGGAACTCACGCTTCTATTTCTTCTCTCTCTTGTCCGGATGTATACAGCCGACACATGGAATAGTTTTTCCACCAGTTAAAATTTAGGTTGAAAGATAACAATATATATCAAGTCAACAATATACTTTAACCTGTGGCAACAAATATTGATTGATCTGTCGTATTTTGCAGCTTCATTTTCAATTTCTGATATATTGATTGATGATAAAATATGAAAAATAAAATTCTCTTTCTAATGAATGTTACATGCAACTCCGTTTCAAGCAAGAGCAATGTCCTACATATTCACAGAAAAACAAAAAAAGAATTGTCCTCTATTTTCCCACCAAAAAAAAATTCTAGTGTTTAGACCTTTAGCTGTGAAAGAAAGAGAAAGAAACGGAACTATGAGACTCACAACATTGTCAAAAGAATGCTCGAAAATTTTCATCTACCTCTAACATCCGGATATATCAATGTCGCAACTAGGATACCAAATAATTTATCCTTTGTTACAACGTATCCTAATAGATTTTTATTTTTTTAAAAGGGGACCCTAAAATATTGATGTTGTAATTTCTCTATTAAAATATTGATGTTATTTGTCAAATTCAAGCCCAAGACAGACACAACGCTTCTATGAAAATTGAAAGAATTAAACAGCATTGGTTGACTTCAATTCCGTGGCTTCAGCGAGATGGATAAACAAGGAAATTTCTTGAACTGTTGGAAGATTTTAGAAACCTCTCTTACAAGATGAATTCAAATGAACCCAAGATGATCTGGATTCTGGGGGAGGACAGACCAAACTAAGTAACGAATATGAAAGGAAAGTGCTTAGATTGCAGTAGCTTGAATGAGGAATTTAAATGATAAAATAAAAAGGCTAAGCAATGGGGTAGAAATTCATGTGGGAAAGGAAAATTCATAAATAGAGGAGCGGACATTAAACATCATACCACAAGCTGCTAAGACGAATCTAGATAAAGAGGAACCAAGGCAATGTAAAGTTAGCAGACCCTAATATATCCACCCAAAAAAAACGAAGATATTAACAGACCATTTAAGGCAAAGTTTATGATTACCCAATTTTTTTGGGTTTTTTTTTACTTGTAGCCCCTCCACAGCAAATTCCTTTTGAATCTCCAAAACTTGGTGTTTACTTTTTACCCCTAAAAACTAATAAGATACATCATTTTACCCCATTTATGATTTCCATTAGAAAAAAACCCATCGACTTTAGCTTAACTTTTCTCCATGGATTTTAGGTTTACCATTTACCCGATGACAACAAGTAAGACAACAGAAACATTCAACTTTTTCATAGCTACAGAAGGATGTTGAAAATGCTTCTGATTACATAGCCGATTTTGAGAAAGGTATAGCAGAAGTATTCCCTAATTTCAATTTGGGGAAGACATTAAATATTTTTAAAGTAGAAAGGAGGTTGGGATATTTTATAGAAAAACCTGATGTTACGTCGTTAAAAGTTGACGGAAATCGTAAAAAGGGTAAAATAATGTATATTATTAGTTTTTGTTTTTTTGGAGGGGAGCAAATACCAAGTTTTTTGGGTAGAAAGGAATTTGTTGTGTTTTGGGATGGAGGGCCGCATTGTGTGTGTGTGTGGTGGGGTGGGGTGGTGTCCCTTTCCAAAATCTAAAAAGTTTAACAGTTCTAATATATCTTAAGATGGTTGATATTACATTTGTTGTGGTGATGTGTCCCTTGATTTTTTTTTCTAAAATACCTTCCCTTGGCAATACAATAAAACCGATATTTTTTTTGCCTATATATCGGCCAATATGACTATATTATCCCCCTACTTGAGGGCTTAACCCTCCCCGATATATATGCAAAAATATATCAGCCGTATCAAACACCTATCCGATATAGAATTCAACATAATTTTATGGAGTAAACGGTTTTTGAGGCTTTTCCAAACCATGAATTCGACACTAATTGTGAGGGAATTGACGTGGTATGGTCGATGGCAGATAGCAAAACTTGGTCAAATTTTTATATGGGGTCAAATTTTTACATGTACAACATTACTAGGGTTTTCCTCTCCAAAGTGAGCCTGGTTTGATTCCCTAAGAGGCATAGCCCATGGCGGTATACCCTTCATCTTCTACTAAGCAAGAGGTCACTAGTTCAACTACCGAAGGGGGCACGTCCACAACAGTACTAGAGTTTTAATTTAATGAGTTCAGTATTGTCATGGTATTTATAACCATCGACATAAGATGAAAATCAGCCATAAAAGTTGATGGGTATAGTCCAGTAAAATAATTTCTTTATCCGGTCAGATTTCACTGATGACAGTCACAAACCAAGTAACCATGTGGAAAATCTATCAAACTTTAAATATTGAAACTAAAACTTTATAATGCACACAAAAGCTACAGCTTGCGAAAACACAACTGAACAGTACTCCTCATGGCATAAATAAATAACCGGTAATGCAGTACATCACTATATTTTTTTCTCAAATATAAGCAAGAAACAAATTAGTAGCAAGAAGACATTCTAACCTTGATGTAAATATCGTGTTCTCTCTCAACCACAAAATGCAGATGCTGAGCAATGGTTTCGAAGATGAAAGATGTGAGTTGTTGATGTCATTGATTTGCAAAGAACGGTACAAGAGACTTCTTTTTTAAACTAAGAATCCTCTTTCTATGTCCACGACCCTGTTTATGCTGTTCCCACTCATGTGCCCCTCGTAGGATCTGATTTCCGCATGCCTGTCATATGACAATAACTAAGTACACTATCAGAAAATGGAAGTTAATTTCTTTGTACTGGACAACACAATATAATTAAACAATTTAAAAGAACGAATATTGCACTTTTTCATAGAAAAAGAGAGGATGCATAGTTTAATGAATTCAAAAGGCATCGTTCAAATCCTTTAATAACTTCTATATATGTCGTAAGAACTCTCACTCAAATAATTGAGAAGATATCTCGGAACTGACTATTTTCCAAAGGAGGCCTGAACATGACCCAAGCCACCTTGTCAGCCGTTGAATGAATCTCTCCAGCTAAGGGCCCACATAGAGTTTACTTTAATAGCTAAATTATAAAATGGATACTCCCATGTTTGCATGAGATGATTAATAAAGGCAATTATCTTGTTTCCCACAACAAAAAAAAAAAACTGTAGACCTCGTTAGGAAAGAACCTTCCCTAGGCTCAATAACACACTCATGTCTGAGGAACAAATCATTGTGAAGCCTGGCTGAAAGAGAACTATATATTGTAGGGCCTTGTAGTTAAAAGGATTGTAGCAATTTGACGAGATGAGCAGATACAAAACCTTTGGTTGAAACAGTTCGGCGAAATTTTTTTTAAATTAAAAAACAGAGCATAGTTTCTAGAACACTAAACACTTAGATGTCTAGCTTTTAAGCGGAGTTCTGCAACCACAACCATTTTAGAAAAAACTACATACTGCTGTCAGTCTATCTCAACAAACTTGACCTCAAGCGCAAATATTAGAATTTCCATGCACATAAGAAGTGAAGTAGAAAGAACTGCGAGACTTAAAGAAATAACAAATTTTGTTTTGCTTTGTTTTGTTTTTGTTTGTTGATGAAAGGAGAAAACAAATCAGTGGATTATATTAAGCCATAAAACTTTTAAGTTCGAGTTCAAGTACAAGTAAAGATGGCTTGCAGATTCAGGCTAATCAGCAAACAGAAACTATATACTGACTCTGGATAAGGTAATAGTATCGCGAAAACAAATCAGTGGATTATATTAAGCCATAAAACTTTTAAGTTCGAGTTCAAGTACAAGTAAAGATGGCTTGCAGATTCTGGCTAATCAGCAAACAGAAACTATATACTGACTCTGGATAAGGTATGGTATCGCACCAACAACATTAGTGGCTTGAGTGGATCATATAACTTTAAACCTGTAGTTTCCTCTAAAGCAGACGTAAACATACCTCACACAAGTCCCCAAAAACATGACTCTGAAACAGGGAATCACCGAGCTATGTTGGAATGGTTGAAACATCTACCTTTGCAGACAAGAAACTTTTCACAATATCAGCACAAGGTCGTGGTTTTTTGAGATAGACTGACAGCAGTATGTAGTTTTTACTAAAATGGTTGTGGTTGCAGAACTCCGCTTAAAAGCCAGACATCTAAGTGTTTAGCGTTCTAGAAACTATGCTCTGTTTTTTAATTTAGAAAAATTCTCGCCGAACTGTTTCAACCAAAGGTTTTGTATCTGCTCATCTTGTCAAATTGCTACGCTCTACAATATATAGTTCTCTTTCAGCCAGGCCTCACAATGATTTGTTCCTCAGACATGAGTGTGTTATTGAGCACTTTTAAGTTCGAGTTCAAGTACAAGTAAAGATGGCTTGCAGATTCTGGCTAATCAGCAAACAGAAACTATATACTGACTCTGGATAAGGTAATAGTATCGCACCAACAACATTAGTAGCTTGAGTGGATCATATAACTTTAAACCTGTAGTTACCTCTAAAGCAGACGTAAACATACCTCACAGACATATTGAGACCACAAGTCCCTAAAAACATGACTCTGAAACTGGGAATCACTGAGCTCTGTTGGAATGGTTGAAACATCTACCTTCGCAGACAAGAAACTTTTCACGATATCAGCACAAGGTTCCATTACAGTTGCATGCCAGGAGTTTCCTGAGTTACCTGGCAAGGATACATTACGATTAGTTCTCAAGAAAAATAAAAAGGTGCGGTCATGAAGAAAGTTCTTTCGAATACAAAAGGCAGCAAAAAACATACACAAGAAGGCTTCTGTCGCATCAATGTAATGCAAGTTCCATCCAAAATAAGTCTTCAGCCGATTCAGCCTTCTTATCTAAAAGTGAAAGAGTTGATAGTGATACTTTAATCAATAGCCATAAATATTAGAAGTCCATTGTGAACAACTTCACAGAAAAGCTAAATTCCCATGCAAATGTCACAGTGATGAGACAAAACTAAACAATTACCTGACGGCGGACAAGCCTCCTTGTGTTGGCTTTTAGATTGTCAATTGCTTCACTTAGCAAACGCTTAACATTGCTATCACTGGAACCTAAAATCTCTATTAGTGTAGGCCCTGAAGCATTATCATCCTTCTTTACTAAATATGGCATATCAATTTCTGAATCATAACTTCCATCTTTCCCTTCATGACATGCATAACCAGAAGCATCCATGTTTAAAAAGTAATCTTTGAAAAACTCCTCAAATTCACGAACACCTATTGCTTGCCGCAGTCCTCGGGTGTAATCTGCATGTGGCTTGTATACATTATACACTTCATTTAACAAACCATTAGAAATCATACAATCCACTCTCTGATCAACATATTTATCCAGCACAGGAAGAGAAACATCCAGCCATATAAAACAACAATCGTATCTGAAACTATCAGCTCGTCCCCACTTCTGTCCTGGCACAAGAAAAATCCAAATGTCATTGACCAAGGAGTAAACTCTGATTTCAACTTAATATAATGAAAGGCCAGAAATACTTGACATGCGTGCATGTGCGGCGTACCAATGCATGCACAGACATTTGGGGGGGGGGGGGGAGGAATGGCCATGCAAATCACATAGGATTATTTGAACCTTCAGGCTTCATCTTCTGATACAAGTTTATCATACTATTTATAATATCTTAGTGTTCCGCCCATAACAGAATGAAAATTTCGAAATTGGTGAAGCAATTATACAAAATATTGTGCCCCACGGCCCAGCTCAACATCCACATCTATAGACATCTACTAAAAAAATTATGTAACTTCAGGCTCCATCTAAGTGGTGTCCTCTAGCCTACCGTGTCATTCAAATTATTATTTTTTATTAATACCTGAAATAACCAACTCAGGGCATTTAGAAAACCACTATAAAAAGGAACATAAGAACCTTAATATGAGAAAATTTGACCTGGACCGCCATCCTAAGGATCTATCATGACCAAAATTACCCTTCACATCACCCATCTTCATGTTTTGTCTTAAACATAAGATACATATTTTGGAAAAAAACATAAATGGCTCATTCTCAAAATAATCTATTCTTGTACTCTACCCAAATCACCCAAAGGATGTCCCCATGATCCATTGAATGATTACCCTAAATCCTCAAGAATGTAACAAGATAGCTAGATTAACTCTTCTCCTTCGTCCCCTCCCGCAAGGCTATTTTTCCTCCACCCCCTCTTGTATTGCTTTTCCCCCCTTCATCCCTATGTTACCATAAATCGCTAAACCGATAGCGAATTGCGATTTGGAACAATCGTTCCCAATTAGGGAACACTAGCGCTCCGGATCGAAAGAGTCACCGTTCCAATAAAAAACTTAAGTTAAATAAAGAATATAATCGGGTTTATGTTAGAATATACTTTAAAATATTTATTTTTACCAAAAGAAATTGAATAATTTTTTATGTATATTATACATAAATACACATACATGCAAAAAGTCCAAAAAAGCTTCCTTTTTTAGATGTACGGTTTCCATGCCATATAAGCATATCAAAGAAGACTGCCCTTATCATACCGTGGTCAATAACAAGTGGCGTTCCGCGTTCATATTTTTGTTTGCGTACTGAAATGTTCCGCGTTCCAGGTAACATTGCTTCATCTCCAGCCGTGTTGCTTTTCTTCCCCCTATATTCTAATCATGTAACCAACTCGCTTAATTATATGCCTAACAAGTTTATGTGACTGTTTGTTGTGTAACTTGCGTGAATCTTACAGAAAAAAGAGGAAGGGAGAGACTCAGAAAACATAGCAATATGCATAAAACTTGCTTGATGTAAATCATTATATTCTGTTAAGGATAAAAAAGAGAAGAGATGTTTTATTATGTGACCAATGGTCTTTTTATAAAGATTACAATTACCTGATGCCCAAGTATCATGGTATGGTGTACCATAATAACAATATACTCTAAATTATTCTAATACCCCATCAAACTGGAGCATAGATATCAGTGATGCATAACTTGGACAATAGATGAACGAATAGGGGTCTTGAAAGAGATTTCGTCAAAATATCTACAATCTGTGCATGAGTAGAAACATGATAAAAATTGACTTTCTTTTCAACAATTCTCCCGAATGAAGTGGCAATCCACTTCAAAGTGTTTTGTGCGTTCGTGAACCACTGGATTATCTGAAATATGAATTATGGCTTTATTGTCACAGAACAAGAATGCTGGTGTTGTAGACAGACACCGAGATCTTGAAGCAATGTGGAGAGCCACATCAATTCTGAGACGGCATAGGTCATAGCCCTATATTCAATCTCGGCTGATGAGCATGCAACATGTTGCTTCTTGCAGCGCCAAGTGGGTTCCCCGCAAAGAAAACCCAAAATCCACTCGTAGAGTGGCAGTCATCCATAGATCCAATAAAATCGACATCAGCATAAGCTATAAAAAACAGATTAGAACAGGGTTTATAAAGAAGACCTTACCCAGGTGCACGCTTCAAATAGCGGAGAATGTGCTAAACGGCCCGAAGATGGTAAACTAAGGATGCCTGCATAAACTGGCTCACTATGTTGAGTGCAAAGGATATGTCTGGATGAGTAACTGTGAGATAGACCAGCTTCCCAACAAACCGTCGATATCGACCTGGATCGAAAATTGGCTGGTCATCAGGTGAGCTAACGCGACAGAGTTTTACTCTTGTATCCATAGAAGTATCGGCAGAGCGACAGCCAAGAAATCTTGTTTCTTTAAGAAAATCGAGAGTATACTTCCTCTGTGAGAGAATATAATCTCTTATTTCGAGATACCTCTATACCAAGAAAGTATCGTAGAGGATCAAAATCTTCGGTGTGAAAATGTAAGGCCAAATGAGTTTTGACCTTAGATATACCCTCGGAATCATCCCAGTGATGATTATGTCAACATAAACAAGGAGAATGATCATTCCTTCTTTCCTTCTATGTATAAAAAGAGATGACCCTGCCGAGTTTCTTATGAAATTTATCTTTTTTTAAGACCATACTGAATTTATCGAACCATCTCGAGAATATTGTTTTGCGTCATAGATAGATTTTTTAAGATGACATACAAGAGACTCCTCCTCACGCTCAAAGCCGGGAGACTGCTGCATATAAACCGTCTCAAAATAGTCGCCATTGAGGAAAGCATTCTTAACGTTAAGCTGATGTAGAGGCCAATCGGGGGTAACTGCAAGAGAGATCAAGACACGAACAGTGGTGGGTTTGGCCACTAAAGAAAGTCTCAGCATAGTCGACACCGTATTGTTGAGTATAACCTTTGGTAACAAGACGGGCTTTCAAACGAGATACACTGCTATCAAGATTATGTTTGATAGCAAAGACCCACCGGCAACCAACCACCTTTTCCTGTGAAGGGAGGCTGACCAGATTTCAAGTATGATTAGACCTCAGTGCCTGCAACTCTTCCATCATAACCCTGTGCCAACATGTATGATCCATAGCTTCTTGAACAGAGTTAGGAAGGGAAACAACAGACAAGGAATAGACAAACTGACATAGAACTGGAGTAAAACGATGATATGAAATAAATGAAGCAAGAGGATAAGTAGTGCATGTTCTTTTACTTTTGTGAAAAGCAATTGATAAGTCGTCGGACAAACCATCAGAAGAAGGGAAAAGCAAAAGCTCGTCAGCTTCCGGCTGCATACATGGAGGAGGAGCTTCAGTATGTGCTGATGAATCTATCACTACTTTTTTCGACGACTATAGACCTGTGTAACCGGAGGCGTAGGATGAAGAACTTCGACAGTAGTAGATTTGGTTTGAAATGGATGGTCATTTGGAGGTATAGAAAGTGACAGCGGCGGCGTTACGTGAGGACTTTCCGATAGGAGCTAAAAGGATTGATCCTCCAGAAAGGTGATATCACGAGAGACTACAACAGTTGATGTAGAAGGAAACAGACAAACGTAATATTTTTGAGTCCTAAAATAACCAACAAATATATGTTTGACAACCTTAGGATCCAATTTATCGCGAATTAATTGATGATTATGAACGTAGCAAACACAGCCAAATATTTTAGAAGGAAGGGGAAAAGGGTTTTTGTTGGAAAATAAAATAGAGAACGATGTTTGGTTTTGAAGAATCGTGGAAGGCATGCGATTAATAAAAAAACATGTAGTAAAGAAAAATTCCAAAGGTGTTTTGGGACATGCCTGTTAAGCATAATAGAACGAACAACGTTAAGCAAGTGGCGGTTTTTTCTTTCAGCAATACCATTTTGTTGTGTGTATAAGCATGAAGTTTGATGAATAATCCTACGGGATTGGCAAAGAGTTTGAAAAATACGACTCATGTAATCTTTTGCATTTTCAGTTCTTAGAGTTTTAATAAACGTATCAAACCGATTAACCACTTCATTTCTAAATGTTTTAAAAACATGTGATAGTTCAGATCGATCACATAAAAGAAACAGCAATGTCATTCTGGACTGGTCATCAATAAAAATGACAATATTTGTAACCAAATATGTCAGTATGCTTGTAAGGACTACAAATGTCAGAATAGACTAACTCAAATTTCGAAGAACTACGTTTATTAACTGAACAAAAAGAGGAACGAAAATGTTCCCTAAAATACGCGACTCGCATGAAAAATAAGATAAAAAGAAATCAGGTAACATGGTACGTAGCATAGAAAGATATGGATGTCCAAGACGTCGATGCCAGCAAATAGTAGAAACGTCAGCAAATACGGAAGATGGTACATCCAAGTAGTACAGGCCATTAACTTCTTCACCCTCACCAATCTGCCCCTTCGTCTGGTTGTCTTGAGTCACAAAATTATTAGAAGGGAAAGTTATCGAACAGTTGAAATCATTGGTAAGACGACGAACAGATAAAAGATTTGTACGAAGTGAAGGAACTAGAACATTTTTAAGCGATAAGGAAGACGTCACATCAATATTGGTACAACCACGAACATGAAGGACATCCATATTGACAATGGAATGAGAAGTGGAAAATACAGAGTTAGAAACAGTATGAGTCATTTGGTCTGAAATTCCGGAATCAAGGACCCAAGGGTTAAACTGAGATAATAAAAATATACCTGATGTGATTAAATTGGCAATAGAGATTCAGAGAAAATACATTGCAAGTGCTGTAAGTCTTCAGGAGAGATCTGTGGGGATGATACTGGCGGTTGGGTTGGTGTGGATGGAAGAGCCGTACTCTGTCGGGCAGTACGAGTCTGATCCGGATAGTCATGTTTTTCCCAGCAGAATTGATCTGTATGGTTGGTACGGCCGCAATAAGAGAAAGAAAGGGAACACCGACCACATCTGGGACCCTCACGACCCTGAGTACCAATAGAAGCATGGCCACAACCAAAGGGAAATCCTCGGCTACGGCCCTGAGCAACAAGAGTAGAAGATGGAGCCTTCACTATAAAAGCGCCTACTAAAAGGGCACGATAAGTAGCAGCGAGAATACTATTCAGGGTAGGCTTACCGCCCAGAAAAAGAAGAAATGAGTGAACTCCATCCAAGTGAGACTTCATCTTAGCCAAATAAAGAGTCCCATTAAGAACCTTACGCTGACTCTTGGTAACGGATCGATCAGAGGAGATGAGTTGATACATGTTCCATTCTTCTAGAAGCCCCCGGACCCGGGCCCTAAAGGCATGTAGATCATCATCTAGAGTAGCGGTAGTGAGTTCATTGAAGATATCATAGAACCACTGAAGGCTATCTTCCGACAAGTAATAGATTTAAGATAGAACCACACTCCTTCGCGGTAAGGAGATACATGATAGCTGGGCTCTGTAGAGTTTGTAAGCCAAGGACAGACTTTGTTGTCATTTTGAGACCAAGATGAATACTGCGTATTGGAGGTTGATGGAGCTTCTTGAAAGAGATGGTGATGAAGGCCCCTGCTTTTGAAGACTCATTCAATGGCGTGCGCTCATTTCAAAAAATTGTTAGCCAGAGAGAGTCAAGGTAGAAAGACAGAGATTCGTTTTGTAAGCGGAAGTAAGAGGATCAATCTTGTTGTCCGTCATATTGAATGTCACACGCAAAGAGAGCAAGTAATAGAAAGTGCTGATCTAGCACATAAAGAGCGAGAAAAATACTAGGGTTTACTCAAGTCAATTCCCAATCACTATAGATCGGAAAAAAATGTTAGCGCGAGGAAGGCTGCGGGAGGAGTGCCGAGGCAGCGGCTTGGAGAGGAAGCGAGCTGCGGCGGCGGCCGCTTAGAGAAGAAGCGATTTGGAGGAAGGCTGCGGCTTGGATGAGGGCATCTTGGAGAGATCTGGCGAGGGCACGTGCGCGGTCTGGATGCTTCGAAGGCAACGGCGCTGGGTCGATCGAGGTCTGGAGGTAGGCGAGGGCGCGGACGCGGGGCACTTCGAGGTCTGGATGCTTCGAGAGGCAATGGGATTTGGAGAGAGGGAGGCGTAGGCGCGAATCTAAAGGCGAGGGCTGCGAGGAGATAGTTTTTTTTCTAGGGTTAGGGTTTAGAAGAGCTGCTCTGATACCATGTGTTGGGGTTAAAATTTACACCTCATTGACCAAAAATCAAAGTCAAAGTCAAACCGCGAACAAGTAGGCTCAAGCCAAAACAAACGGACCTTACTGTCGAATCTAAGCCGGGCCCACGCCTGAACCCAAGTACAAGCAGGTGGACCCAAGCCCAGACCGGCCCCATGCCAAAGGAATAATCATCAAGCGATAAATAGGTTTCATGTAATTTTCATAAATAAATGTAAAATAAATGGGCAAAAGGCCAAATTTTGTAAAACTCATGGCTCATATGCAAAAAGAAATAAGCACATGGGCATGGGATGGGCAAAATGCTAATTTTGTACAAGTTATGGGGCTAAATGAAAAGATGTAAGCCTATAAAAGGCCCCAATGATGATTTGATAAGAATAAGATCTTAATCTTTGATTCCTCAAAAAAATCTTGAGTTTTGAGCCACTCTTTATTGCGCAAGTCTCTTTCACCTTTCTCCTTTCTGTTTTTCAAAGTGCGCATGTCAGTGGGCCTCAAAAAAGGAGGGAAAGCCCCTTTTGATCTTCAAAAGTAAAAATCTTAGTGTTTTTTTGGATTGTTGCTTCATTGGGTTTCGACCCTACTTGTTCCGTACCAGGTGCGCACCGTGCTAGGTGCCCATTTGGCTAGATACACACCCCGTTGGGTGCACATCGAGACAAGTGCACACCGGCCCAGGTGTGTACTTCGCTAGGTACGCACTTCCCTAAGTCCGCACCTTACTGGACCTTTTGGCCCATTCAGAACCATTTGGCCCCCTTCACTCCCTCGCACCTTACCATGTGCGCCCCTTGCTGGGTGCGCGTCTCGGCAGATGCTCGCTGTCTCGGCAGATCCCCCAAACCCGCTGTCCAAATAGCAGGACCCCTGTAAAAACTCTGGGAGGCCCCCGATATGCCCGAAGCACTCTCGACCTGTTCTCCAACACAGCACGCACATATTGCATATTGAGTTCGCATGATCTTTTTGACTTATTAATCAGAGGTTTCCGCGCTCCAAAAGCGGAGGTAATTAACAGCAGCTTAGTCCACGGCTGCCATAGATTCGGATTCCCACAATCATTAAACTCCAGCCTACCCCAGACAGGGAGGATCTGTAATATGCCTGACAAGCGATGCACATTCCTATCTCAATAGGATGACGAAAAATACTCTACAGATTCTGACACGCCCGGTGGGACCTCTCTCCTCCCATATTTCGGGTCAAGTATTCATGCGAACTCAATCAACATATATATCGATTAAATGTACCGAAATCATGCTTCTTTGTGCAAATTAACAGCTTTCAACCGTAATTTCAAACTCAGCAATCATGTATCCCAAGACGAACTTTGTCTCTGATGCAACTCCGGTGACCTACATGGTCAAAACGAACCCACGCGTGATCCTCCCGGCGAGTTTCCACGCCAGTTTGGTTCCTACATGCCAGTTTGGTTCAATCATGATCTACCCAGCCGACGGCGCTCCTATTGTGGAGCCCTTACCAAAGAAAGTGGCCAAACCAACCTCGAAGGGCAGGAGCCCAAATGTGGTGGTCGTGAAGGCATTCCAAATCAATCGCAAATCCGTTTTTGAACGGCTCTGTTGCTCCATCCGGGGCAAGGCCATAGAATCAGAAGAAATCATAAGGCGTCGCGGGTAAGCTCAAGCGGTGCACTCGACCATTGCACTACCGGACGTTTTCTCGAGACTTCATCAACCGACCTACGGCGATTTCTCGAAAAGCGGATGCCCGCCAAGTCCTCAAAGCAGAGAAATTAAGGCAGAAGCGGCTCAGATACAGAGCCAACAAAAGGGCTAGGGCTCTCGCTAAGTTGAATTTCATAAAATTCCAAGAACCCAGTTACCCCACGACACAACTCGGGCCGGCGGTGAAGCTTGCTAACCCTTTTGAGCCGTTGAAATTAGTTCAAAAGAATGCCATGATCGAAAAAATCAAAAAGACTGCGATCCAGACGATACTGCGAAATGACATATCCAAGCCCCAAAGCAGAAAGCATGACGCCATCTCTTCTAAAGTCTATCAAGCACTTCGTGCAGTATGAAAGCGGCGGGGCAAAACCAGAAAAGAAGCGCCAGCGCCACTCAACAACCAGACCGGGCAAAAAATCTTTGGTCGATTGACCTTTCTCGAAGCAGAAAGGCCACGATGAAGATCAAAAAGATCGGCCACCAAAGATAAAGATATGGTCGGATATATGGTCCACACCGTCTACATGGCAGGAACACGTAGCAAGAGTAAGGATAGGGCCACCACATCTCAAGTCCAACCGGGTTTGAATGCGGCCGCCACTTCCCAAGACCTGCCTCCTCCGGAAGATAATGAAAACCCTGCCAGTAAAGCTGATATGCTGAAAGATCTCTCGGTTGATGAGGAATCGGACTCGGAAAGCGAAGAGGAGCTGACTTTCCGCCCCAGGACCGCGGAGCAGCAACTCCTTCAAGAGCTCCAAAAGCAGCTTAGAAACAAAGACAAGGAGATGGCTAAGCTTTACTAAAAAATTGACGATTTGACAAACATCGTCTTATAGCTCACAGTCTAATTTGCCCTCAACCGCCTAATCAAGCTCCATCCATGAACCGGGAAACGGTACCCCGAAGCAGCCGGCGCCCATTCCCTTATATCCAAAAGCAGACGAGCCACACGAAAGTCGGCCACATCCTATCTCGAGAAATATCTTGGCTACCGATGGCAACAACCCGCTAACGCAAAATCAAATTATGGATTTAGTCGCCAACAAAGTAAAAACATTGGTGGCCGAAGCCGAAATGCAAAAAGATGTCAGCAGTAGTGGGAGACCATATCCTGCTCAGTATGATTTGGTATAGTTTCCTAGGGGCTATGTCATCTCCAAATTCGGAAGATTCGACAGAACGGGAAATGTGAATCAGCACATCGCCCACTTTAAAACATCCTGCGGGAATTGACGACTTGACAATTGACGACTTGACAAAGCTTTACTCAAAAATTGACGACTTGACAAATGTCGTCTTATAGCTCACAGTCCAATTTGCCCCTCAATCGCCTAATCAAGCTCCATCCATGAACCGGGAAACGGTACCCTGAAGCAGCCGGCGCCCATTCCCTTATATCCAAAAGCAGACGAGCCACACGAAAGTCGGCCACATCCTATCTCGGGAAATATCTTGGCTACCGATGGCAGCAACCCGCTAACGCAAAATCAAATTATGGATTTGGTCGCCAACAAAGTAAAAAACATTGGTGGCCGAAGCCGAAATGCAAAAAGATGTCAGCAGTAGTGGGAGACCATATCCTGCTCAGTATGATTTGGTATAGTTTCTTAGGGGATATGTCATCCCCAAGTTCGGAAGATTCGACAGAACGGGAAATGTGAATCAGCACATCGCCCACTTTAAAACATCCTGCGGGAATACTGGGGGCAATGATGCGCTTCTCCTCTGCCAGTTCGTTAATAGCTTAACTGATGTCGCTATAAACCGGTACGCAAGCATACCGGATGGCTCCGTTGCTACTTTCGTCCAGATGGAATCTTTGTTTAAGCAAAGATTCATGAGCGGCAGCGATAAAATCACCATTGCTGATCTTGTGAGGACGGAACCAAAACACAATGAAAGCAACACAGGTTTTATAACCCGATGGCGCAATCTTCCCGTCAAATGTGAGTCACCGCTGGAACAAGACCACTCCGTCAATCTCCTCATCGGAAATCTCAACACCTGGATGAATCCTTTCCTATGCATAGTCGGCCTCAAAACATTCCAAGAGTTGACAAAAAAGGTTCAAATGTTGGAACACTCAAAGCCTGAGTCCACTCCGGCTCTCCAGTTCACAAACAAGCCAAAGTACCAGAAGGACAACGACCGAAAGGACAAAAGTTCCAATAACACCGACTCTTCCAACAAGCAAGGAACAAGCGGGTCAAAGGCCAACAAATCTAGAGAGCCAACTTTGGAGGAAAGGAGAAACAGGGTTTACTCTTTCAGAAGAGACAATGTCTACAAAATATTCAGGGATGCTCTTAAGAATGGTCTGCGGCTGCCGGAACCAAAGAGGCCGAATGATGCAAAACAGGACTGATCATCCCAATTTTTGCTCAAACCACCGAGTGTTGGGACACACTATCAAAGACTGTTGCATTTTCAAGAATTGGGTCGAGAAACAATACAGGAAGGAGAAATCTCGTTGTCCTCTAGCATGTTGACAAACGATCAAGTCGCGACCGCCAATTTTATACAAACAGAAATCGAGGTATTTTGGAAACCGACCACTCTCAATTGTTCACCCTTGCCTGAAAAGAGCAAACCACGGTAACAGTCCAAAGGATCAGCAAGTAACACTGACAATGAGGAGGCAATGGACAGACACGCAATCCATACGGTCTACATGGTCGGACCTGGAGAAATAAATTCTCCTACGCTTCACACACATGGTGATGATATGGTTGACGCTGCTCAATACCGGCTTGGTTCAAATAATGATAGGGATCCTGCTCAAGCTGTTAAGCAAAAAGAGCCCATGGCTCCTGAAGAATCAAGCTCAGACTATGAAGATAGCTCGGTCATTATCCCTGAAATTATAGAACGAGCATTATTTCAGTGGATTCAAGAGCAATTTCAGGACAGAGATAAGAAGTTAGCCAAGATCCGTTCCAAAATCGACAATATGGTAAATGTTGAGGCAAATCTCGCAACCCAAGCATTCGAATTCAATCACAACAAGATCAAGGTTCGGTCCATGAACCAGGAATTACCCCTAAGCAGCCAGCAGCTATTCCCTCCGATCAAAGGACGGAGCACCTACAAGAAAGTCAACGGCGACTAGCCTCCAAGGAAGTCCTGGTGCATGACCGCGTTAAATTGACATGAGACAAAATCAAGGACAAGTCATCGGTGGACCCCGAAACTCTTCAAGACCTAATTAAAAAAGTCAAGACGTTGAAACATGCGGGTCCCGAATCTCTTCCAAAATTCTAATATAACAAGTTCAAATGTCCGGAAAACGACAACCGCAAAGGTGGACGTCCCAACAACATTGAATCCTTTAATGTCTCTGCTAACCGAAGTAAGCGAGGAACATGCGGGCCTAATCCCGAACCGCCTCAAAAACTGGTGTTGGGAAGGGGAGGAGAATCGCCCTTGGAAGAGAAGTTGACTAAAATCTATTTCTTTAAAAGGGACAGGGTCCGTAAAATATTCGAGGACGCCCTAAACAACGGTCTTCAACTCCCCGAACCAAAAAGGCCTTATGTAGCAAATATGATTGACAATCCCCTGTATTGCCCATACCACAGGGTAGTAAGTCACACAATCGAAGACTGCTTTATTTTTAAGGATTGGGTTGAAAAACAATATAAGGAGGGAGTGATCTCATTGGACAAATGTGCGTTAGCAAACGACCAAGTTACGATCACTGACTCTATACTAACGGAGGACCAAAACCCTTTGGAGGCAGACGGTTCAATCGCCCACTTCAGAAAATAACCCGGTCCACCACAACTCCTACGGGACACATTCCCAAAAGGACAAAGAGAACGTTGAAACACCTTGATATCAAAGTTCAAGAATTTTGAATAAGCGCACAACAGACGACCCCTACGTCGTTAAACTGGGAGCAAGCAACCCCTGAGTCGTTAAACTGGGAATAATTGACCCTTGAGTCGTTAAACTGGAAAATAAAAAAAAGAAAAGAAATAAAGAAAAAGAACAGAAATAAAGGGTCAGTTCACAAGCGAAATGGGCACGAATGAAAACCTGAAAAGGTTTCGTCAATAAAAATAGCGAGGTTACCCGTGAGCTTGTGAGAACCCGTAAAGGCTCAAACTCGTTGAAAAAAAAACGGTATGTTCACAAGCAAAACGTGTACGGATGAAAACCCGAAAGGGCTTCGTGAGTAAAAACAGCAAGACTACCCGCGAGCTTGTGAGAACCCGCAAGGACGCAAACTCATTGAAAAAAACAGTATGTCCACAAGCAAAACGAACACGGATGAAAACCCGAAAGGGCTTCATGAGTAAAAATGACAGGAATGCCGGCGAGCTTATGATAACCCCGAAAGGGGGCAAACTCGTGAAAAGAAACGAAAATACACTCGCAAAGTCCTTTCGACTTCGTGAGGAAAATATCCCCGCGTAAGATCTTACAACTCATAAAGGGGCAACACACTTAGGAATCCCCACGATTACTAATGAGAATCTACACTTACGAGATCCTCTCGGCTCATAAAGAGAAAATGCTTTTATGAGACCCTTACGGCTCATAAAATTGGAAGGTCTTAGATGAAAGGGGCATAAACCTGTCTCCTAAACCATCACTCCCCAACGGGCAATGGCAAATGATGAGTCGCTCCTGGCATTACGCTTCAGTGTTAGCAGTGCTGATGCCGACCCAAATCCCAAATTTTCCCAAGACAAATGATGAATTGCTTCTGGAACCTATGCTCCAGTGTTAGCAACGCTAATGCCGGCCCCAATCCCAAATTTCCAAGCTTTCAAATCCAAGAAACCTCTAAGTCGTTAAACTGGGAACAGATGACCCCTAAGTCGTTAAACTGGGAACATATGACCCCTAAGTCGTTAAATTGAAACCTCCTAAAACAAATCAAACCAACCAATTCCAATGACGACCTCTACGTCAAAAATAGACTCCGTATCGGGGAAACATCAAACAGACACTTCGTCTCGGGGAAACGTCAAACAGTAACACTCCGTGTCGGGCACATCAACCAGCGACACTCCGTCTCGGGGATATGTCAAACAGACACTCTGATTCGAGAAAACGTCAGATATTGATACTCCGTGTCGGGGACACATCAACCAATGACACGTCGTCTTGGGGATACGTCAACCAGACACTCCGTCTCGGGGAAATGTGAGACAGTGACACTCCATGTCGGGAACATGTCAACCAGCGACACTCTGTCTCGGGGACACGTCAGACAGCGACACCCAGTGTCGGGGACACGTCAGACAGCGACACCCAGTGTCGGGAACACGTCAGACAGCGACACTCCGTCTCGGGGATACGTCAGACAACGACATCCCGTGTCAGGAACACGTCAGACAATGACACTCTGTCTCGGGGACACGTCAAACAGACACTCCGTCCCGGGAAACGTCAGACAGCGACACTCCGTGTCCCGGACACGTCAGTCAGCGACACTCCATCTCGAGATATGCCAAACAGACACTCCGTCTCGGGAAAACGTCAGACAGCGACACTGTGTCGAGGAAACGTCATACAGCGACACTCCATGCCGGGGAAACGTCAAACAGACACTCCGTCTCGGGATCCGTGTCGGGAAAACGTCATACAGCGACACTCCGTGCCGGGGATACGTCAACCAGCAACATTCCGTCTCGGAGAAACGTCAGACACTGACACTCGAAACATCAACCAGCGACACTCCGTGCCGGGAAAACGTCAAACAGACACTCTGTCTCAAGGAAACGTCAACCAACGACACGCCGTGTCGGGGATACGTCATACACCGACACTCTATTTCGGAGATACGTTAAATATCGATCGTCCATGTCGTAAAAAGGTCAGTGTCAACCTCCCAAAAACGGGAACTAAATCAAGTCAACTCCATGCGAAACAAGATCCATCAATTTCACGCACACGACCCATACATATAGTATGCATTCATTGATGGGGGCATTTTGTTGAGGTTAAAATTTACGCCCTATTGACCAAAAGTCAAAATCAAAATCAAACCGCGAACAAGTAGGCTCAAGCCAAAACAAACGGCCCCTACTGTAGAATCCAAGCCGGGCTCATGCCCGAACCCAAGTCCAAGCAGGTAGGCCCAAGCCAAGACCGCCCCCATGCCAAAGGAATAATCAACAAACAACAACTAAGCCTTTTATCCCAAGCATATGGGGTAGGCTACATGAACCAACATGAGAATCACGCCGGGTCCAGCACATGAATCCTCCGCCTCCACTCACTCCTATCGAACAATATGCTTTCATTGAGTCCTTTGGTAACCATATCTTTTCGTATCACCTCCATTCATGTTTTCTTCGGTTTTCCTTTCGCCCTTTTGACATTGTCTATATCGAGAGTATCCATTCGCTTAACCGGTGCTTCCATAGATCTGCGTCGCACATGACCAAACCATCTTAACCGGTTTTCTCGCATCTTCTCCTCCACATGTGTCACACCAACTTTTGCAATAAATAGGTTTGATGTAATAATCATCAAGCAATAAATAGGTTTGATATGATTTTCATGAATAAATGTAAAATAAAGGGACAAAAAGCCAAATTTTGTAAAGCACGTGGCTCATGTGCAAAAAAAATAAGCACATGGACATGGGATGGGCAAAATGCTAATTTTGTACAAGCTATGGGGCTAAATGAAAAGATGTAAGCCTATAAAAGGCCCCCATGAAGATTCGATAAGAATAAGATCTTAATCTTGATTCCCTAAAAAAATCTTGAGTTTTAAACCATTCTTTATTGTGCATGTCTCTTTCTCCTTCCTCCTTTCTGTTTTTCAAAGTGCGCACGTCAGGAAGCCTCAAAAAGGGAAAAGGAGACCCATTTGATCTTCAAAAGTCAAAATCTTGGTGTTTTTAAACCGTTGCTTCATTAGGTTTCGACCCTACTTGCTCTGTGCTACGTGCCCATTTGGCTAAGTGCGCACCCCGTTGGGTGCACATCTCGCCAAGTGCGCACCTCACTAAGTACGCACCTCGCTAAGTGCGCACTTCCTCAAGTCCGCACCTTACTGGAACTTTTAACCCATTCAGGACCCTTTGGCAAATGATGATTCGCTCCTCGTACAATATTCCAGTGCAGCGATGTTGATGCCAAACCAAAATCCCCAAATCCTCATGGCAAATGATGATCCGCTCTTTAGTATCATATTCCAGTGTAGCGATGCTGATGCCAAACCAAAATCCCCAAATCTTCTCATGGTAAATGATGATTCGCTTATGGTATCATATTCCAGTGTAGCGATGCTGATGCCAAACCAAAATCCCCAAATCCTCTTATGGCAAATGATGATTTGCTCATGGTACCATATTCCAGTATCGTGATGTTGATGCCAAACAAAAATCCAAATTCCAAGTCCCACATTGCAATCCCTCAAATTCAAAGGTCCTGCCAAACAAGGCAGGAATCAGACAAATCAAACTAAAGTCTCACCCGGAAGCGCTTCCAAGCTCAAAAGCCCCGCCGGACAGATTGGAACCACCTAAAACAAATCAAACTAACTAATTCCAACAACGGCCTCTACGTAAAAAACGGAGACACTTCGTATCGAGGAAACGTCAAACAGACAGCGACACTCCGTCTCGGGGAAACATCAGACAGCGACACTCCGTGTCGGGAACACGTCAGACAGTGACACTCCGTGTCGGAGACACGTCAACCAGCAACACTCCGTCTCGGGATACGTCAAAGTAACATCAATCAGTCGTCTCGGGATACGTCAGACAGTGACACTCAGTGTCGTGGACACGTCAACCAGCGCCACTCCATGTCGGGGACACGTCAACCAGCGCTACTCCGTCTCGGGGACACGTCAATCAGGCACTCCGTCTCGGAGATACGTCAGACAGTGACCCTCTGTATCGGGGACACGTCAACCAGCGACACTCCGTGCCGGGGATACGTCGGACAGTGACACTCTATCTGGAGAAAACGTCAGACAGCGCCACACCATGCCGGGGATATGTCATACAACGACATTCCGTCTCGGAGATACGTCATGCACGGACACTCCGTCTCGGGGAAACGCGAGACACTGACACTCCGTTTCGGAAAAACGTCAACCAGCGACACTCCGTGCCGGGAAAACGTCAAACTGACACTCCGTCTCAAGGAAACATCAACCAGCGACACTCCGTGCCGGGGATACGTCATAGACCGACACTCCGTCTTGGAGATACGTCAAGCATCGATCATCCATGTAGTAAAAAGGACAGTGTCGGTCTCATAAAAGCGGGAACCAAATCAAGTAAACCCCCACACGAAAGAAGATCCATCAATTTCACGTACACGACGCATACATATAGTATGCATTCATGGATGGGATGCACTTTGTTGGGGTTAAAATTTACACCTCATTGACCAAAAGTCAAAGTCAAACCGCGAACAAGTAGGCTCAAGCCAAGGCAAACGGACCTTACTGTCGAATCCAAGCCGGGACTACGCCCGAACACAAGCCGGGCCTACGCCCGAACACAAGTCCAAGCATGTGCGCTCAAGCCCGGACCGGCCTCCATGCCAAAGAAATAATCATGAAGCAATAAATATGTTTGATATAATTTTCATGAATAAATGTAAAATAAACATGCAAAAGCCAAATTTTGTAAAGCACGTGGCTTATGTGTAAAAAGAAATAAGCACATGGGCATGGGATGGGCAAAATGCTAATTTTATACAAACTATAGGACTAAATGAAAGGATGTTATGCGTATAAAAGGCCCCCATGATGATTTGATAATAATAAGATCTTAATCTTTATTCCCTCAAAAATCTTGAGTTTTGAACTACTCTTTATTGTGCAAGCCTCTTTCTTCTTCCTCCTTTCTGTTTCTCAAAGTGCGCGCGTCAGGAGGCCTCAAAAAAGGAGAAAAGAGCCCCTTTTGATCTTCAAAGATCAAAATCTTGGTGTTTTTGGACTGTTGCTCATTGGGTTTCAACCCTGCTTGCTCCATGCTAGGGCGCACCGTGCTAGATGTCCATTTGGCTAGATACGCGTCCTGTTGGATGCACATTGAGCCAAGTGCACACCACACGAGGTGCACACTTCCCTAAGTCCACACCTTACTGGACTTTTTAGCCTATTCGGAACCCTTTGGCCCACTTCACTCCCTCGCACCTTGCTAAGTGCGCACCTTGCTGGGTGTGCGTCTCGACAGGTGCGCGCTTATCATGTGCACCCCTTGCTAGGTGTGCATCTTGGCAGGTGCGCACTTGTCATGTGCGACCTTTGCTAGGTGTGCACTTTGCTAGATGCGCGTCTCGGCAAGTGCGCATATGTCATGTGCGCCCCTTGCTAGATGCGCGTTTTGACAAGTGCACACTTGTCACGTGCGTACCTTACCACGTACGCACTTGACATATATGCACTCATCACCTCTCCCGTTAGAAAAAAAATTTCTAACAGGGCGCTGCCCCGCACCCCGCAAGAGGGCTGCTAGCACCCTTGAAACCCAACCCGCTATCCGGGTAGCAGGACCCCCGTAAAAACTCTGTGAGGCTCCCGATATGCCTGAAGCACTCTCGGCCTGTTCCCAACACAACACGCACATATTGCATACTGAGTTCGCATGATCTGTTTGACTTGTTAATCAGATGTTCTCTCGCTCCAAAAGCAACGGGTAATTAACGGCAGCTTAATCCGCGACTGCCGGAGATTCGGATCCCCACAATCATTAAACCCCAGTCTACTCCAGACCGGGGGAATATGTAATATGCCTGACAAGCGACACGCATTCCTATCTTAATAGGGTGACGAAAAATACTCTACACCATGTTAAAAATAAAAAGGAGGAGAAAGATATTTTATTATGTGATCAATGGTCTCTTTATATAACGATTACAATTACTTAATGCCCAAGTATCATGGTACGGTGTATCCTGATAACAATATATTCTAAACTATTCCAACATATACAAAAAAAAGTTGTACATGGCAAGGGCTCGAATTCAAACATTTCTTTTCCTAATTTGCCCCTCGTCATTACATTGGCTCAAATTCTAACCTCAATAATAGATTATGAGTGTCAAAATGTTACTTCTCGCCTCCCAAACAAGAGGTGTTGAGGGTTAAGCCTTGCATGCCAAAAGCTTGATTATTTGCCTTGTTATCATCTAGAAACTTAATCTCAATTTACTGAGACACGGTGCTTATGCTTTCTCTAATTTTGTAGGAGATGTGTGTTGATTATGTTAGCAACTATGATGCCCTAATCTGTAATGCTTGCTTTCTCTAATTTTGTAGGAGATGTGTGTTGATTATGTTAGCAACTATGATGCCCTACTCTGTAACGCTTGGTTTTTGTATGAACTATATATTCCTTCCTAAGAATTACCTCCCTTCTATTATTCTTTCTCTACTATTTGCAAAAAATTTCCTGCAGTTTTGAATACAAATATGAGATGTACTTCTACATTTAGGTCTTACGTTCTTGTTCAAAGATGAGGAGGGTGCTTTCTATTGAGTATTGCAGTGTAAAATGAAATTCATGTATTTTATAGCTAGTTTTGTTGTTCCGGCCCAAGATCTATCCAATGATATTGCAAACACCATTATAATGGTACTTGATCTATGTGGGTCACCAGCTGATGTTGAAGCTACATGTTATTTTTTGTGTATTGTGTCCAACAACATATACTCTAAAGGAAGCGAAGGAATTCCACAACATATACTCTAAAGGAAGCGAAGGAATTCCACGATCTTTTTTTTGGTGGAGCTGTGTTATCTGGATGTCTCATATGCTTGTTACAATCACCAATTATAGTAATTTATTTCCTGAAATTAATTGTTAAAGACAAACTTTCACACACGAGCATGAGGGCTCATCTTGGTCAGCCTAGTAATGTTGTATATTGCATGGTAATAATACTAAAAGTATTACAAATCACCCAGTGTGGAAAAAATAAAACATTGTACACAACTAAAACAATGTAGCATGTAATTGCAAGTTTGTAACCAAGGTATCCAAAGAAAAGTAGAAATAGAACTTCTGGTGTCAAGATGAGATGCTAGGATGAGCAGGATGAGCAATTATGCAGAGCACTATATATGTATTGAAATAGGAAAACCATCACCATCGATCAGCCAAGATACTTTACCTCTGCAGCCTTTCCTAGAAAAAGAGTACTAGGAAGGACACCTGAGCTGTCATACAAGCTAAGATAACGGTTTATCTGCAGGAAGCATAGATGGATTAAGCCAGAAATAATTAAGTTGCCAAGAAATTTTGACATTGGGATTTAATGTTAACAGATGTTACATTGTGTATACTTACAGACTTCATGTCTACATCTATCATCAGTCTGTTCAGTTCTTACGTATTCATGTAGAAGAACATATGCTAGCATGATGGTATGTGTAGAAAGGATTATCGGTATCCTACTGAGGCAAACCTATACACATATAACTATCACATAAACAAGAATTATTAGCGACGTGGATGCAGAAGTGTAACGCCTTTAGTAGCCGTACATATGATCAAATAATAGATCCATCTCAAGATACACTTTCGGCTACACAAATAGTCGTGCATGTATCTTTCTATTTATTGATGACTCCATCTTTAAATCTCTTTCTCTCCAGCTCCTTCATGGTTACTCTCTTACAACTCTGCATTCACTTCCATTTCCGTTTTCTCGTTATATTTACCATGCCAACTTTTTTTCTGTTTCTGTCCAGCTCCTTACTCTCTTTGCCTCCCTGTGTTTACCAAGCCAAGTTTCAACCATTTTGTTTCACTACAATTACCATGTCCTGTGTGCGCGCCAGAGAGAGAGAGACGACATAATCTATAACTGCAAGTAGAGAGAGAGAGAGAGAGAGACGACATAATCTATAACTGCAAGTAGAGAGAGAGAGAGAGAGAGACGACATAATCTATAACTGCAAGTAACAAGAGTCATTTCCTTGTCCTGCAACTTTGGGCCTTCAAAAATCCAATAAACTCTGGACATAAAAACATAGCAACAACCAATTTTCACACTTAATCAATATTACGGGATAAAATTGACCCAACCCAACTTAAGTTGAGTCATGGCTCAAACAACAGAAACGCAGTACCTGAAGGGTAAGTGATATATTTCTGGTAATTTGCAACTGCAGGTCAACCCCTGACAGACTAACCAAGATGCACCTCTACATTCACATGAACATATTCTATTTGTAATAAGATTCATTTCCTTGTCCTCATCCAACTTTGGACTTCCACAAATCCAATAAAGTGTGAGCTTGCAAACATATCAACAGCCAACCTTCAAGAACTTCCTTCTAATTATTAGAAAAAGAAAGAACAGATGGATAAATATATCGTCCTATCTCTCTAAAATAGCCAAGATCAGCGTCTGAAAAAGCAGCCGCCTAGGCACCTAGGCAGCCGCTTAAGCAGTTCACTTTTTGGCACTTAATGGTTTGCTATCATCACCCCAATGTTTGTGAAATAAATCTCGTTTCTTAAGAAGGTTTATTTAGATGTATTTGAGCATTATTGTAATAATTTTATTACCATGTTTCTCTAATAGAATAATTAGGTCGCGTTTGGCGATGTGGTTACTATTTCCGAAACCCCAATTTCATGGGGCTTTAATGCTAAGCTCCAAAATTTGAAATTAAGGCTCTTATGGCAACCAAAATTGAGTTTCCCAAATCATGGTTTCAAAAAGTTTCGAAGGGTCGAAACCCCATTTTTCTAAACTCTAGGAAGAGTGGAGTTTCCCAAAGTTTCATGTCGTTATTTGTCTCTCCTCTCTCTCGCACTTATAAAATAAGTCACGTCAAGCAAAACCTTGTTTTATAAACCATATTATCATACGACCCTAAATTTTGCAAAACCCTGATTTTTCAAACCACGATTTGCACTCATGCAACTTGTGGTTTGTTTTAACTTAATCAAAACCATGGTTTTCAAAAACCTTGTCGGCAAACTAGGCCTTAGAACTTCTGCTCATTCAAACTATTGACATATCTGAGGTGGAATATAAGAAGGGTTAAATTGAGTATTTAAAACGAATTGAATTATTTGGTTAAAAAAATTGCTTTGAGCAAAATAATGCTTGATTGAATAATAAGTAACAACTGAGTTGCGTTAGTTAGGAAAGGTCTGGATATAGGCATTTGACAAAACAACAACAGATAAATCTTCATCTCAAACTTGGGATCAACGACAAGAATTATTTTCCTACATTCAAGGTATGAGAAATGTAAGACAGCAATGCATAGGGACTCAAAATCATCTTCAAGATATGACAGGTGTTAACTAAACATCAAACGACAAGGAAACCCTAACCTTTCTCTGGTCATTCGGGTGAATCCTGTTTGCCGCAACCAGATCAATCTCCCTAAGACGCTCATAGCTAGCAGTCACTTCTACATTGCCCGATTCTAATAAACAGATATAAGAAGCCAACAACCTCTGAATATTAGAAACAAAGCGACCCAACTCAAATACTAAATCTATTTTACATTTTCATATCTCACCTTGTGGGCTAATAGTGGCGTCTTCTGCCATATCTTCCACCACGTCATCTATAAGAAAAGGGCTCACAAGAGCCTAACAAACAAAAGCTATAAACTTCAACACATAAAGAAGTGAATACTAAGCTAATAACAGGGAATATTAGAGCCAAACTATAAAAACAAAAAATGAACCTGGATATAGTAATTAGTACCCCCGACAACAACCGGGATGCAGTTGCGAGACAGCACATCGTCAATAATCTAACACATCAAACAAAATTCCGAATGTAAAACCCTAATTCAAAACCCTAATTCATTCAAGTAAACAATTCAAAGGACAGAGACGAGGGTTTACAGGCACGGCGAGATCACGAAACTCTCTCGAAGTGAACTCGACCGACGCATCGACGGTCCCGAGAAGATGATGCGGAACTCCTGAAATCGATCAGATCCAATTAATTCCCACGACTTGATTATGAACTCATAAGTTAAGCAAAGAAGATAGAGGAGGGAGGGAGGGAGGGAGGGAGGGAGAGAGAGAATAACCGTTGCGTTCAGAAAGGGGAACTTTGTTGGTGAGGACGTCGAGGCCGCGATAGACTTGCATGGAATCGGCGTTGATGACCTCGACGCCGGCGAAGTGGGAGGCGAGGTCGATCGCAAGGCGCGACTTGCCCGAGCCTGTTGCCCCCATTATTACCACCACCTTCTTCTTCTCCTTCTTCATCGTCGCCTCGCTGCCAGGGTTAGGATTTGGAGTTTCGTCTCTCATCGCTTCCATTTTGGGTGGGAAATAGCTCCAGAACTTCGAATAACTCAGGGCCTCTTTGGCTGCTCGATTCGTGAAGATTTGGATTCAAGAATTCCGTAATTTTGTTTTTGGGGGCACGATTTGGATAATTTTAGGTTTGGGTGTGCGATTTCGATTTGCAGAATTTCTTTGTTTTTTTAGGGCATATTTGGTTGCAGGATTATGGAATTTAGATTCCAAAATATCAGGGATGAAATTTCTGGATTTAGTAATTTGTTGTTTGGTTGGTTTTGGATTAGTAATATTGGATTTGTAGATCCTTGTAATCTTTGTTTGCTTGCTGAGAAAAAATGGGATTTGGATTTGAGCATTTTAGAGAGAGAGAAGATTGTTAAATAAATAAAACACATAGACCCCATCTAAAAGTACAATGAATAGTGTCAAATCCTTGAAAATTTTTAGGATTCAAGAATCCTTGTTTTGTGGTGGGGCCCTCCATAAAAAACAAAGGAATCCTAGAAATCCTAATCCTGCAACCAAACACAAAATTATGGAATCCTGGAATTCCACAATCCAAAATCCAAATCCAAACTCATAATCCTGCAACCAAACATGCCCTTAGGGGGACCACACAAAACAAGGATTTATGAATCTTAAATGTTTTTTAGAATTTACAAGGATTTGACGCTATTCATTATGCTTTTAGATAGGACCCGTGTACTTTATTTATTTAATAATCCGCTCTCAATCTATCTTTCTCTAAAATCCTCAAATCCAAATCCCACCTTTTTTCACCAACCAAACAAAAATTATAAGGATCTACAAATACAATACTAGGAATCTAAAACCAGCCAAACAACAAATTGTCAAACCCAGAAATTTTCAACCGTACTATTTTGGAATCCAAATTTCATAATCTTGCAACCAAACAGGCCCTCGGGATTAAAATCAATAGAACTTCCTATACTCAGTATGAATTAGTGTTTTTGCATGTAGCCACCTGCTTTCTTTCATATTTATAATACAAACCTTAAAATCTTTTCATTTGTAGATACAACCTTGAAATTTAAAATTCTACTTTTCATTGTCTTTATTTTATTTTATTTTATTTGGAAATTAAACTTTTGATTGGATTTTCTGTTCGGATTAATAAAGGTTAATACCAATGAGCAATAGCGTCGGTATGGCACTTCCTCTTCCAGGGAGAGTGCGGGATTCCATACCTAGGAAAGGAAGTAGTCATAATTTAATGCTTTTCGCGCAAATTCATGTGTCTTCTGGGTCTCTGTGTGTGTTGTGTGCCCGGCTGTGTTGTATGCATGGATGGGTTTACGAGCCAGTTCAAAAAAAGTAATGGTTAATGGTTCTGAGACGAGCAGATACCGTTAGGGTTTTGGTTAGGCGACCGTTTCCATTTGGATCGAGATTTCCATTATATAGATTTTGCACGTGCGATGCACGTATAAGAAAAAAACAGTTGAACAGAAAATATGGACGAAACTAATTGACAAATCTATTTTTACATTACATTAGGGTTTTTTAATACCAAAATGAACCCTTTTTATAGGTTGGTGAACTAATTTTATGTGATGTAATCTTGTGATGAGTATATCGAATATGTCTAGACTGACATAAGGCAGTTTCAAACTTATCTATTTATCAAAATAAATTATCCTTGTTGAATATCAGTTGATTCCACAGCGTGGTGGTGCCCGTCATTTTGAGTTTTAACATGAATTCATTCATAATCCGGAAAAAGAAAATTAAATAAAATCAACCAAAAATTAATTAAAGGTACGAAGACAAGGTCGAAGGTGCAAAGTTGAACCCCAAAAAGTTATAACCCTGATAGAGAGAAAAACAATAGGTTGCTAAAAACAATGGATAGGTAATTTCGGGAGTTATTTTTTATAGGATTAACTGTTTTATCAGTGGAAGAAAGTTATGTTTTGATTTTGAAAGTTGAGAGGAAGCAGTTAACAAATTTATAATTTTTTCTTTGTATTTTTTTAAAAGAAGAGGATGCCATCTAAGCAATCAATTTAGAAAATTTTGCACCCTCTCACTTTAGCACTATGACAGTAGAGAGAAGAGATGAGTTATAAATATGGTATTGATGCACTTATTTTACAGATAAATAATATTGTTTGTCTAAGTAGTCAGAGTCTTGGTGTTTGCGATTCTAACACCATTAATGGAGGCGACAATGTAGAAGTAGAAGGAAGCAACCGATTAGGCATTTTCTTGGTATTTTATTATATGATTCCTTAAATTATTCGGATTTACCATACCAGCGAACAACAAATTTCATTTTATTTTTTTGGTGAAAAGGCCGAAGCCATCTAAAATTAAAGAGTGCACAAGCCAAGTTGATCTACACATAAAGCGCTAGAAAATAAAGATGGCCAAGGAGAAGAATTTAACACTCGGGCGAATTTCGAGCTATAGCAATGGATGCCAAGTCGTGCGCCGCTTTGTTTGGATTTCGTCGAAGGAAACCAAGCGATAGGTTAGTATGCAGGCGAAGTAAACCATCGACCTTCACGAATAAGTGGTGCAATCCACTAGGAGGACGTAGCGATGAGAACTTGATCCAATCAATAACATTGCATCATCTCCTTTAACGTTAATAGTGGATGGAGCCAATCCAATCGTATGCTTGATAGCATTCAAGATACCCATTGCTTCAGCGATTATTGTCTCGGAAGATGCAACAAACCCCAGGCTAAAGATCAAAAGTTTTTCTTCATTGTCTCGACCTAGAAGGCCCCGAGTTGCTCCATATGGTAGAACTGCCAAATCAACCAAGGTTGTATTATACACACGGGAGTGGGGGACCCGACTTGCAACACGCTTACCTGGGGGCAACCACCATGATAGGAGGTAAAGAGCTAGAGAGGGCATTTCAGCAAACACCTGAGGTGCAGAATGGAAGAGCTGAAGGAGTTAACTGTCATAACTGCCAGGGGGCCCACCAGAGGCAGAGAACACATGCGAGGGAACCACAACAGAATTGGTGACGTGGCAGGCAACTTGTGGAGGAGGAAGCACCTGAGGGAATCAAGTCCAGCTATTAGTTTTCATTTTCTTTTTGAAATGAGAATTGTATAAATAAAGATGAGAGTGAGAGAGAGAGAAACTTATCTGAGAAAAACCTGTGAAAGGGATGAGGCCCTTCAACCTCTATCTTCTTCAATGAATTTCCTCTACTCTCCCTCTCAATTTCACTCTAGAAATAATTCTGTCTCACTTCCTTTAGCTATCTGAGCTATTCTTCTGATCTCTTTATTTTCCTACAATTTTACTTTACACTTATCAATTGTTGCCAAATCCAAACCTGAAACAAAAAATAAGATTCATGAAAATGAGAAATGGGAAAGAAATCGGTGATTCTTCACAAGATAAGCATCAAATGGTATCAGAGCGCTCGATTTCCAGTCTCAACCAAGGAGATGGGGCCTTTCTAGCTGTGGAAGAAGAAAGTGAGGGCATCTTAGGCTTAGATCTAAACAGATCTGTACTCAGGAGGCTTCAGCACTTGGAGTCGGGGATCTGGAAAAGCTCCAGCACATTCGTGAAGTCCTGATTCCCACAACAAAAATTCTCTCCATCTTCTGAATGATGATGAGGTATATTTCTCCCCTACTGCTGTTGGTAATAATAAGCAATTTTCTCACAAAAACGACACCGAGTTTAGAAATATAGCTTTTCAAAACCCCCTAAAATGATGGTGTGTCACTTTGAAGGAGATGGTGATATAATGAATTGGTTATTTCAAATTGAGCACTATTTTGATATGTATGCCATAGATAGGGATGAGAAGGTGAGGCTGAGCTATTTTTACGTGATAACTGCAGTGGTGTAGGTGTCCTTTAAAAAGCTAGGGGGGCATTGTAACTTGGAAGCAATTTAAAGAGGGTATTAGAAATAGATTTGGGACTAAGGAATATAAAGATGTAGCTATTGCTCTGTCCAGAATCCAGCCTATTACTACTGTACCTGAATATCAAGAGATATTTGAGCAGTTGTGTTGTAAGGGGCCCTGAGCCTTACTTGGTTACCACTTTCATTTGTGGTTTGAACGAAGAAATACTGTCACGGCCCGAAATAGCACGTGACTGGCCCTTAAATCATATGAAATATATAGGACCTCATCTAATTCAAGTAAGCCAAAAGCCCAGAAATCTAAAACCATTTTAAATAATAAATGAAGGGAAACTAATTTTAAAGAAGTGAAGAAAACATGTTTTAAAAACAAGGTTTTTAAATAAGTAAGCCGGATATGCATTTTTAAAATCTCAAGTCTTTTCTGAAAATTTCGGCAGAGTTTCCTTCGTAAATACTGGCCCAAAACGGGATATAACAAGAATAATATATGCATAATGATAAAAGGCATCCCCAAGCGGGAGCTAGCTCTTCGTCAATCGACGGTCACAACCACGCAAGCAATATAATATACAACGCCAAAGGGCGAGGATCAAAACTCAAAAGGAAACCCAAAATCATCATGAAAACCATAATACTACAACGCGCGACCCTAAGGTCGAAATAATACACAACTGGTTTTCTTAGTCTGAAATAAATATACAAGTCTGGTTGATAGAATTACTAGATACAACTGATTAAAATAAATACAAGGATGGTCACGATGCGAGTGAACCCACCTACCAAACCAATTACCCAGAAAGGAAGCAGTGTGCCAGAAAAGCCGCAAAGAAACTTGTACGGCAAAACCTGCAAGAACTGTGGCACAATGGGGGTGAGTTGCCAACTCGTGAGTAGAAAACATCACAGAGCAGAAATCATATGTATGACTCAATTCTAGGTCAAACGATCAGTAATAATATATATATTCTCAATATGATAAAGTCTGAAGCATGATAAGACGACAAGGGTAAACAACTATACATAACTGTGGTACCAAGTGCTCGTGTCAGTGCTTCAGGTAGCAACATATCATAAATATGAGGTATCATCCATGTAATCTTCATGAAATCAGTGTCAACTATATCATGAAGTCTAAATATGTGGATATCATCCAACTATGTAATTAATGTCTGTATGTATATGGATCCCGTCCACGTGTCACCCAATGACACAAAACATCATACATGTAAATATCATAAAGCATATGTATGGAAGTATAAGGATATAAATCAACGTGTGTCCCTCGTGACACATCAAAATCATGGGATCTGAGTGTCCAGCATCGACACTCGAAAACATCATGAAACCTGTGCCCAGCATCGGCACGTAAATCCTCATATATATAGGGCTCCGTCAGTCCGGATCGGCCCATGGGTTCCGTCAGTCCGGATCGGCCCGTACCATCTCTCAACTCCGGTCGGTATCCTCCGGATATCCGCCGAGCTCAAATACAATCATCAGTAGGTGGTAGTCTTTCTGCTAGGCTCACCGTTTGTATACACGGCATCCCTTTCTTGCCCCGGGATACCATATCGGGCCCCACCATGTACCCGCATACGTCTCACGACTCCTCCTCGCATGGGGTATATACATATCAGAACCGATAAAACTCATGGTGGACGCACTGAAATATCATATCAAGAGAAACCGGGTTTTTAAACAATGCATACTTTCTTTTGAAATGACCACGGTTCTCAAATTCAGAAATCTCATGAAAACAGCATATCTTAATGTGTAAAATCATAAAGCATGATGTATGCGACATATGATAGAAATGTAAGTATATCCGTATATCATGCAACATAAAACAATAATATGCACACATCGAGGGAAAAACCGCTCTTTTAAAATGAATCCAGTTTTAAAATATATTTTGCGGTTCCCAAATCTCCAAAATAAAGCCAGAATCATCTATGTATGTGCAAATACGCATGTATGCAAGTATGTGTGTACAATATGTATGTACGCAAGTATGAGTGTACAATATGTCTGTGCGCCAATATAGATATATAAGTAGTCATATCCTGATGCAACAATCCTACTGTGTAGTGACATGGCAATTATCGATGATGAAGTGTGTGAGCCGGCAAGTAGGTGTACGTGGAACATACTTATCATCGATAATGGTGCTGGTGTCCTGACAGCATGGGTTTAATATAACAATAAACACATTACACATGCAATGCGATGCGAATAGCAAGAATATGCGAAAATCGAATAATAAACGCAACAGTGAAGAATCTACATCAATCAGTATATGTCATACAGTTTTGCCATTTGAAATAACATGAATCGTGGTGTTTAGAAAAATAAAGGCTACGGTGTTTTTAAGAAAAGATGCGTCTTTTGAAAATATCCGTAGAATCTCTTGGCCTGTCTTTAAAATACTCATGATTCGTTAGTTTTGAAATAGGTATGGCTCAGGCCTTGTCTAACATCTACTAAGTAAACTACAGCTCTAACTAACAAGCTAATCGAAAGTGTAGGGAAATCAATTAAATCTGAGTTGATATATATATACATATATAATAGTCGGTGATCTCGTCTCAATAGTACCGCGTACGATACAATATATCATATGACATTCTCGAGTCAAGAGTGCGGATCTATCATCAATATAAAGCTCGTACGGTAAATCCATCGTACGACATCCCAAATCTGGGTACGGGTCGAATCTCACATTTATCTCATCAATTATCTGGTATCCTTATCATCATATCTCATGAACCGGGGTATTGATCTAAGTCTAGTACAAACTGATACCATCGATATATATAGATGTGTGTGTATGAAAACACACGCCTAAAGGCCCGCTATATCTCATGCCATATCTCATAATATGAACCATATCATATCACCGATCTCATGGCACCATGCCCAAACTCATCGACCCATCTCCACATGTCACCCATTATCCTCATCATCTAAGTGTAGGTATACGTGTATATATATACGTCGTCCTATACCGATGTGTGTGTGTGTATATATATACACACGTATCCCCATATACGTACAAGTATAACAAAGTAAGTATGTGTGTGCGTGTAGGTGTAAACCTATTCTAGGGTTCGCGACTAAGAAGCTATACTAGTTCACTTCTAATAACCCTAATCTAACCATTAAACACCTAACATATCTTGAATATCCATGTCACACATAAAGCTATCATATATATATATATATATAGTATATATATATATATATAGTATATATAGCATACTAAATATCGAACTGCGGGGGTGCTATACTCCATCTACCCGACTTCCCCTGTAGATATAATCTACTCACATTGCTATCGCTTTCCGCTGCCGACGTCGCCACGCGCTTGTTTGTCGTTTTGAAGTCCTCATGGGGTACCTACACATCATAACGTATCGTGTCGCATTAAAACCCAATTCAAAACCAAAACGACACGCTAAAAGCCTATATGTTAGAACCTATGAACTACGCTTTCAAAATCTCCAAATAACACTCGATTTCGACGTACAAACGTCAAGTGATCGAATACGACACAATTCACAAAAATCCAGAATTCAAAATACCCAGAACGAAACCCCGAATCAAAACAACAACTCTTGAAAATGGTCCCAGATTTTACCCTAGGTCAAATTAGCCAATTTTGCATATGCCAAGGGTCTAGTTTACAGGAGATGGAGCTACAGACCAAACACGAACCCAATTGGACCAGGTATGGCCGCAATTTGCGGCCAGAAAGCTTAAATTTGCGACCATAGAGTGGAGTCAGGGGCTGGGGTCTTAGGTGGTGCTTCCTAGGTGCCTGTACACTCCTCTGTACTTGCTAAATAATTTTCAGAGGCTTCGGGTGATAGCAGATTTCATTTTACACTCACAGAATTTACAAAATACGATGTCGAGGATTTCTAAGTTCGCTAATTGGGGTTCTAGTCTCTGGTTTAGATCTCCAATCAATCACGACAGTGGTTGTTTAGCCTCTAGTAACCTTAATTTCATATTTGGGTTCAACTAAAACCCTAACCCTCAACTCAAGTTTTCAAACTTCCCAGAACCACACAATATCGGTTCTAATTTAACATGGATGCTAAAGGAAAGGAAATTCTACACTAATGATGGAATAATTACCTCATGTTGCACTCATGAATCCCCTAGGGCACCAAAATCGAATTTTTCTTGGTCCATAGTGTAGCTTGTGAGCTTGTGCACAAAGTTTGTGAAGAGGAAATGGGGTTTCGGTGTTGTTTTGAGGTTGTATATGATGGTGAAGAGGAGATGAAGGGAGAGGGATTGCTGCTGGAGATGGGACTGCTGCTGAGCAAGGAGGGAAGTGAGGGGGAGAGAGAGAGAGCGCCAAAGTCAAGCCCTCCCATACTTAATAAATGCCCCATGCCTCTCTTTCTTTATTCATTTTCTTTTCTTTCATTTTCTTTTCTATTCTAAACAAAACAAAACCATACATGAGAAAGGAAAACACATGATAGGAGAAAAATGTAACACAAGTGTAAAAATGATATGGTGCATGTTTTGCACAAAACAAGCTTAATGCGCGATTAGCGATATTTAATCGCGATTAGCACTAAATAGCGTATAATTAATCATAAAAACTTATAATTTGCATAATTCACATAAAACACTCTCTTTTTAGTAATTTCCATAATTTTCCAAATTTTTTCCCAATTTATCGGTATTTAATTATACCGCCTTATTAAAATATTCAATATTTTATTATTTAATTATGAAAATTCTCAAAAATAATATTTTATTTTTTTGAAATGTTACAAATACTGCATGATGTATCTATTTGTGAACCCCAATCTTTAGATGAAGTTTTCAAAATACAACAAGCACAAAACAAAATTTTTTGCCGCCAAAAAGACTTACAAGCCATTGTATTCAAAATCCAACACTTATCAACCCCACAATACTCATCAAGCTAATTCTGGGCAAACTACACCTAAATTAACCAATGAAACAACTTACCATGTTAAGAAACTAATACCAAATGAAAATTACTTGAGAAGGCAACATGGATTATGCTATCACTGTGATGAAAAGTATTACAAGGAGCATGTATGCCAGGTGAAGATTTATATGGTCATAAAGGGCGAATGGGATCTTGAGACCCTTGAAAGTGACACCACAAGTGTCCCTCCACAAACACCTGCAGCTGCAGATGACTTACAACTATCCATTTCCTTGAATGCTGTCACAAGAGATAATTCTCCTGACAACTTGGCTTTAGAGGCACATTGAATCATAAAAAAATCATTATTCTCATAGATAATGGGGCATCGCACAACTATATTGATCCCAAAATGGTGGAGTCGGGATTGAGCCTTACCATTAAACGGAACTTCTCAGTTAACATTGCAGGTGGAGGAAAATTATCTGGTAGTGGCCTATGCTCCAATGTGCATATCAGGTGTCAACGTTATATCTACACACGAAATTTCCTTGTGTTCCCTATTAGGGGTTATGATGTGGTGTTAGGGGTCAAATGGATGAAGTAAATGGAGTCAATCACACTTGATATGAATAATAAACAGCTTTCTTTCATTGATAAAGGAGTACCCTGGACTTTACAGGGAATAATTCACCATTCTTTAACTATGGTTGATGCTGAAGATATTGAAAAGCACCTACTCAAAAATCATGGGGGTTTCTTGCTACACTTAATTCAAAATGTTACCTCTATCCCTGATACTGATGCTAACTTACCAGTAGAGCTCACCTCTTTATTAAACAGATATTCTGAAGTGTTCACAGATCCTAATGGTCCCCACCCCCAAGGCACAATGCTAATAGAATCCTTCTCCTTGAAGTCTCAACACCCATATGTGTCAGACCCTATAGGCACACTCATGAGCAAAAGAACATTATAGAGGAAATGATACAAGAAATGCTGCAGCAAGGCATCATCATGCTGTAACAACTCCAATTTCAATATACAGAAAATTGTTTAAAAGTTAATGTATAATTGTGGTATTTGCAATCCTGTGTACACTATAAGTATTTGTTTTATTTTTGAACAGCAAGAAAGTATTTGTAGCATATTGGTAAAGTCTTGCACTGCTGCGACGTAGCCACTGTGATCGAATCCCCCAGCCACATTATCTTTTTATTTAATTTTCTTTCAATCTTGTAGAAGCCCAAGGACTTGCACGTGCACTATACGTAATATGTTAAGTTACAGATTAATCAAACATGTGCACTAAAGAAAACTAAACGACACCAATACGTGGCACCAATCCAAGCCCATTCCACCGGACTTGGACCGACGACACATGCGTATAGGACCGGGACCGCCGGGCTAATCTGTAGGGGCTGCTCTGATATTTTTTCCCGAGCACCCCTTGGCCTAACCCACTACCCCCATGTTGTTTGTTTACTCTGAATTCATCCAGAGAACAATAAAATGCCCTTTAATTCAAATTTAATGCAAATTTTAATGCATTCTTTAACCCTCCAAACCCTATTTTTCTATAAATACAACACCCCACGACTTGCGGGGAAGCGGAATAATGAAAACGATCTTGTTCTTTGCATAAACATCGACTAACCGAGAATCTTTGCTAAACTATAACCAACAAGAATCATAGAAGTTATCAACTACTATGAAAAGTAATTATACCTACTGAACCGTGTCCTTCGTCTTTTCGTTCTCCACGTCCTCTCCGGCCTTCTCTATATAGTAGATGATCCACCCGAGAGCTTTACTTCAAGCTTCACCTCTAACTTGAGGTAACTAGGTTTCTTAAAGTACTAATCCAAGTAACCTAGGTGATATAGAGAAGGGTTATGGATTAAGTAGTCTATTCTGATCCTTGATCTCAACACATGAGAGGGGAGGATTAGGATTTGAAGAGAGAGAGCTTGAGGAGAGAGAAGGTGAGCAAGAGAATAATAATGAGATAATGATCTATCATAATATATATGAAGCATTATTATTTACCCAAAAAGAAAATAAAGGATTTAACAACCATGCTTCATAAATACAAATGGGTGATTCATCTCCATGAGTCATTAAGCATTTATGATGCATTAATGACATGGATGAATCACACAAATGGGTCACTAATCTCATTTAATGCATATGCCACCTACACCCCCAAGTCACCAACCTTCTAGAAACTTCTCGTGAAATTACGAGAACGCTCCTCCTATCCGTGAAAACACGGAAAAACTTTAAACTGTATAAATCCAATATCCCGATACTAGAATCTGGTTTAAACCAAAGCCGGCTAGTAAAAACTGTCCGAAAGTCGTACGTGTGTAAACACACGTATGCGTCCGAACCCTTGTCGTAAAACCATACGACCTCTATATCGTTTCGCCTGGAGTAGGGAAACTCTCTGTGTGGGACTCTAATGACTCGACTACTACGCTGGCAGTGGGTTTAACCACAGACCGCAAGTGGCACTAGCTGTACGTAACGGTCCCCAGATAGATGTCGATAAGAAGGCCGATGAGGAAACCCATCCGAACTCCTACTGAGCCTGATGTGACAATCTCCGTACAGTCCGGTCTGTTCGTCTAAGACTATCGCATATCGGGCCTAAAGGGGCGGCAAGCGTCAGTCCCCTAATAGCGGTATAAGTCATGTCGGAGTGAAGCCCATTACACCCTAAGAAACTACTGGAACCTACCAGTAAATATCGCTTGCCCTGGCCAGGGACTTTGCGTAATGGCTCTCTGACACAACGCGATATCAACTTCCAATACCGGGAGAGACGAATCCTGTCTAACCGCCACTGCCTCCAAGTGCTCGGGACTGCACCCAACTTCTACCTGTTTGCACGACTCCTTTGAGCCGTAGTAGGGTAGCAATATAAGAATAGTGGGACACACTCAAGGCGAAGTAGCAGTGTCAAGTCTGCGGACTATGCTGTACTCATGTCACCTGGGAACTGTTAACTGACGACTGGTATAAAACCAACCAACAGTTCCCTGCGAGTCCTGTCCGGTATACCCATAACCCAACGAGCACCTGTATACTATCTCCAGTACGACGTACTGACGGCTGTGGGACAGACCATCTCCCCGACTGGGATGAGAAGCGTACACACCAGTCTACTCTGGAGTATCGATGCCCTGTCTCGATAATCCTACGACTAGAGACCTGAATAAGGATGTGCGTGTAGACTACCCATCCCCCACTAGTGTGACTGCCATCGCAACGTTGGTAGTCAAGCAAGATCCTAAGAGCCCTATCAATACATATACTCACATATTAAGATAGAAAAAACCAAGTAGCATTCTACCATGTTTAGCAAGACTGTTATATACATGTGAATATCTCAAGCTTCCATTAAGTAATATATAAACTAGTATGATAGCCCCTAGGGCATATACACTAACAATCTTCCACTTGCACTAGGGCCATGTACTGGCATATCGAAGACCGATGATCTCGAGTAGCCTCTCGAACTGAATCTGAGGTAGGGCCTTCGTGAATAGATCAGCAATGTTCTCTTCAGTAGCAACTCTCCGGACCTCGATCTCCCGACGATCAATGATCTCCCTGATCAGGTGATACCGCCTTAAGATGTGTCTGGACTTCTGATGGGACCTTGGTTCCTTCGCTAAAGCTATAGCTCCGTTGTTGTCGCAATACAGAGGTATTGGATCAACAATGGTAGGAACCACCTGAAGTTCTGTTAGGAACTTCTTCATCCAGACCGCTTCTTTTGCGGCATCGCAAGCAGCAATATACTCCGCTTCCATCGTCGAGTCAGCAACGGTGTCCTGCTTGGAACTCTTCCAGCACACCGCCCCTCCATTGAGGGTAAAGACATAACCTGACATGGACTTGGAATCGTCCTTATCACTCTGGAAGCCGGAATCAGCAAAGGCCTCCATCTTGAGGTCTTTTCCGCCGTAAACCAAGAATATCTCCTTAGTCCTCCTCAGGTACTTGAGAATGTTCTTTACTGCTATCCAGTGCTACTCCCCTGGGTCTGACTGATACCGGCTTACCACGCTCAGTGCGTAAGCTACATCTGGTCTGGTGCACAACATCGTATACATTATAGAGCCTACCGCAGAAGCGTAGGGTATAATAGACATTTGTTCTCTTTCCAAATCAGTCTTGGGAGACATCTCTTTGGATAGGGTGATTCCGTGACAAGCCGGTAGATTACCGCACTTAGAATCTTCCATACTGAATCTTTTCAGTACAGTGTCGATATACCTGGACTGCGAAAGTCCCAACATCCTCTTGGATCTATCACGATAGATCCAGATCCCCAGAATGTAAGAGGCATCACCTAGGTCTTTCATGGAGAACCTGTGTGACAAGAATCCTTTGACAGATTGTAGCATAGGAATGTCATTTCCTATCAATAGAATGTCATCCACGTACAAGACGAGGAATACGACAGTTCTTGCTACAACTTTACTATATATGCATGGTTCATCTGGATTTTTGATAAAGTCATATTCTTTGACTGTTTCATCAAAACAGATGTTCCAACTCCGCGATGCTTGCTTTAGTCTATAAATGGACTTAAGCAACTTGCATACTTTCCCGCTGCTCCCACTCTGATTGAAACCCTCTGGCTGATCCATATAGACGCACTCTTCTAAATTACCATTCAGAAAAGCCGTCTTTACGTTCATTTGCCAGATTTCATAATCATGGAAGGCGGCAATAGCAAGAAGGACCCGAATGGATTTGAGCATAGCCACTGGAGAAAAAGTTTCATCATAGTCCAAACCAGGTCTTTGACGAAAACCCTTTGCAACAAGTCTAGCCTTATAGGTTTCCACCTATCCATCTACACCAATCTTTTTCTTGAAGATCCATTTGCATCCTATGGGTTTTACCCTATCTGGAGCAAAGTTCAAAGTCCATACTTTGTTGGTGTACATGGACTCCATTTCGGTCCGCATTGCATCTAGCCATCGTACTGAGTCGCCGCTCTGGATGGCCTGCTGGAAGCTAGTAGGTTCATCATCATCGATGATGCAATCCTCTCTATCCCCATCTATGAGAAAACCGTAGTATCTCTCAGGGGGATGAGACGGCCTACTACTCCTGCGGAGGGGTGCGGGAATGTCCTGTTCTTCTTGAACTACCGGTTCTACCAAACTTTCAGTAGTAGTTTATAGTTCTGGAATTTCTTCCAGTTCTATTTCGCTCCCACTTATTTCCTTTTCTAAAAACTGATATTCTAGAAAATGGGCATTACGAGAAACAAAAACCTTTTGTTCCTCTGCGTAATAGAATAGATACCCCTTGGAGTTCTTTGGATATCCCACAAACTTACACTTTACTGATCGTGCCTCGAGCTTGTCCACATGCTGCTTTTTAACAAAAGCTGGACATCCCCATATCTTCAGATACTGAAGATAGTGTTTCTTCCCACTCTACATCTGATATGGGGTGGTAGGCACAGTTTTGGTAGGAACCATGTTCAAAAGATATGCCGCTGATTCTAGCACATAACCCCAAAAAGATCGCGGTAACTCAGCATTACTCATCATGGAACGTACCATATCCAATAGGGTTCGATTCCGTCTCTCCGATACACCGTTATGCAGTGGAGTGTATGGAGGAGTAAGCTGAGAGAGAATTCCTTTCTCTTTTAGGTAACCTAGGAACTCAGCACTTAAGTATTCACCACCTCGATCAGATCTTAGTGTCTTGATACTTTTGCCAGTTTGGTTTTCTACTTCATTCTTGTACTCTTGGAATTTCTCAAAAGACTCGGATTTATGTTTCATCAGATAAATGAATCCGTACCTTGAGTAATCATCCGTAAAAGTAATGAAATAGGAAAAGCCACCTCTTGCATGTGTAGACATTGGACCACATACATCGCTATGTATGAGTCCTAAGAGCTCGCTCGCTCTTACTCTATGTCCAGTAAATGGAGTCTTTGTCATCTTTCCTTTGAGACAAGATTGACAAGTGGCATAAGTTTGATATTCGAACGAGTCCAAATATCCTTCTCTATGTAACTTAGTCAACCTTCTTTCATTGATGTGACCCAGTCTACAATGCCATAAGAAAGCTTTATTTAAATCTGGAGACTTTCTTTTTAGTGTGTTCTGGACATTGAAAATTTGAAGTTGGTTTAAGACATATATACCATTATCCAGTGTACCGGACCCAATCAAACTATGATTAAGGTGGATGTTAACAACATCACTTATAAACGTGAAATCATAACCTTTATTTGATAACAAGGAAACAGATATGATATTACGCGTTAAGTTGGGTACACAAAAACAGTTATGTAAAACCAAAATGTGTCCACTCGTCAATCCCAGGTGATAATCCCCTACGGACACAGCTCCCACGCTAGCTCCGTTAGCAACCATCAGGGTCATATCACCATCCTTCAGCACTCTACGGTTTCTCAGTGCCTGCAATGAATTGCATATATAAGATCCTGATCCGGTATCCAATACCCAGGAAGTAGAGTTGATTGACAGACAATTCTCAATTACAAACACACCTGAAGTCGAAGCCACAGCTTGCTTCGGTTCCTGGTTCTTGGCGTTCCACGCCTTGCAATCTTTCTTCCAGTGCCCTTTCCTATGACAATGGAAACACTCATCCTGGGCCACTACTGGTACCGCAAACTTTTTTTTCCCTTCGCTCCCACCTTACTTACACCTCCTCTAGGTTTGGTGGCGGCCTTCTTTTTCCTTCCTTTGGCCCTAGCCTTGGACCCGGAAGAAGAAGCACCGCTAACAAACATAGCGGGTGTTTCCCTTGCCTTCTGCAAGCTGCCCTCTACATTCCTCAACATGTTAAGGAGTTCCGGAAGTTCAACTTCTTTTCTTTGAATGCTGAAGTTCAGAATAAACTGGGCGTAGGTGGAAGGAAGGGACTGGAGAATAAGGTCTGTATAGAGCTCATTATCCAAAGTCGTCCCAAGGTCTGCGAGCTCTTCTATATAGCCAATCATCTTTAGGACATGTTCTCCTACCGATGATCCGACGGCCAACCTCGCTCGAAACAAGTTCTTAGAGGTCTCGTATCTTGCTATATGAGATTGCTCTCCATTAAGTTCTTTTGTATGGAGAAATATGGCATCAAGATCCATATCCTCGTGCCTCCTCTGATGTTCATTGTTCATCGAGGCAAGCACGATGCACTTGGCTTTCGCGCAATCATACTCCTAGGTTTTGCGGATTTCCTTATCCGCATTACTGGATTTGGGACCTGGGACTGCAGGTGCCTTAGCGGTGAGGACGTACCCCAATTTGTCATAGGTCAAAGCCATTTTGACATTCCGCAGCCAATCTTTATAGTTTGGCCCTGTCAGTATATTTTTCTCTAAAAGTAACTTAAGTCTAGTCATTTTCAGGGTCGCTGCAAGTAGGAGAGAGAGAAGAAACACTTTAGCTTGGTGCTCTTGCAAGTTTAGAGTGGTTTTTAATTTATCTAAACTGGATAGCTTCCACTGTTTCTCGAATCCTTCCTCAAACCATAAAAGAAGAATTAGCCAGGACTATTCTTACTGTACAATACTTGCTTAACCGTTCAGCCAGGCTGGTGTCGGTACTTCGAGGGAGGTTTTCTAACGCTTTCGCGAAGTTCCTTAATTAAATAACCTCTTTTCTCTGAGGGTGTAACCTCGCTGACACCTTTCTTGACACCTACTTGGTTTATAGCATTGATTGTTAAGTGACGAATCTCCTGATGAGTAGCATATACTCACAGTAGGATCGGAATCCAAATATCATCGTATGATAATGTTGAAGGAATCCTACCAACATTCATCAAACTCCAAATGGTATGCATCTCTTTGCAAATTTCAGTTTCTTTAGAAATTCCCGATATATATTTTTGCCCCATGCTCTTATGACCTTGGCGTTGGTCAAAATGTCATAAGTCACATGTCAAGTTCTACCCATTATTATTTTGTTAATTTGAACCCATCCGTACATATCCTTGACGTTGGCCAAAATGATAATACGACTGTCCCAAACTAACTCATCTATCTATGCAACAAATGAATACCCAGCAGCTATCAAACACTATGCTTTGGCATTGGTCAAAATACATAGCTTGAATACTACTGAATACCCAAATGAAATGACGGAGGGCTACGAATGGTTTTGGCGAAACCGTGAACGTAGTGAACTTGATATGACCGAAGGAACCTGATAGCTTTTAAAAGAAGTGGTTAAAGCTCCGCAATTTAAAAATATCATCTGTTTTAAAATAACCGAGTAGTTTCTTTTAAATTGTTCCAACGATTCATCTTTTGGTTTATTTTCTTTGCATTATAAATAATGCGTCCCATCATTAACCTATCATTGCAGAAAACAACGAAAATACAACGTCCTCTTATGCCATCTGCATTCGCCACTGGGTCCCGTCATCACCCGTTAGGTTACTTAACTAACGACAGAGCGGGGGCTGGGCTAACGTGGGTGAAAAACATAAGTGACGTCTAAATAGCTATCATATATAGATATTGTACATTCGTCAGACGCAATAATAGGCATTCCAGATCTCATATGAACATAATTGGATTTGCAAACAATCCGCGTTTGTTTAGAGCCTGCAACAAAAGACGGATTACACAGTTGTGATGAATAGCCATTACCCCACCCTAGACCCCTACGGGTACGGCAAACTACCCACCAAATACCCGAAGTAAAGCGGCCTCTCTCAACAAAGTGAGTTGGCCACTAAATACTTCAAAGTACCCGGTAGTTTATGCACCCCACCTTGGGTCTATCCTAGGAGCAAAAACAGTAAAATGAAATAATACAACGGTGGCTACAACCGCAACCTGGATGTGCCCCGCAAAATAATATTACAACATATTACAATTTCTTTAAATGAATGAATATAACAACCCATCACAAACCTCGGCTAATCATCACAACAGTCCAATACAGTTCACATCCACAAACAGTAAAAACCATTATAGAAATGTGCAACCCCCTGCCAACCGACATACTAGCAGTTAGGGGAGATTTACGAACACATTATACAATCACATATATAATCAAATTAGCAAACATCGTATAATTTCGATCGAGCAAACATATCAGATTCTACTCCCAAAACTTCTCTGTGCACCTGAGACTTGAGCAGAAAATAAACATTCCAGAAAATACAAAAATATCACAGAAGAATAATCGGAGGAAACTGGGTTGAATCGGCCCCAACTCGGCCGCGGATCCGTGGAGGATCGGTGGGATCGGCCGCGGTTCCGCGGCTGTATGTCCGATTCAGAAACCCATTTTTCTCTAGTGATCTTATATTTCTCTGCTTGTTATTCTGAAGCTCCCTGAAAAATTTTTAGAGACAGTTTTAAAATCGACAGAAACATGGTGATATCGATGTCTTTTCCGGTTCGTTTTGCGTTCGAAATTCATACGACTTTGCTAATGAGTTAATTATTGTTTAGCAAGTCTCTGATACCACTGTAAGTTGATGTACAACACCCCACGACTTGCGGGGAGGCGGAATAATGAAAAACGATCTTGTTCTTTGCATAAACATCGACTAACCGAGAATCTTTGCTAAACTATAACTAACAAGAATCATAGAAGTTATCAACTACTATGAAAAGTGATTATACCTAATGAATCGTGTCCTTCGTCTTTTCGTTCTCCATGTCCTCTCCGGCCTTCTCTATGTAGTAGATGATCCACCCGAGAGCTTTACTTCAAGCTTCACCTCTAACTTGAGGTGACTGGGTTTCTTAAAGTGCTAATCCAAGTAACCTAGGTGATATAGAGAAGGGTTATGGATTAAGTAGTCTATTCTAATCCTTGGTCTCAACACATGAGAGGGGAGGATTAGGGTTTGAAGAGAGAGAGCTTGAGGAGAGAGAAGGTGAGCAAGAGAATAATAATGAGATAATGATCTATCATAATATATATGAAGCATTATTATTTACCCAAAAAGAAAATAAAGGATTTAACAACCATGCTTCATAAATACAAATGGGTGATTCATCTCCATGAGTCATTAAGCATTTATGATGCATTAATGACATGGATGAATCACACAAATGAGTCACTAATCTCATTTAATGCATATGCCACCTACACCCCCAAGTCACCAACCTTCTAGAAGCTTCTCGTGAAATTACGAGAACGCCCCTCCTATCCGTGAAAACACGGAAAAACTTTAGACAGTATAAATCCAATATCCTGATACTAGAATCTGGCTTAAACCAAAGCCGGCTAGTAAAAACTGTCCGAAAGTCGTACGTGTGTAAACACACGTATGCGTCCGAACCCTTGTCGTAAAACCATACGACCTCTATATCGTTTCGCCTGGAGTAGGGAAACTTTCTGTGTGGGACTCTAATGACTCTACTACTACGCTGGAAGTGGGTTTAACCACAGACCGCAAGCGGTACTAGCTGTACGTAACGGTCCCCAGGTAGATGTCGATAAGAAGGCCGATGAGGAAACCCATCCGAACTCCTACTGAGCCTGATGTGACAATCTTCGTACAGTTCGGTCTGTTCGTCTAAGACTATCGCATATCGGGCCTAGGGGCGGCAAGCGTCAGTCCCCTAATAGCGGTATAAGTCGTGTCAGAGTGAAGCCCATTACACCCTGAGAAACTACTGGAACCTACCAGTAAATCTCGCTTGCCCTGGCCAGGGACTTTGCGTAATGGCTCTCTGACACAGCGCGATATCAACTCCCAATACCGGGAGAGACGAATCCTGTCTAACCGCCACTGCCTCTAAGTGCTCGGGACTGCACCCAACTGCTACCTGTTTGCACGACTCCTTTGAGCCGTGGTAGGGTAGCAATCTAAGAACAGTGGGACACACTCGATGCGAAGTAGCAGTGTCAAGTCTGCGGACTATGCTGTACTCATGTCACCTGGGAACTGTTAACTGACGACTAGTATAAAACAAACCAACAGTTCCCTGCGAGTCCTGTCCGGTGTACCCGTAACCCAATGAGCACCTGTATACTATCTCCAGTACGACGTACTTACGGCTTTGGGACAGACCATCTCCCCAACTGGGATGAGAAGCATACACACTAGTCTACTCCGGGTATCGATGCCCTGTCTCGATAATCCTACGACTAGGGACCTGAATAAGGATGTGCTTGTAGACTACCCAGCCCCCACTAGTGTGACTGCCATCACAACGCTGGTAGTCAAGCAAGATCCTAAGAGCTCTATCAATACGTATACTCACATATTAAGATAGAAAAAACCAAGTAGCATACTACCATGTTTAGCAAAACTGTTATATACATGTGAATATCCCAAGCTTCCATTAAGTAATATAAAAACTAGTATGATACAATAATGGCCCCTAGGGCATATACACTAACATCCATTTCACCCATCCTCACTCAGAAATTCCCTGCCAAAACTCTAAAAAATTCTCAAGTTCTTATAGTGTGCAAGTGGAGTTAGCAAAGGGTGAAATTCCGGCGAAGTTCCGAGGAGATTCCGGCGACGAAACAACGCCCCAACACCTTCCTTAGTTTCCCCTCTCTCTTCTCTTATTCTCTAGCCAGTAAGTTCCCCCTCCCCCTATTTTCTTCTATTATAAAAACTTTAATTTCTAAAACCCGACGGAAGTGGAGTTAATAAGACTTCCGATTCGGTTTTTCTTTAAAATTCATTTTTCTTAATCAATAAAATACCATACTCTCATATAATGTTTAACAAACATTAACAAACACATTAAAACAAGTTTCATTTCAAAAGAATCATTTATGCAACTTTTATCGTATTTTTACGGTAAAATACCACATACTTTAGTTTCGACATAAATCAATATAATACTTGTATTACCTTTAGACAACTCATGAGGTAATGACCTATCTCATCACAACACACATCTTTGATATAGCACGATGAGAATTTGGGAATATATTCATGGGATAATACGACATTGCAAATAAATACTATCAACTTACAAAACCATTTCTTTAAAAAGCGTGTTAAACAATTCCTTACAATTGCGTCTCTACAAGCCACTTTTGGGGACCCCATTCGGGATGGTGCAGATTATCGCACATCCTCGGACCTAGTAGAGCGAGATGCAGACCTCCGAAAGGAGCATTCGATCTCGATGGAATTTTAATGCATTTTTCTTTAGAAAATGGGATTTTTACAAAAATAAATAAAATTTATTTTTATTATATATATATATAACTATTATCAAAATATCTACTTTTATTATATTATATAAATATTCCAAGTTTTCTAAATCAAAGGAATCACCACTACATGAAACTACCATCCAAATACAAAACAATTCCAATATTTCAATAAAATACCATATACTATGAAAACTAGGTTCTACTCACTAGAAATTTCATATTTATAAAATATACATTTATGAAAACCCTAAAGATGATAATTAAATGCTTGAGATGTATTTTGAAAATTATATCAATTTTTTTTTACATAAACCCCCCTCAAGTTATGCTAAATTACAATAAGGACCCTAGTAAACATAGGTTTAAACGGGACCAATTCTCTTGAGCCTCAGAAAGCCGGAGAATGTGGGTGCTTGCCTATCTAAGGTAGACAATATAACAAACGGTGTTATCAATACGGTAATTGTCTTGGAAAAAGACACAAATTCTGCCGTCCATGTGCAGCAGTTACCGATAACATCAAAACTAATTCAGGATTTCAAGTTCTTTTTAAAGTGTCTGACTCAGACTGAGTCTCAATCTAATCAATCCGACTTGAATATGATTCAAGTATAAACTACAATACAATATGAATTCATGAATCCGTCTATTCAATCTATATCAATCTATATTGACCGAACCGAACCATGGATATACTTCGTCTACATGACTCTCCATTTATATCCATTCCGTTTACTGATATCATGGTTTCGGTAAGTCATCCATCTATATAACAAAACAATACAATCAATACAAAAGATATCGCGGGGTTTATAAGGGGTAGATTGGTACGGAATGTGTTAGAAGTGGCACGAGACTGTAACCTTAATACACATAACCTGAATATCCATTGCCGTTGTACCGTGGCTGAACGGTTTCTTGTGCTTTGTATACCTTAGTCTCCAGAATAGTGGGACTCCTCTCGAATACACTGGCATATTCTGTATCAAGTTACAAACATCAGCGTTAACAATATAATCAAGCATTAATAGTCATATTCTCTTTCTGTCTATTCTATCTCTACTCATCTTTGGGACTTTCCGAGCGATTGTTAGCTGACGATATTCTTTTCTTCTTTCTTTGGAATGTTGTCAGGTGATTCGGACTCATTGGAGAACAAGCCCAGCACTGAAGATTTGGAGCAGTTAGCATTTGATCCAGAGTTATAAGCACTTGTACATATTTATTTTATTTCAGTTATGTCATTGTTTAGGCATCGCTTTCTATTCATGTATTTACATTTCAGTTGTACCTGTAAAAGAATGTTCAATAAATAAAGTTGTTGTTCATTTACATTCCTGTCTCTTGTGTACTTTACTTTATATTGCTTAGATATGCTTAGCGTGTTTACTTTTGAGTAAATACGTAGCGGGCTCGCCGCGTCCCCTTTCCGTACACTGGGAAGCGGGGCGTGGCAGGTTTTGTTGGCGGCCCATGCAGGTCAGCTCTATATGGACATGCGGGTCAGTTCATCATGGACATGCGGGTCAAGTCTGCATGAAGTCCTAAGCAATATAACACAAGAATCAACAACTAAAAATATTCTTTACATATTTCTTGAATCTTACAATTTCATATACTTTGAATCTGTCATAACCCAAAATTTTCTTTCAAGGTTATGGATTCCCCAAACAACACCAGCATCAATTTCAACAACACATCAGCACCTCTACCGCTTAAACCTACCGTTGCTGCTCCGATCAATAAGCAGACAGTACTGCTTGAGGCGATCTGCAGCCTCCTGGAGGGGCAGCAGCAGCAGACCGCTATTTTGATGAACCGACCAGAGACGGAAGCACCTGGGGTAAAGTAATTCCGAGCTTTACACCCCAAGCAATTCTTAGGGAAAGAGAGCCCTCCAGAAGCTGAGGAGTGGGCTCAGAGTATTGAAGATGACCTGGCAGCGATATAAGTGCCAAAGATCGCTTGGGTTTAAGTTGCGAAGCTGCAGCTCACCGACAATGCACGAATCTGGTGGAAGGCGGGAGAAAACCGTCTTGACCAACCGATCGAATGGAGGACTTTTCGCGACACGTTCGACACGAAATACTTCCCTGAAACTACCCGATTCGACATGGAGCAGCAATTTATTCATCTACAACAGGGTTCGATGTGAACCAAGTCAGTAAATGATTATGATGCTGAGTTTACCATGCTCAGTAGGTAAGATATGTCTCAATGTTCAATTTTCAAATATCACATATTACACAGCTAACACAAATACCTTATCAGGTTCATGGCACATTTGATACCAACTGTTGAGATCAGATCCAGAAGATTTCAGCAAGGGTTAGATTCGGAAATCCAAGCTGTTTTAGCTACAAGGGATTTCCCAACCCACGAGATAGCCTTGAAAGCTGCCCGCCGATACGAGGCTTTCACGACCCGAAATAGCACGTGACTCGCCCGAAGCAGTGAAACCCTCTGTGTGGGACTCTAAAGACTCGTCAATACGCTGGCAGTGGGTTTAACCACAAGCACGTCAGTGGCACTAGCTGTACGTAACGGCTATCCAGGCATTGAGCGAAAGGGAGGCCGACGAGCAAATTCATCCTAAAACCCTACTAAGCCTGATAGTGACAATATCCGTACAGTTCGGTCCGTCCGTCTATAAGTATCGCATATCGAGTCTAGGGGGTGGATAAAGTCAGACCCCTAATAACGCGACATAGTGTCGGAATGAAGCCCACCACCACCTGAGAAACTACTGATCTGAATCAGTAATTCTCGACTATCTTGGCCAAGGATTTCTGGTGATGGCCACCCGTGCACACCGCGACATCAACCCCCAATACCGGGAGAGACAAATTCCCCTGACGATTCGCTCACTGCCTCAATGTGGCTCGGGACTGTACCCAACTAAAACCTGTTTGCACGACTCCTTTGAGTCGTGGTAGGGTAGTAATCAAAGCACAGTGGGAACCCACACAGACAAATGACGATCTCAGGTCGATAGACTAACCTGTATACATGTCACCAGGGAACTGCTATCTGACAATAGGTATAATACCAATTAACATGTTCCTGGCGAGTCCGTCCGGTGTACTTATAACCCAATGAGCACCTGTATACATCTTAGGTGAACCAACTAACACCAATGGCTTGTGAGACCGGCCACTGCCCCTCGTCGGGGTCTCGATCAGTATACACTAGTCTACTTTTGGAGTATCGATGCCCAGTCTTGAAACTCCTACGACTAGGGACATTTTAAGGATGTATTTATAGACCACCCAGCTCTTACATATATGATCGCCATCATACTGCTGGTAGTCAAGCAAGAATCCTATAGGCTCTAACAACATGTAATAGTGATCTGTAATGTCACCTGAAGTATGTACACGATGATAAAGACAAACCAGATAGCATACTATTATCTCGAGTAAGACTGCCCTACCGGTATTGGTCCTCCCTCAATCATTGCAATCACGTGCCTGTGATCCAATAATTGACTTGAGGGCACTATAGCCAACAATCTTCCACTTGCACTTAAGGCTAATTATTGCGGTGTTGCATACTCACAGCCCGTGTGATACCGAACACCCAACTTCTCTACTAATCAGTTTCACAAAGCTCGTTTATAAAACTATTGCGTTCGAGAAATAGCCTCAGTGAGTGGATCTGCTCCAATGTTTCTTTCTATGTCTCTCTTTATACCAAGTTCGTGGAGAAAGCCACCTCCCGAAATGAGCAATACCTGTCTTAGAATATGTCTGGACATCTGATGGGACCCAGTTCACAAATGAACCTAAATCCATCAAGCTTCTTAGACTGTATCGTCCACTGAATTTAATCAGTATCCTGCGCCATGCCTCCCTCAGCATCCGCTTGGACCACCTGTCCAAACTACTGCCCCTCAAAAGAAGGAAAACTATAACTCTGATAGTCACTCTGTCATCCAAGTCACTTTGGAAGCCTGGAATGATAACCGTCTTCTGAAGGAGGCTATCATTACCATATCCCTAGAACATCCACTTATGTTCATAAACTGCTTCCGAACGTTTCTCTAGAATTGGATTAATATACAAACTTATTGCAGCTAGTGCAATAAAAACATCTGGTGTGGTATTTTACATCTCATGATTGACTCAATTGCCTAAGCAAGTGATATGCCAATCATGCACATTCCTCTCCCCTTTAGTCTGTAAGACACCTTTAGAGAGGGTGACTCCATCACCTGCTGGTACACGACCATGCCAGGAGTCGTCCATTCTAAAACACCTTTAGAATACTGTCAAAGTACCCGAATTGGGAAACTACCCAAATCTAGATCTAAAACCATAGATCCAGTAACCAGAATGCATGATATAATATCCATATCCTATGTGGAGAAATCACTCTATGACAACCACAGTATAACCGATCATAGTGTAGGAATTTCACTTCCTACAAAGTGTATGTCATCAAAATACCAGGACATCACACCCTACTACCTTCTTAACAGATCCATCTCCTATTCTGATGAAGTCAAAGTCTATGACTGTCACATCAGAAATAGATGATCTATCTCCGCTATACTTGCTTTAGTCTATAAATAGACATAAGCTACTTGTCCACTATGCTTCCGCTGCTCCCACTGACTACAAAAACCCTCTGGCAGAGTCATATACACGTGTACTTCTAAAGCTAGTTTAGAACGACGCTATACTCATCCTCCTGCCGGTTTTCATAGTCTAGAACAGCAGTAATGGCAAGTTTGGGTAAACAAGAACCTCCCTGTCACTGTCTTTGAGGATACCGAAGTACCTCTCGGGCGCCCGAGGTTACCCACCATATCCGCGGAGTGGCTAATGGAATGTCAAAACCGATTGAATCTTTAGGTTCTATTAAATTTTCAGTAATTGTTTGTGGTTCTGGAATCACTTCTAGTTCTACCATACCCCCACTACTGTTTTATGAAAAAGTCCATTTTACTAAAACCGTGGCGAGTCAAGAACAATATCACTATTGATCTTCCGGATGGAAGAAAATTAACCCTCGTCATAGCCCGGGATAACCCACAAACTGCCATTACAGAAACGTGGCTTGAGTATGTCCAGAGTCTAGTTTTAAGCATAAGCCGGGCAACTCCATATATCTTAATATCGTTAAGATATGAACCATTCTATATACAATATAGAAACAGAGGCACAGATTTAATTGGAACCAGATTCAAATCATGCAGCTGTCTCCAGTGCATGTCAACTAAATGGAGAGAGGCCGATCAGCATTACTCAAGTAGGAGTGCCTCCAAATATGAGTAACCTGAAAGAGAAGCAAGTTCTCAAAAACCATTACTATCAACTGAATACCAAACACAAGTATCTAAATCTTCGATCACTTTGAAGAATCCTGATACTTACAACACATGGTTCTCTACTTTATTCTTATACCTATAACTTCTCAAAACTTGGACCTTGTATTTCTATGGAACATTTGTCTAAAACTGGAGAAGTCACAAGTAAACAGAATATAGTACAAGCACCAACCCCTTTGTCCTAATGGACACTGGACAACTTACAATAGTTTGTATAAGCCCCCTGAGTTGAATAACTCAAACCCTGTGCGTCGTAGGTTGAAAACTGTACTATGGTTAAGAAGAATTACACCGTCGTTTAATGCTCCTTACCCAATCATCAACTGATATAGGTAAATGTCATGGACATAATTTCAAAAAGTTATATCTCACTTTTAAAATAAATATACAGATATATCAGTTTGAAATTAGTGCATAACAACGGATATTCAAAACCAAATATTTGCCGTCAGGCAAAACCCCAAGCGATTTCCTCAAATATCACCAATTACAACAAATTCCGATATAAAGAGGATACAATCACCTAATTCCCAATAACTTATTCCCACTCATCATCTGTAAAACCATACAGACGTGAGAAGCAAACCTGGTAAATACATACCCTGGAGTAAGGATTTAATTGGGAAATCAGTTTTCAATTAACAACGCATAGTGAAACTGAAACAAGAAAATGTTTTGAAGGGGTAGCCGGATATTCTTAGTAATGCCTCTTCCATTATACAGATTCATGACTGTAACCGTATATTTCCTTTCTATCTCTCCAATCCCTTTATTTGTCTTTACTCATTACCTTCTGTACACCACCCTTAGGTTAAATGGTTTTCTTCCTTCCCTACCGTTCGAAATCAGCCTATGGTTTGGAAGAAGACTATCCAATAAGCGTAATAGGTGTACCCTCCTAATCCTAGTAGCCCTCACAACCTGAAAGAAGGTAAAGGGAAAAGACAACTGAATAATCCTTATTCTATTTCTCCTGAACCAGAAACCATCCTCGAACTGGAACAAGTTCCTTCGAGTTCGTATGTAACTATATGATGGCGTATCCAATAAATGTGGATCTTCGTAGTGATATGGGGTGTTTTGGAGAAATGCAAAGGTGAAGTAGGAGTGGCGATGATATACGCTGTTTGTTCGTGAATGATAGCAGTCGCAATTTACTTTGCTCTCTTTCTAATCCCTTTATTTGTCTTTACTTATTACCTTCTGTACACCACACTTAAGCTAATTGGTTTTCTTCCTTCCCCACCTTTCGACACTTGCCTATGGTTTGGAAGAAGACTATCCAATAAGCGTAATAGGTGTACTCTCCTAATACTAGGAGCGCTCGCAATCTGAGAGAAGGTAAAAGGAAAAGACAACTGAATAGACCTATTCAATTTCTCCAGAACTGGAAACCATTCTCGAATATGAAACAAGTTTCTTTGAGTTCGTATGTAACTATACGATGGTCATATCTATTAAATGTGGATCTTCGTAGTGATACGGAATGTTCCGGAGAAAAGCAAAGGGCAAAAGTAGGAGTGGCAATGAAGTATGCAACTCTGACAATCCAAAAGCCAGTGTGCTTTAAGAAGGTTCGGTTAACTTGGTTTATGAGTTCTAGTCTAGGGTCGGGACATGGTCGCTGCCAAAGAGAGAGAGAAAAGAAACACTCAGCGCACACTCTAATCTAGATCAGAATGGTTAATCACTTTATCTAATCAGGATGTCTCCCACTGTATCCTCAAATTCTCCTCCAAACCTAAAAGAAGAATTAGTCGGGATCATTTAAAATCACCCGAGGAGTAAACCAACTCATCAGTGGGAATCGGGATCCAACTATCATCGCATGATAACTTGATGGAATCCACTTAAGTTATCACACTCCAGAAGGTATGCGCATGCCCGGCAAGTTTCAGTTTCTTTAGAAACCCCCGATGTGATTTTTACCCCATGCGCTTATGACCTTGACTAAGGCCAACAAATCATAAGTCACATGTCAAGTTCTACCCGTCATTGTCCAGGTTAATTTGAACCCACCCGTACTCGCCCTTGACTAAGGCCAACAAGGCTGTACGATATCCAAAACCAACATATCTATCTATACAACAGAAAAGTAACAAATAGCTACCATACACCATGCCTTGACTAAGGCCAACAAACATAGTATGAATACTAAGTGCTACCCGTCTGAAATGACGGAGGGCTACGAATGGTTTTTGGCGAAAAACCATTAACGTAATGAACTTGATATCGTTGAAGGAACCGGTTAGCTTTAGAAATATATAGTGGCGAAAACCTTTGCTAAAGAGGCCACTCCCGGTGAAGAGATCTCGGCTCTTTCCTCGTAGAATAAGGTGCAGGATATTCCCACTGAATACCACGATGCAAAGAAAAAAGTAATCGACTATAATGAAGTTATTACCCTGACGTAAACTTCTGCCCAAGAGGCCACTCCCGGTGAAGGGATCTCTATTTTTGCCTCGTCGAATGAGGTGCTGGATATTCATAACCGAATACCATTGTGCAAAAAAAAAAAGAAAACGTCCTTGTAATAACAGCTTTTGAAAATTGTTCCAACAACATCATATAGGTCTATTTTTCTTGCATTGATCAGAGTCAACGCAGTCCCATCAATTAATCACACCAGAAAAGAATGAAAATATGATATACGTATATGCCATCCGCATTCGCCACTGGGCCCCATCATCACCCGTTAGGTTACTTAGTTAACGACAAAGCGGGGGCTGAACTAGCGCGGGTGTAAAACATATACAACATATACTAGTATATATATAACAATATATAATAATCTCTCCAGGCATGATAAATGCAACATCACAGATAAGCGATAAGCATCACAGAATAATACAGATAATCTGGGAGCCCCGGGTTTCCTTTGAGCCGCAACTGAAACCCGACGTTCCCCTGGTCGTGTGGATAGCCTGTGCAATGAAAACCTAGACCCCTACGAGCGCGGCAAGTCACCTGCCAAAACCAGAAGTGAGACAACCCCCTTCATCCATGTGAATGGGCCACCCGGCACTTCACGGAATCCGGTAACGTGAGCACCCCTCCTTGGGTCAACCTGTACCCCCTACGAGCGCGGCGAATAGCCCGCCAATTCTAGAGTGAGGCCCTCTCCGTCTCAACGTTATGAGATGCGGGCCCGTTTCTCTCTGGAACCCGGCTATCCGTGCACTCTATCGTGGGGTAATCCTAGTACAGAAAAGAAAATATGTAAAACGGTGACATCGACTTCAACCCGGTCGTGCCCCAAATAAATAATATACAAACAGGCAATGACAGCAGTCCACATGTCGGACACTTGCCCCACGATATCAAATGTATGAATAAATCTAAACTGTACTAGCATTGCACCCAAGCTATCCACCACGACGATCCTGCCACAACCACAGCACAATACAAAACATCAACGTGAATGTCACGTTCGCAAACCCGTCTAAAAGAGCATATAGCAGTTAGACGAGTTGTACCACTCTAATGACATTCATGGTCGCAGATAGTAATGTATGTACTGAAAACTACGACATCAGAATTCTGCACGCAATTAGCAAACTAAACCAATTTCCAAAATCATGAAAAAAATAGTGAGCTAAAGTTCCAAAAACCGACCGATTAAAGCCAATTCGGAAGTCCGAATCAAAACGAAACGCGTCCGAACCTTCGCGGGGAGTTAGAGCATGAAATTAACTTCGAGTTGGGGGGCCTAGGAGGGGTACCCCACGTTGAGGCCACCACGAGGTGGCCAGGGGGTGAGGCAGACCCGAAACTGCCCAAGGTAGGGAGGTTTCGGGTCCCCACCGCCAAGACCACCTTGTGGTGGTCTTGGGGAGTAGGCCCAGCCGTTTCCCTCCCGGGGTTTCCCCGGGGTGCCCATTGCACCACCCCGCGGCTTCTCAGTTCAAACCGTGAGCCCGCGGGGTGTGCAAATATCTCAAACTTTCAGTTTTCGGAACTGTTTTTGTCGGCAGTTTTTGCATGACAAAAACGACGGATTTCTAATGTCGCAATGAGTTAACTGAGGCTTATAGAGTGGCTCTGATACCATGTTGGGTTACGCCAGCGCCTCGGCCACCAATCCGTGATCAAATGCGGAACAAAAACTTTAATTAAACCAGCGCTAACGGAACACGAGTCTACGGATCATACCATAAGCCCTAAACTAGTTAACTTAAAAGGAGTTTAGAGAGGTTATACCGATTGATCCGTGCCTTTCGGTCTTCAACCTCTATCCCAAGCTCCTCGCGGCTTCTTCGATCAACTTCGATCTCCAGTCTCCCCCATCGAAGATGATCCACATCGAGGGTTAGTAATACGGGCTCTGACTTCAAAACCGAAGCAACTTGGGTATCTAGTTTGCTAGCCTAAATAGCCAAGATGAAGTAGAGAGTGTGTGTGATCACTTTGTCACAATACACCTAAGGATTCTCAACTCATGAGAGGGTTTGGGTGGAGGTTGAAGAAGATGCCATGGGAGAAAGTGTGAGCTCAAGAAAAAAACAAGTGAAGAAGTGAAGTGGCTGCCTTTTCTTTTTGTGAGTGTTGTTGTGTTTTATTTTTTTTGGAGCAAGCAACTAAAGAAAGCTACCCAATAAAAGATCTGCCTTGCCCTCTCAAAATATCTCACAACACACACACAAAAATATCTTAGCCAAAACAAAAACCTATGCATGTCACCATGAATCACCAAGTGCACATGCATGAGTTAATGCAAACCATGACTCATATTTTCCCACAATAAACATTTAAACCAAAATGTTTAATAAAAAAGAAATGGCATTATCTAAAGTAATCTTGTAATGAATTACAAGAATACCCCTCATCCGTATATACATACCTGCATCCGTATTCCGACTGAATACGAATACAACGAGACGAAAATAATCCAACAATATAATACTAGGATCCGGTTTAAACCAAAGACCACTAGTATTATCCGTCCGATCATGATCCGTGCACAAGTGCACGTATATGATCGAACCCTGCCATAAAACCATACGACCTCTATAACGTTTCGCCCGAAGCAGTGCAACCCTCTGTGTGGGACTCTAAAGACTCGTCAATACGCCGGCAGCGGGTTTAACCACAAGCACGTCAGTAGCACTAGCTGTACATAACGGCTATCCAGGTATTGAGAGAAATGGAGGTCGACGCGCAAACTCATCCTAAAACCCTACTGAGCCTGACAGTGACAATATCCGTACAGTCCGGTCCGTCCGTCTATAAGTATTGCATGTAGAGTCTAGAGGGGTGGATAAAGTCAGACCCTTAATAACACGACATATAGTGTCGGTATGAAGCCCATCATCACCTAAGAAACTATTGATCCGAATCAGTAATTCTCGACTACCTTGGCCAACGATTTCTGGTGATGGCCACCTGTGCACACCGCGACATCAACCTGTAATATCGGGAGAGACGAATCCCCTGACGATCCGCTCACGCGTCCATGTGGCTCGGGACTGTACCCAACTAAAACCTGTTTGCACGACTCCTTTGAGCCGTAGTAGGGTAGTAATCAAAGCACAGTGGGAACTCACACAGACAAATGACGATCTCAGGTCGATAGACTAACTTGTACACATGTCACCAGGGAACGTCTATCTGACAATAGGTATAATACCAACTAGCATGTTCCCGACGAGTCCCTCCGGTGTACTCATAACCCAATGAGTACCTGTATACTTCTTAGGTGAACCAACTAACACCAATGGCTTGTGAGACCTGCCACCGCCCCTTGTCGGGGTCTCGATCAGTATACACTAGTCTACTCTTGGAGTATCGATCCCCAGTCTTGAAACTCCCACGACTAGGGACATTTTAAGGATGTGCTTATAGACCATCCAGCTCTCACATATATGATCGCCATCATACTGCCGATAGTCAAGCAAGAATCCTATGGGCTCTATCAACATGTAATAGTAATATGTAATGTCACCTGAAGTATGTATACGATGATAAAGACAAACCAGATAGTATACTATCATCTCGAGTAAGATTGTCCTATCGGTATAGGTCCTCCCTCAATCATTGCAATCACGTGCCTGCGATCCAATAATTGACTTGAGGGCATTATAGCCAACAATCTTGCGTTTTCTCCAAGTTAGATCTTCGTTTGGGTTATCATCAGTTGAAGGTCAAAGAATCTGATATCCATAAAACGACATTCAAAACTCGCTATGGACATTACGAATTTCTTGTGATGCCATTTAGAATGACCAACACACCGGCTATATTCATGAACCTAATGAATCAAGTTTTCTGAGAGTACCTAGACAGGTTTGTTGTCATCTTCATCGAAGACCTTGTGTATTCTAAGAGTCGGAAAGAACATGCCGAGCACTTACGAATTGTCCTGGAGACATTATGACAACATCAACTCTATGCTAAGTACAGCAAATGCGAGTTTTGGCTAGATCAAGTCGGTTTTCTCGGACATATTGTATCAGGCGAGGGAATCTCCGTAGATCCAGCTAAAGTTTCAGTAGCAAGCGAATGGCCGACACCGAAGTCAGTGAAGGACATTCGAAGTTTCTTAGGTCTAGCAGGATATTACAGAAGGTTCATTGAAGGATTTTCAAATATTGCAACACCCCTGACCAAGCTCACGCGTAAAGATGAAGAATTCGTGTGGTCAGAAGCATGCGAGGAGCTTTCCTAGAACTCAAGTCAAGATTGACATCAGCACATATCCTTGTCATACCAGACCAATCTGGAGATTTCAAAGTGCATTGTGATCCATCTGGTAAGGGATTAGGATGTGTTCTACATCAGCACGGTAAAGTTGTAGCTTATGCTTTAAGACAGCTGAAGTTTCATGAGCGCAATTATCTGACGCATGATTTGGAGTTGGCGGACGTAATCTTTGCTCTTAAGATTTGGCGCCATTATCTTCTTGGTGAACGAGTGGACATATACACAGATCACAAGAGTCTAAAATATGTATTTACTCAGAAAGAGTTGAATATGTGGCAGAGAAGATGGTTAGAACTCATGGCGGACTTCGACATCAACCTACAATATTATCCAGGGAAGGTGAATGTAGTACCTGATGCTATTAATCGCCAACCATTAATATTAAATATCACCGCACAGTGGAAGCTTCAACAAGACTTGCACCAAATGGAGATTGAAGTAGTCATGCCAGATAATGCTTCAAGTTTGATGAACTTACAAATTCAATCTACCATTGTCAATCAGATCAAAACAGCTCAAGTAAGTGATGCTAAGTTGCAAAAGATTAGATAACAAGTGGAAAGTGAATTTCGAACAGACTTCATCATACATGAAGATGGATCTTTGAGATACGGCAGTAAATTGTGTGTACCAAAAGGTTCTGTGCGAGAAGAATTGATGAAAGAAGCTCACAGCTCTCCTTATTCACTATACCCTAGAGGTACAAAGATTCACAAAGATCCGCGTCAGAATTACTGGTGGTATGGAATGAAGCGTGAAGTAGCCAGAAGCGTCATAAAATGCTTGGTGTGTCAGCAAGTAAAAGCTGAACATCACAGGACTGCTGGTTTACTTCAACCGTTATCTATCCCAGAATGGAAGTGGCAACACATCACAATGGATTTCGTGACTGCACTTCCTCGCAGCACGAAGGGTAACGATGCGGTATGGGTCATTATGGATTGACTCACAAATTCGGCTCACTTTATTCCATTTTGAGTTGGCCAATTTACTGAGACACTAGCAAAGAAGTACATGGAGGTAAGAATCTAAGTAAGATTTAATCTCTTCAAATATGTACTATCTCTGATACCCATGAACTCATGCAGAAAATCGTGAGATTACATGGATTACCGGTCTGCATTATCTCCGATCGTGACACCAGATTCCGATCGCAATTTTGGCAGAGTCTGCAAACTAGCTTGGGAACAAGTCTGAACTTCAGCACAACTTATCATCCACAAACCGATGGTCAGTCTGAGCAAACTATTCGGATCTTAGAAGATATGCTCAGAGCGTGTATGCTAGATTTTGGAGGATCATGAGAAGATCACCTACATCTTGTAGAGTTTTCATACAACAACAGCTACCAAGCAAGTATCGGAATGTCACCTTTCGCAGCACTGTATGGAAGGAAGTGTCGATCGCCATTAAGTTAGGATGACATCAGAGATAGAGAACTCCTTGGATATGAGATGATAGTAGCAACTGTTGACGTAGTTCGTACTATCATGGAAAGAATGTGCATAACCTAAGATCGACAGAAGCACTGGGCTGATACAAAGCACCGTCACTTAGAGTTTCAACCGGGAGAACATGTGTTTTTGAAGATATCTCCGAACCGTGGAGTGATTCGTTTTGGAAGACGGGGTAAGCTTAGTCCGAGGTACATTGGACCGTTCGACATACTCGAACAAGTCGGTAAAGTGGCTTATCGCTTGGCACTTCCACCTTCATTGGAAGGAGTGCACAACGTGTTATACATATCCCAACTCAGAAGGTATGTGAGTGACCCCAGCCATATTCTTGATCACTCCGAGCTCACTGTACATCCAGATTTATCCTGTGAGCAACAAGCTGTTGAGATTCTGGACAGGAAGGTGAAGTCACTTCGGAACAAGGAAGTCAACTTGGTTCAAATGATGTGGAGAAAGGACACACCAGGAGAATTAACATGGGAAAGGGAAGATGAGATGCATGCAAGTTACCCTCATTTATTTGTAAACTAGTCCTTAAAATAAATTGTAAATTTCGAGGATGAAATTTTTGTAAGGAGGGTAGACTGTAACAACTCCAATTTTAATGTACAGAAAATTGTTTAAAAGTTAATGTACAATTGGGGTATTTGCAATCCTGTGTACACTATAAGTATTTGTTTTACTTTTGAACAGGAAGAAAGTACTTGTAGCACATTGGTAAAGCCTTACACTGCTGTGACGTAGCCCCTGTGATCGAATCCCCCCAGCCACGTTATCTTTTTATTTAATTTTCTTTTAATCTTTTAGAAGCCCAAGGGTTTGCACATGCACTACACGTAATATGTTATGTTACAAATTAATCAAACATGCGCACTAAAGAAAACCAAGCGACACCAACACGTGGCACCAATCCAAGCCTATTCCACCGGACTTGGACCGGCGACACATGCGTATGGGACCCGCACCGCCGGGCTAATCCGTAGGGGCTGCTCTGATATTTTTTCCCGAGCACCCCTTGGCCTACCCCACTACCCCCATATTGTTTGTTTACTCTGAATTCATCCAGAGAACAATAAAATGCCCTTTAATCCAATTTTTAATGCAAATTTTAATGCATTCTTTAACCCTATAAACCCTAATTTTTCCTATAAATATCACACTTCATTTCTCCCATCCTCACTCAGAAATTCCATGCCAAAACTCTCAAAAATTCTCAAGTCTTTATAGTGTGCAAGTGGAGTTAGCAAAGGGTGAAGTTCCGGCGAAGTTCCGAGAAAATTCCGGCGACGAAATGACGCCCCGACACCTTACTTAGTTTCCCCTCTCTCTTCGCTTGTTCTCTAGCCAGTAAGTCCCCTCTCCCCCTCTTTTCTTCTACTCTAAAAACTTTCATTTCTAAAACCCGATGGAAGCGGAGTTAATCGGACTTCCGATTCGGTTTTTCTTTAAAATTCATTTTTCTTAATCAATAAAATACCATACTCTCATATAATGTTTAACAAATATTAACAAACACATTAAAATAAGTTCCATTTCAAAAGAATCATTTATGCAACTTTTTTCGTATTTTTACAATAAAATACCATATACTTTAGTTTCGACATAAATCAACATAATACTTGTATTACCTTTAGACAACTCACGAGGTAATGACCTACCTCATCATAACACATATCTTTGACATAGCACGATGAGAATTTGGGAATATATTCATGGGATTATACGACATTACAAATAAATACCATCAACTTACAAAACCATTTCTGTAAAAAGTGTGTTAAACAATTCCTTGCAATTGCGTCTCTACAACCTACTTTTGGGGACCCCGTTCGGGATGGTACGGATTATCGCACATCCTCGGACCTAGTAGAGCGAGATGCAGATCTCCGAAAGGAGAATTCGATCTCGATGGAATTTTAATGCATTTTTCTTTAGAAAATGAGATTTTTACAAAAATAAGTAAAATTTAATTTTATTAAATATATATATATATATATATATATATATATATATATAACTATTATTAAAATATCTATTTTTATTATATTATATAAATATTCCAAGTTTTCTAAATCAAAGGAATCACCACTACATGAAACTACCATCCAAATACAAAACAATTCCAATATTTCAATAAAATACCATATACTATGAAAACTAGGTTCTACTCACTAGAAATTTCACATTTATAAAATATACATTTATGAAAACCCTAAAGACGATAATTAAATGCTTAAGGTATATTTTGAAAATTATATCAAAATTATTTTTACATAAAAACCCCCTCAAGTCATGCTAAATTACAATAAGGACCCTATTAAACATAGGTTTAAGCGGGACCAATTCTCTTGAGCCTCAGGGAGCCGGAGAATGTGGGTGCTTGCCTATCTAAGGTAGACAATCTAACAAACGGTGTTATCAACACGATAATTGTCTTGGAAAAAACACAAATTCTGCCGTCCATGTGCAACAGTTACCGATAACATCAAAACTAATTCAGGATTTCAAGTTCTTTTCAATGTGTCTGACTCAGACCGAGTCTCAATCTAATCAATCTAACTTGAATATGATTCAAATATAAACTACAATACAACATGAATCCATGAATCCGTCTATTCAATCTATATCAATCTATATTGACCGAACCGAACCATGGATATACTTCGTCAACATGACTCTCCATTTATATCCATTCCGTTTACTGATATCATGGTTTCGGCAAGTCATCCATCTATATAACAAAACAATACAATCAATACAAAAGATATCGCGGGGTCTATAAGGGGTAGATTGGTACGGAATATGTTAGAAGTGGCACGAGACTGTAACCTTAATACACCTAACCTAAATATCCATTGCCATTGTACCGTGGTTGAACGGTTCCTTGTGCTTTGTATACCTTAGTCTCCGGAATAGTGGGACTCCTCTCGTATACACTTGCATATTCTGTACCAAGCTAGAAACATCAACGTTAATAATATAGTCAAATATTAATAGTCATATTCTCTTTCTATCTATTCTATCTCTACTCATATTTGGGACTTACCGAGCGATTGTTCGCTGACGACATTCCTTTCTTCTTTCTTTGGAATGTTGTTAGGTGATTCAGACTCATTGGAGATCGAGCCCAGTACTGAAGATTTGGAGCAGTTAGCATTTGACCCAGAGCTGTAGGCACTTGTATATATTTATTTCATTTCAGTTATGCCATTGTTTAGGCATTGCTTTCTATTCATGTATTTACATTTCAGTTGTACCTGTATAAGAATGTTTAATAAATAAAGTTGCTGTTCATTTACATTCCTGTCTCTTGTGTACTTTACTTTATATTGCTTAGATACGCTTAGCATGTTTATTTCTGAGTAAATACGTAGTGGCCTCACCGTGTCCCCTTTCCGTACACTTAGAAGCGGAGTGTGACACATGCACATCTTCAGCCCATACTCATCCCCTGTGGTTCTAGTGAAGAAACATGATGGTACTTGGAGGTTATGCATTGATTATCGGTAACTAAACAATCAGTCCATCAAATATAAGTATCATATACCTTTGATAGATGATTTGATAGATGATTTGTTAGATGAGTTCTATGGTTCACAATATTTTACTAAGCTTGATCTTAAATCAGGGTATCATCAAATCCCAATGGATCCCCTTAATGTATACAAAACAGCTTTCACAACCCATGATGGCCACTATGAGTTTCTTGTTAGTTATATGTATGCCCTAGAGGCCATTACTGTACATTGGATGTATATTGTAGTGGATGCTGGGACATATATAGGTAGGACTTTCTTGCTCGACATGATAGTACGCTATCTGGTTGCTCTTTATCTTAACGTGTATACTTTCTGTTTCTCTGTTACATGTTGATAAAGCCCTTAGGATGTGTACTCGACTTTCAGGACTGTGATGCAGATCATACTAGTGGGGCCTGGATAGTCCATGAGTACATCCTTCAATGTTCCTAGTCGAGGGAATATCGAGACGGGGCATCGATATTCCAGAGTAGACTAGCGTATATCTTCTCAACCCATGCGATGGGCGATGGATGATCCCATATCCATTGGTGTTTGACATCAGAGATGGTATACGGGTGCTCAGTGGAGACTGGGTACACTGAACGGACTCGCCGAGAACTCCCAGATGGTATTATACCTCACGTCAAATGGCAGTTCTCTGGTGACACTGGTACAGCTTAGTCTGTTGACCCGAGATCGTCATAGAGTCTTGTGTGTCTCCCACTGTGCTTTGATTTCCACCCTACCACGGCTCTACCGAGTCGTGCAAACAGGTGGTTTTTGGGTACAGTCCCGATTCACATGGAGGCAATGAGCGATAGGAGGGGATTCGTCTCTCCCGGTATTGGGGGTTGATGTTGCGCTATGCTCGACTGGCCATAACAGGAAATCCCTAGCCAGGGTTGCAGTGACCTACTGGTAAGTGTTATCAGTAGTTTCACACATGTCATGGACTTCACGTCGGCATGACTTATCGAGCTACTACGGTCTGACGTTTACCACCCCTAGGCGAGATATGCGACATATCAGACGAACAGACCGGACTGTACGGTAAGTGTTACTGGTTGGATTCACAGGAGTGTGAGCGGGCTTGCTCGTCGATCTTCTGATCGCTCAATACCCGGGTAGCCGTTACGTTTAGCAGACCGCTTGCGGCTTGTGGGTGTTTGATATGATCATCATCTGCTGCCGGCGTATTGACGAGTCTTTAGAGTCCTACACAGAGGTTTCCTGGCTCAAGCGAAACGAAATAGGAGCGCATATGAGATATGTGCGGGACCGAGAATAATGCGTGTATGTGATACCGTATTCCATTCTCGCGATAAATGTATCGATTAGGTTATATGCGATATAACCTAGTTATCGAATCAAGGATTGATTCGATAAGCCGATACATAGGATACTAATCGGTTATATACGACATGACCGGATCATTGAATCAAGTGTTGATTTAATGATTTAATGCATAATTATATATTTGATATATTACTTTGCATTAACTAGTATTTGTTCACTTTAATGGATTTTCTCACTTGAAATGCACAAGTTGTATATGAGATATACTTTTGTGCACAAGATTGTATCATGTTTGATGATACATGCAAGCTTGGGTTTGTGTAAAGAATTGACCATGGTTATATGAATGGTTAGGGTTTCATTTTATTTACTTATTCTTTTATCTATTTATTGATTTATTTATTTATTTATTTATTTCTTATTGGCAAAAGAAAAGAAAATAGTGGCTTGATTTGTTTGTAGTTGAAGCTTCTTGAAACTTTGACTAAGTGACCATTTTGTCTTCATGCTTAACCCTAACCCTTCAAACTAACCTTAGTCAATTCTCTACACCTAACTAAGGTTAAAGATATGATAAGTATCATTTTATTTTATATTTTAAACAACTTATCATAATTCTTTCTCATCATCTTCTTCATCTTCAACATGAAGAAAGCTTGCAACCATTAATGGCAACTAGCCAAAATGAGTGAGAAATCCAATTCTAAAGTGAACCCACTTCCTATTTCTTCATCCTCTACCTCTTGCCAAGTAGTATAGGGTGTTTTTCTTCACAAGTTTCTTGACTTGGTGAAGTGGAAGCTTGATCTTGTGATGCCTCGACGTAGATCATCTTCGGCATCGAAGCCGACGACCAAGCCCGCCCATTTCTCCGATGAAGCCGATGCTAGAGTCCGGGATCCAATTTGGATAGCGGAGGGACGTCATCACGGAGCCTAGGAGGTGGAGGACCGGATCTACAAAGGTTGTAGCCTCTTTCCTTTTAGATAAATTCGTTTATTTGCATTGCATCGCCTATATATCTAGTTAACGATCCGTATTAGGTTTTCTCGGCACATGTAAAATTTCAATTGGGCATGTTTGATCACTTGTGAGACTTCATTAGTGTGCCTAGGAACCCTACAGTGGTATCAGAGCCTAGCTAGAGCCTTAGGCGATGCGTAGACGGAGTTAGAAATCCGATCGAACCGAAACCCTAACCCTTAACATGCTCTCTGGACAATTTTGTAAAATGTGGATTTTTGTATATTAAAAATATGCAGAAAAATCAGCAGGGAATCCTAAGAATTACTGTGCAACACGTGTCCATGATTCAACAAGAGTGCGGCGGAACCGCGGCAGAAGCAAGGCTTCCGCGGCGGTTCCGCGGCCGTATTGTCACAATGCCCAATACTTTTTGCACAGTAATTCCTATTTTCTGTTGCTGGTTTTCCTGGGAATTTTTAATATTTTTTTCAAGAGTTGAATTTTCTGGGTTGTATTGGGGACTCGGTGTATCGATCGGATTGTCTAATTTTGTCAGTGTGTTTTTCCGGGTATTTTTAGAATATGTTAAAAAGTTCGACCGGATATAAATACCCACTTTTTTCCCTTGCCGGGAAATTTCCAATTGTTGGATTTTTCCGTAGTTTAACGACGTTCTAAGTAGTGCAAGTAACGCGATGGTCCCTCTAGAAGACAACAAACCTTAGCTCGATTATGTGACCGTCTTGAACTGCCCTTTAAACCTTCGGGTTCGGGGCAGTACGGCGTGCCACATGTGAGGCGTTGGCTTGACCCTTCTACGGCTGGACCGTTGGTACCGAGGCACGAACTGAATGCTGTTAGACTTATTTCATGTGTTGAGCTGTATCGGGAAAACTTGGGTGTTCGAATGTTCGATCGGAAAGTTTAACATTTTCTGTTTATCCGGAATGTGATACAATAATTGGAATTCACATGTAGTTATGTGATAACTGAATGAATGTTATAAACATAGCAGTTTAGTCTCACTTGATCGGTTGCCACGGAATTTTGATGTGATCGAAAGTCCGTCGCAATCACGTAGCGTACGCGGATACTCGCCGGGTAAACTTAATAGACAGCCTCACTCCATAGCCCCGACCAAGTGACTGTAGGAGAACCCCGTCGCCGAAAGCATCCGTTCGGGTGCTCGCGGCAGCGGTGTTCCGTCTTGGTGCACTTCGTCGGAGGCATCGGGGGTGCAGCCGTCTATTGAAGTTTGCGACGAGCATTCGATCAAAATGTCGGGAATCCTGTTGAATTGCCCGACTTGGTATTGAAAAGTGTTTTTGATAATGAGACTAAAATGCGGGGTTTATAATTGTTAGGCATGCGATGTCTAAAGAATTCATTTGATTAGGCATGTGATGTCTAAAGGAGTTGCGGATTCCAACTGTTGTAGTTTTACACTTTCTTTTCTGTGACCGTAAGTGTAATATGTGATGTCGCCGGTTTCGTTGCTATATGTCAACGACAATTGGGATGCGCATATTTACTTACGTTGATGACATGCGATGTTATGTGTTGCTGGATATGTTATATTGGATCGTCGTGTTTGAATAGCCGGGGGGTTTTATGTGAGATGAGTGTTTTTTCATTTTCATTCATGTAAAAACTTGTATGTAATATTCTTTTATTGGGGCATTTCCAGGTTGCGGAAGTTGTCACCGTTGATGTATATTATTTACTTTTCCGCATTAGGACAGACCCAAGGAGGGGAGCACAAGTAACCGGGTTCTGGGGTCCAGTGGGAGACCAACTCGAGGAGTCGAGTCCGGGTCTCCTAACCCTAGAATTGGTAGGGTTCCTTGCCGCTCTCGTAGGGGTCTAGGGGTGTGGGATTGGCTATTCATCACGACCGTGGAATCCGTGTTTTATACTGGCTCGTATTGAAAACACGGACGTCTTAGTATATCCAATATTTCATATGTTTCTTCTGCTGTGATTTATCTGTGATGTGATCATGTGATGTTCTGTGACAGATATTATATATAGTATATATGATATATTATATAGACGTTGCTTATGTTCAAGTGGAATTAGCAATCCAAGTTCATTCTATCGAAGACCGAAACCATTCTCGATGCTACCACGATCCCCGAAAGCTTCCCCACTCTCCCTTACTTTTTCTCAATGCTACACAACCAATAAGTCCCTATTCCTCTCTTCCATTTTGACTTAAATCGCATTCTAAAACAATATCGACAAAGTAGAGTTAACCTTAATCTTATTTATATTTTTTTAAACTTTAAGCATCTTTCATAGGCTAAATAAGTCATACCAATACTCTAACATTACTTTAAAATGTTACTCACACTATTTACCTTTTTATGTAATTAAAATTTCATGTGAAATAAATATATAACGATTTTTCCCATATAAATACCATGAGCTTTAAATATAATCCTTTATTCGATAACTAACCTATATACCTCTAGGAAAACTCACGGGGTAATGATCTACCCCATCACATACACTATGGTTCATAGCATGAAATTTTTAGATGTACGTTTAATTTAAAAAATACGGTTTACAATAAAATACCATTGCTTTTACAAATTAATGTTTTAATCGATATTTTTAAATCCTTTGCAAATGCATCTCTACAGCCCTTTTAGGGGAACCCATCTACAGATGGTGCGGGTTATCGCACGTTCTTGAGATAGTAGAGTGAGATATAGAACTACTCATGGAGAATTCGGTCTCGAAAGGAAATAAAAATACAATTTTTAAAGAATATGATATTTTAACAAATTAAAGCAAATTGAAAATTTGCATAAATCATAAATTCGTATTTTTCTATAAAAACCAATTTTTTGAAAAATATATTATTAAAAATGAATAAAATAAAATAAAATAAAACAAAACAAAAATACCACCAAGTTTCCAGAAGTATAGTTTTCACAAAAATACTATAAACTTTTAAAAACTAGATTTCATCACTAAAATACCATTAAAACTAAAATACATTTTTATAAAACTCTTAATATTATAAATCACCCCGAGGTTTATTTTATAACAATATTATAATATCTTTTATAAAGCCCCCTCGAGAAATGCAAACAATGTAAACAACAAGAATAATTCTTTAAGGTCCCTAGATTAATCTAGGCTTAAACAGTATCATTTCTCTTAAGTCTCAGGGAGCCAGAGAAAGTGAGTGCTTGCCTATTCAGGATAGACAACACTGCAAATTAACGGAGTCATTAATGGCAATTGCCTTGGAAAAAGACACAAATCCTACCGTCCATGTGCAGCTGTTGTCCGATTACTCCCGAACTTAAGAATTTCAATAATTAAATCCATTCACAAGAAATGGCTATAGCCTGAATACAAGCTCGAACCAGAGTCCAAACTCAAACCCAAACTTGAACACTTGATCTCAAACTTGAACTTGAATACTTTACTTGACTTGACTTGATTGAACCATGAATATAACTTGACATGAACTTGACATGAATACCTGAATACATGATTACAACTTAAGCATGAACTTGCACATTATCTTTATATTCATGGATTCAGCCAAGACTTGTTAACTTGAATTATACACTACAATACACGGGGATAAAGGGGTACATTGGTACGGAACGCATATGTCACGACTCGGAAGCGGCACATGACTGGCACTTAGATCAAGTGACGTCTAAAGATGTCGACGCAATCCAAGCAAGCCAAAAACCCGGAATCTAAACTTTTTTATGAAAATAATGGAGGTGAAGTTTTAAAAAGGGTTATTAAATGGAATCAAGTTTCTTTTTAAAATATAAGCAAGTTTGTTTGAAAATGCCTATGTCGTTTGATAATCGGGCAGAACCTCCATTGTAAATTTTGAATAAAACCACTGTTTCCCAGAGCAAGGCTCTGTTTAAAACTCAAGAGGCAGCACCTCACGTGTCTGCCACGAGGGCGCCAGCGCCAGAGTTAAAAACTCTTATATGAGCAGCGCCCATGTACAAAGCACACAAAACTCAAGAGGCAACGCCTCACATGCCTGCCACGAGGGCGCCGGCGCCAGAGTTAAAACCTCTTATTTGTGCCGCATGTGCACAACACGTGAGTGCCGGCGCCTAGTAGAATTAAATTCTACTCTCTGTTAAACAGAGCCGTTGGATCAAAGATCCAACGGAGATGATAAATCATCAGAATGCAGAATTAAATTCTTTTGAGGAAATATTCCTCAAATCTTTCTGAACAAGAAAGATTACTCTCTGTAAAACAGAGTACCGATGGATTAAAAATCCAATGGTGATTAAAGAATCACCGATCTACAGAATAAATTCTGCGTAGGAAAATATTTCCCTAATCTCGTTAAAAACAAGAAAAATACCTTCTGTAAAACAGAATTCCTTGGATCAAAAATCCAACGGTGGGTAAAATCCCCAAATCAATTAGGATCTCTCAATGAGAGATTTCTTCAACTAATCAATAGACTCGCCTCTACAGAGGAACCCCTCATAAGCTTTGAAAAAAAAACAAAGCATAAAACTTCAAAAAGGAAGAAAGAAGAAGATCTCCTTTCTCAGAGGAAAAAACTCTAGGTAAATAAAAAAAATAGAGATCAAAGCATCTCGTTTACCTATTGAAGGGTTTAACCCTTTTAGAAAGAAGACCTTAGATCTTTCTCTGGATCTGAGATCCATAAGATAAGTTTTCCACAAGTTGAGAATTTAATTCTCATCGGGACGAACTTTTTCTTGGAGATCAAAGATTCAGACAAGAATAAGGAAATTGAACTCCCTAGAATAAAATATACAAGGAGCAATCGGCACCCAGCGCCTCACGTGCCCCTCACGTGGGCGCTACTCAATTAGGAGTGCTTAGTACTCAGTAGTTGGCGCTCGGCGCCCAGCGCTTCACGTGCCCCTCACGTGGGCGCCACTCAATTAGGAGTGGTTAGCACTCAGTGACTGACGCTCAGTGCCCAGTGCCCCACGTGTCTCTTACGTGGGCATTAAAAAATAAAGGAGCGCTCAACACTCAATGTGCGGCGCCGAGCGCCTCATATGCCCCTCATGTGGGAGATACAGAACATAAAAGTGCTTGACACTCACCAGACAGCGCCTAGCGCCTCACGTGCTTCGCACGTGGGCACCATAAAGAGACAAAAGGGTAAAGTGTTTAACACTTATTAGGCAAATCCCCATGACTGAAAACCCCACATGGCTAGGTGTGAGCGTTAGAACTTACATAAGTGCTCAGCACTTTTTGCATAAAAAAGGACTGAGTCCGAACAAGTGCTTAGCACTCTTTTTCAAATAAAAAGAAAACTGAGTGAACCGAGCCCATATGCTCAATACTCCCCAAATTGTTCTTACTCCCAAATATGACTAATGATCAAATCTTTCAACTGATGATATTCAAAATGACGTTCATCCCACATCTCCTAAGTTAATCTTAGTCTCCAAAAACGACTAATGATTCTTAGATGATCTACCATGATCTTTTTCCTCAAATATGGGATTTGGTTTAAGGGTACATCTCTCCACACCTCTGATACATGTCGTTGTAATTCCTCAACGTCTTCAGAGAGGTAGCGGGTCCCGATAATCAACTGTTTTTGGGTGCACTTCCCAAAACGGCGACAACGGACCGTAACGTCCTTAAACTAAAACCTCACCTCAAAAATGGTGATCTACAGACCGAAATGTTCTCAAACTAGTGAAGGGTTCCTAGGCACCCTATAGAGGTCTCACAAGGCATCGAACATGCCAATTTTAAAAAATATGGTGCCGAGAAACCCTAGTTAACGGATCGTTGCTAGATGTCTAGGCGAAATACAAAACTAGTTAACAAATTAACTATAGGTTAGATGCTACAACCTTTGTAGATCCGGTAATCCTCTTCCTTGGCTCCACGTAGGCATCCTCTCGCTGTCCTTTTCGAATCCTAGACTCGTTCATCGGCTTCATCGGGAAAACGAGCGGAATAGGTCGTCGGCTTCGTGTCAAAGACGATCTACGTCGAGGTTGCACAAGCTCAAGCTCCGACTTCACAAAGTTGTGAAACTTGTGAAGAAAACACCCAAAACAACTTGGCAAGAGGTAGAGGGTGAAGAAATAGGAGGTGGGTTCACTTTAGATTTGGATTTCACTCACTTTTGCTCATGTTGCCATTGATGGCAACTAGTTTTCTCTCTTGAAGAAGAAGGAGAAGATGAAGCTTGTTTATGATAAGTGTTATGATAAATTGAAAAAGAAATCAGTACTTATCATAATCTAACCTTAGTTGAGTGTAGAGAATGGACCATGGTTACTTGGATGAGTTAGGGTTAAGCATGAAGACAAGAATGGTCACTAAGGTCAAAGCTTTATGAACCTTCAACATAAAACAAATAAAGCCACCATTCTTATCTTAATCCATTTCAAATAAATAAATAAATAGATAAATGAATTTGCAAAACCCTAATCAACACTTAACCATGGTTTAATTCTTTACACTTAACCAAAAGAGCAAGTATCATCAAACATGATACAAACATGTGTACAAAAGTATATCACATATACAACTTGCACATCAAGTGAGAAAATCCATTTAAAGTGAACCTATACTAGCTAATGCAAAGTAATATATCAAATATATAATTATACATTAAATCATTAAATCAACATTTGATTCAATGATCCGGTCATGTCGCACATAACCGACTAGTATTCAATGTATCGATTTATCGAATCAATGATTCGATAACTAGGTCATATCGAATATAACCAATCGAAACATATATCGCGAGAATGAAATGCGGTATCACATACACGCATTATTCTCGGTCCTGCACATATCTCATATGCGCTCCTATTTCGTTTCGCTTGAGCCAGGAAACCTCTGTGTAGGACTCTAAAGACTCGTCAATACGCCGGTAGCAGATGATGATCATATCAAGCATCCACAAGCCACAAGCGGTCTGCTAAACGTAACGGCCATCCGGGTATTGAGCGATCAGAAGATCGACGAGCTAGCCCGCTCACACTCCTGTGAATCCAACCAGTAACACTTACCGTACAGTCCGGTCTGTTCGTCTGATACGTCGCATATCAAGTCTAGGGGTGGTAAACGTCAGACCCCAATACTCGATAAGTCGTGCCGATGTGAGGCTCATAACGGGTCGAGAAACTACTGGTAACACTTACCAGCAAATCTCTGATCAGCCCTGGCCAGGGACTTCCCTGTTACGGCCAATCGAGCACAGCGCAACATCAACCCCCAATACCGGGAGAGACGAAACCCCTCCTATCGCTCATTGCCTCCATGTGACTCGGGACTGTACCCAAAGACCACCGTTTTGCACGCCCTCATGGACGTGTTAAGGTGGAGATCAAAGCACAGTGGGAATCACACAAGACTCTATGACGATCTCGGGTCAGCAGACTAACCTGCACAAGTGTCACCTGAGAACTGCCATCTGACGTGAGGTATAATACCATCTGGGAGTTCTCGGCGAGTCCGTCCAGTGTACCCAGTCTCCACTGAGCACCCGTATACCATCTCTGATGTCAAACACCAATGGATATGGGATCATCCATCGCCCATCTCATGGGTCGAGAAGTGTATACGCTAGTCTACTCTGGTATATCGATGCCCCGTCTCGATACACCCACGACTAGGGACCTTGAAGGATGTACTTATGGACTACCATGTCCCCACTAGTATGATCTGCATCATAGTCCAGGTAATCAAGTACACATCCTAAGGGCTTTACCAACATGTAACTATAAGACAGTTTAAAGAGACTAGTATACATGTTAAGATAAAGAGTAACCAGATAGCATACTATCATATCGAGCAAGAAAGTCATCTCTATATATGTCCAAGCATCCAATATAATATACAACATCTGTACAATACTGGCCTCTAGGGCATACATACAACCAACAACTACAACGTTGTCTCCAAGATGGTGACAACGGACTGTAACGTCCTTAAACTAAAACCTCACCTCAAAAGCGGTGATCTACATATCGAAATGTCCTCAAACTACAACGTTGTCTCCAAGATGGCGACAACAGACGCAACATCCTTAAACTAAAACCTCACCTCAAAAATGGTTATCTACAGACTGAAATGTCCTCAAACTACAACTTCGCCTCCAAAATGGCGATAAGGGACCGAAACATCCTTAAAACTAAAACAACAGAGTCTAAATGCTCTCTTGTTGAATCTGAAACAAAAATGATCTAGACACCCTGTTAAGTAGATCTTAGTCTCAAATTGGACTAACGTATCCTTAACAAAAAACAAACCGAGCCCCCAAATGCTCATATACATTTAAGTCGATCTTGATCTCAAACAGATCAACGACCTTTAAATCAACCCATACCCAAATCTAAGATATACGAATTTGGACTAATCCACGCCCTACGGGTGACAACATAAATTAGTCTCCGTATACAATCCACGGGCAACCAAAAATAAAAAAAACACACACGATACGAAGTGAACTTCTGGAGTAGGAGAAAGTGTTTATCGCAATGCGGTAAAGTAATTAACTGTAAGGGCTTGCGCCTGCAGGGAAGAGCGTCCCCACAATCAAAACCCCCTCGCAAAAGAGGGGGAATTTGACGAAGTCTGCTACAACGGCCGCATCCGTCCAAACCTCTAATATATGGTGCCATAAATCAACTTGGCATCTTCGGAGAGGTGGATAGATAAATCCAAATAGCGTCTGCCCTCAAATTCAGGCAAGACGACTTACGCAGTTGGTCTCCGTTTTCGGCGGTAAACAACCACATACAAATCATAATATATATAAAGCATCCCCAACGGGAGCTAGCTTCTACGCCCAAACGGTGGAGCAACCACACGGATAATATACGACGTCCAAGGCAAAAAAAATAGAAAGTGAAATATAACTAACAACAGTATAAAGTCGACTCTAAACGAGTACGGCGCCCCAAAACACATAAATAACTAAGTCTCACTTCTAAGTCCACCAATATACAAGTTTAGGTTGATCGAGTTTTTAACTAGATACAAAAGAATATACATATACAACGGGTGGTTACGATCCGACATGTAACCCACCTACCAAAGCAATCACCAAAAAAGAAATATGCCATCAAGCCGCTATTGATCCGAGCGGTCAATCCTGCAAGAACTTGAGGCATATCGAGGGTGGGTTGCCAACTCAATGAATAAAAGTATACCGCAAGGTTGAAATCGAAATGCATAATGATCTATCTAGATAATAAAATATAGTACCATCATATCTTGTACTAAAATATGTATCTGGACAAGTACTATAAACGTATCAATATCAATCACGAAACTGTTGGATATGTATGCCCTAGAGGCCATTATTGTATATGTATACATGTGGATGCTAGGGATATGTATGTACATGACAATCTTGCTCAGTTATATAGTCTATTATTTGAGTTATCTTTATCAGGATATGTGTGTATTTCTTTCTTATGATACTTTATATTGCTTGCACATATTGATAAAGACTCGATACGGTAGTATACTACTATGGTTTGACTTTATCTTAACATGTTCATATGTTATATATGTCGACCACATGTTGATAAAGCCCATAGGATCTTGCTTGACTACCAGCGTTGTGATGGCGATCATACTTATGGGAGCTGGGTAGACTATAAGCACATCCTTAAATGTCCCAAGTCATAGGAGTATCGAGATCGGGCATCAATACTCTAGAGTATACCTGCGTGTATGTTTCTAGACCCCGACGAGGGGCGGTGGTTTGTTTCACAACTATTGGTGTGATCACCTAAGATTATATACGGGTGCTCACTGGGGGTGAGTACACTGGACGGACTCGCAGAGAACCTCTAGATGGTATTATACTTATCGTCAGATAACGGTTCTCTTGTGACATGTGTACAGGTTAGTATTTGGACCTGAGATCGTCATTTATCTCATGTAAGTTCCCACTGTGCTTTGATCACTACCCTACCATGGCTCTACTGAGTCGTGTAAACAGGTTTTGGTTGGGTACAGTCCCGAGCCACATGGAGGCAGTGAGTGATTGTCAGGGATTCGTCTCTCCAGGTATTGGGAGTTGATATCGCACTGTGTTTGATTTTCCAGGACCATAAGACCTTGGCCAAAGCAGTTGGGATTTACTGATAAGTTGATTAGTAGTTTTCCGGATTGGTCCTGAGCCACATCAGCACGAATTATCGGGTTATTAGGGTCTGACGTTTACTACCCCTAGATCCGGTATGCGATACTCTTAGACGAAAAGACCGGACTGTACGGAGATTGTCACGGATAGGCTCAGTTGGGATCCGGATGAGTTTGCTTGTCGGCTTTCCTTTTTGACAGGTAGCCGGGTAGCCGTTACGTACAGCTAGTGCCGCCGATGTGCTTGTGGTTATGGATTTATCCAGTAACTCACTGCCGGCGTACCGTTGAGTCTTTAGAGTCCCACACAGAGGGTTTCCCTGCTTCGGGTTCGGGCGAAACGATGTAGAGGCCGTATTGTTTTATGGTAGGGGTTCGATCACATACATGTATTTGTGCACGTATGATGTTCGGGCGGATAATACTAGCGGGCTTTGGTTTAAACCGGATCCTAATATTATATTGTTGGATTATTTTCACCTCTTTGTATTCGTATTTTTCGGAATACGGATACAGGTATGTATATACGGTGAGGGGTATTCTTGTAATTTGTTATAAGATACTTCTAGAAGAGGACACCTCATTATTTGCTTTAACCATTTAGATAAATGGTTAATGAGGTGGAAGGATTAGGTGTTATAATTCATTGAATGAAGCATGGCTACTTGGTGACTCATGTAGTGACTAATGGGGTGACTCATGGTTTACTATTTGAGTATGCTAGATATTTTGAGTTTGCATTATTAGTTCACTAGACTTAGCCATTCTTCATTCCATCATTATCTACAACACTCTCATCTTCTCCAAGCTCTCTTCTTCTACCTTAAACCCTAAATGTCTCATGTGTTGAGAAATCTAGGGTATCTTTAGACTAATTAATCCATTATCATTCTCTACATCCTCTAGTCCACTTAGATTAGCATACTAAGTAACCTAGTTACCTTATTTTAAAGGTAGGAGCTCAAAATAGACACTCTCGGGTGGATTATCTTTGACGCGAGGAGACGGACGATCAAGCTCCATCATGGAGGCCACTAGGAGCACACCAAAGGAGAGGAGTGAAGACCCGAAGGACTTGAGCCTCTTGGTATAAACTTCTTTCATAGTAGATAGGTTCTCTAGTTATGCTAGTTAGGTTTATGGTAGATCCGGTTTAGGGTTATTCTAGTGCCAGTTTTCAATCGTAGTAAAAATTTTGTTCCGCAATCGTCCTCGGATGATGGCCAGGGCGTTAGTGTAATCCAACATGGTATCAGAGCCAGCCCATAAACCCTATACTAGCAGTTTTAAACGAAGTTAAAGCAACGAAACCGAAACAACTCCGAAACAATCGCCAAATATTCAAGTTTCTGTTATTTTTCTAAAGTCTTCAAAAAATTATTTAAACAATTGCAGAAGGCTTCTCATGTTGTAACTAGAACACCAGTAAAAAATGAGACCCAAACTCCTCGACATGGCCGGCGAGAATGCTAATATGCCCAGTGTCGCCGGCCCTGCAAACATTTTGGGTGTTGGATTTTTTTGGGTGTTCTGTGTTCTTGAATATTGGTTCTCTGGTATTGTTTGATTTTGCCCAGTTTGGATATTCTGTTACCTTTGGTTTTGGGGAAATAAGGGATATTTCGAAGTCGTTGATTTTTAACACTGTTTAAAAGTTTCAGTACATACATTACTATCTGCGACCGTGAATGTCATTAGAGCGGTACTACCCGTCTAACTGCTATATGTTCTATTAGACGGGTTTGCGAACATGACATTCACGTTGATGTTCTGTGTTTGTGCTGTGGTTGTGGATGGATTTTCGTGGTGGATAGCTTGCGGTGCAATGATAGTTATACAAATAAGATTCTTTTGTATATTCATATTGCGGGGCGAGCGTCCGACATGTGGACTACCGTCTTTGCTGGATTGTATATTATTTGTTTGGGGCGCGACCGGGTTGAGGTCGATGTCACCTTTGTACATATATTTTCTTTTTCTGTACTAGGATTACCCCACGGTGGAGTGCACGAATAGCCGGGTTTTAGAGGGCAACAAGCCCACATCTCATGGCGTTGAGACAGAGGGGGCTTCACTTTAGAATTGGCGGGCTATTCACCGCACTCGTAGGCGGTATAATTTGACCTATGGAGGGGCACTCAAGTTACCGGATCCCCTGAAGTGCTGGGTGGCCCAATCACTTTGTTGATTGGGGTTGCCTCACTTCTGGGATTGGCGGGTAACTTGCCGCGCTCGTAGGGGTCCAGGTTTTCATTGCACAGGCTATCCATACGACTGAGAACGTCGGGTTTTATTTGCGGTTCAAATGAAACCCGAGACTCCAAGATTATCCACCATTCTGTGTTGCTTGATGTTGATCTGTGATGTTGCTTATTTTCATGCCTGGGATGAATGTTATATTTATTTAGATATATACTAGTAGATGTTGTATATGTTTTGCATCCACGCCGGTCCAGCCTCCGCTCTGCCGTTTGTTAAGTAACCTAACGGTGCATGACGGGGCCCCATGACAAATGTGGATGGCATATACGTACATTATATTTTTGTTCCTTTCTGGTGTGATAGGTTAATTGATAGGACCGCATTAATTTTGATTAATGCAAGAAAAGAAACCTAAAAAGATGTTGTTGGAACAAATTTGGAAAAACTCTAGTTATATTCTTTCGCTGTGATAGTCGTATTCGGTTGTGAATATCCAGCACTTCATTCTAGGATGCAAGAGCCGAGATCCCTTTACGGGGAGTGACCTCTTGAGCAAAAGTCTATACTGTAGATTACTCGGTTTTCTTCAAAACCAGAAGTTTTCAAAAGCGGAGCCTAAACCACTCCTTTTCAAAATTGCTCAGGTTTCTTCAACGATATCAAGTTTATTATGTAAAAGGGTTTTTCATCAAAAACCCAGCCGTAGCCCTCTGTCATTTCCTACAAGTATTACTTAGTATTCGTATTACGTATTTTGACATTGTCAAGACGTAGTGGTTGGTAGCTGGGCAATACTTGTTTGTAGCTATGTTTCCGATTATTTAAGACAATCGCATAACTATGTTGGCATTGTCAAGGGTTATGCGGGTGGGTCTATATTAATCAAGATAATGACGGGCCGAAATTGACTAGCGGCTTATGATATGTTGGCATTGTCAAGGTCATAAAGTCGTTAGGGGCAAAAACCACATCGGGAGTTTCAAATATACAAGAAACCTGCAGTTTTAGCATACCTTCTGAAGTGTGGTAACTAGAGTGGATTCCATCTAGGTCATCACACAATGATAGTTGGATCCCGATCCCACTGATGAGTAGGATTACTCTTGGGAGATTATTTCACTTAACAATCAATGCTATAAACTAAGTAGCTATCTAGAACGGTGTCAGCGGGGCTACGCCTCCAGGGAAAAGAGGTTATATAATTAAGGAAATTCGCGAAAGCGTTGGAAAACCTCCCTTGAAGTACCGACAATAGCCTGACCAAAAAGTTAAGTAAGTATCGTGATGTGCGATTAATCCTGACTAGTTCTTCTTTTAGGGTTTGAAGAAGAATTTGAGGAAATAGTGGGAGCCATCCTGATTAGATAAATTAATAACCAATCTAATCTTGCAAGAGCGCACGCTAAGTGTTTCTTTTCTCTCTCTCCAGATAGTAACCATTTTATGCCCTAATCAAGATAATAAAATGTGTCGCTTGACCCATCCGAATTCTTATTCGGGGCTGGGGAACGCCGGTTCGGCTCTAAACTATGAAAGCTGTCATGAGTATGAGCAAGGAAAAGAGGATTACATGAATTCCTTGATAACCCCAATGAAGAAGAAGCACACTATTGCGTCTTCTTTAGGTGTTTTTGTTATTGAGAACTGTTTTTCGGTCAGTCCTACCTCCTGGTACTAGATACCGGATCAGGATCTCATATATGTAATTTATTGCAGGGACTGAGAAAAAGTAGGATAGTTGAACCTGGTGATATGTCCCTCAGAGTAGGGAACGGAGCACAAGTTGATGCCGCTGCCGTCGGTGAATATCACCTAGTGTTGCCCAAAGGCAATACTATGATTTTGAACAATTGCTACTATGTACCTTCCATGGTTTGCAACATCATATTAGTTTCTTTACTTGATAAAGATGGATATAAGTTTGTTCTTGATAGAAATATCATGAACATTTACCTTAATCAGGTATTGGTTGCAGAAGGTACACTGTGTAATGGTATCTATGTTCTAAATCAAAACACAGTCTTCAATTTACAAAACACAAGCAAGAGGAAGAGTTTAGATACGAACGAATCCTACTTATGGCATTGTAGACTTGGTCATATCGGAGAGAAAAGACTAAGTAAGTTGTATAAGGATGGATATTTGAATACGTTCGAGTTTTTATCTTATGAAACTTATTAGTCTTGTCTCAAGGGAAAGATGACCAAATCTCCGTTCACAGGACATGGAGAAAGAGCAACAGAGCTCTTGGGGACTCATACACAGTGATGTATGTGGTCCGATGTCTATACATGCAAGGGGTGGGTTCTCGTACTTCATTACATTCACTGACGATCTCTCTAGGTTCGGATACGTGTATCTTATGAAATACAAATCTGAAACTTTTGAGAAATTCAAAGAATTCAGAAATGAAGTAGTGAACCAGATTGGCAAAAATATCAAGATCCTCCGATCTGATAGAGGAGAGGAGTACTTGAGCACGGAATTCCTAGATTACCTAAAAGAGAATGGAATTCTCTCTCAGCTTACTCTTCCATATACACCACTGCATAATGGTCTATCGGAGCGGAGGAGTCGTACCCTATTGGATATGATTCGCTCCATGACGAGTAACACCGAGTTGCCTCTTTTATTTTGGGGACACACGCTTTTGACATCGGCATATCTATTGAATCAGGTTCTATCCAAATCTGTGCCTAAAACTCCATATGAAATATGGAGTGGTAAAAGACCGTATCTTAAACGTATTAAGATATAGGGTTGTCCGGCCTATGTAAAAGTATAAAATCCGGACAATCTTAAAGCACGGTCAGTTTTATGCAAGTTTGTGGGTTATCCTAAAAATTCTCTAGGATATCTGTTCTACCACACCGAGGAACAAAAAGTGTTCGTTGCTCGTCGCGCCACTTTTTTGGAATGGCAATTTCTTGCAAAAGAAATAAGTGGAAGCACGGTAGAACTGGATGAAACATTAGAACCACAAACTCAAACTGAGGATTTGGTAGAACCTCAAGATTTAGAAGTCCCAGACGAAGCTCAGCCACTCCGTAGATATAGTAGGATTTCTCATCCGCCCGAGAGATACTACGGTTTTCTCATAGACGGGGATCGAGAGGATTGCATCTTGGAAGAAGATGATCCTACTAGTTTCAGGCAGGCCATTATCAGTAGGGACTCTGATAAGTGGCCGGATGCTACGCAGTCTGAAATGGAGTCCATGTAGGCTAATAAAGTGTAGACCGTGGAAATTACTCCGCCTGGGGTAAAACCCGTTGGATACAAATGGATCTACAAAAGAAAAATTGGTGTAGATAGGCAGGTGGAAACCTATAAGGCTAGACTTGTTGCAAAAGATTTTCGTCAAAGACCAGGATTGGACTATGACGAAACCTTTTCTCCAGTGGCTATGCTCAAATCCATTCGGATCATATTTGCCATTGTTTCCTACCATGACTATGAAATCTGGCAGATAGATGTAAAAACGGCTTTTATAAACGGAAGTTTGGAAGAGTGCGTTTATATGGATCAGCCAGAAGGTTTTGTAGATAGTGGGAGCAGCGGGAAGATATGCAAGTTTCTTAAATCCATTTATGGATTGAAGCAAGCATCGCGGAGCTGGACTGTTTTGATGAAACAATCAATGACTTTGACTTCATCAAGAACGAGGATGAGCCATGTATTTATAAGATGATTGTAGGACGAACTGTCGTATTCCTAGCCTTGTACATGGATGACATTCTTTTGATAGGAAATGACATTCCTATGCTACAATCGATCAAGTTGTTCTTGTCATAGAAGTTCTTCATGAAAGACCTGGGTGATACCTCGTATATTCTGGGGATTAAGATCTACAGAGATAGATCCAAGAGATTGTTGGGACTTTCACAGTCCAGATACATAGAGACCATACTAAAGAGATTTAGTATGAAAGATTCCAAGCTTGGTAATATACCCGCTTTGCACGGAATCACCCTCTCTAAAGAGATGTCTCCCAAGACTGATAAGGAGAGGGTTCACATGAGCACTATACCCTACGCTTCGGCCGTAGGATCTATAATGTATGCGATACTGTGTACCGGACTAGATGTAGCATATGCGCTTAGCGTGGTGAGCCGATATCAGTCTGACCCAGGCGAGAACCACTGGATAGCAGTGAAGAACATTCTCAAGTACCTGAGAAGGACTAAGGAGATGTTCTTGGTATTCTGTAATGGGAAACTCCAGGTCGAGTCCTTACCGATTCAAACTTCCAGGATGACAAGGATGACAACAAGTCTGTCTCGGGTTTTGTGTTTACCCTCAATGGAGAGGCGGTGTGTTGGAGGAGCTCCAAACATGACACCATCACAGACTCGACGATGAAGGCTGAATATATTGCTGCGAACGATGCCGCAAAAGAAACGATCTGGATGAAGAAGTTCATTACCGAACTTCAGGTAGTTCCATCCATTGTCAATCCAATACCTTTATATTGCGATAACAATGAGGCTATAGCTTTAGCGAAGGAATCACGATCCCATCAGAAATCCAGACATATCTTAAGACGGTATCACCTGATTAGGGAGATCATAGATCGCCAGGGGATCGAGGTCTGGAGAGCGAATACAAAAGTGAACACGACGGATCCATTTAAAAAGGCCCTCCCTAAAGCGCAGTTTGAGCAACTTTTTGAGATGTTGGGTATGCGGTACTCCAGCAGCTAGCCTTAGTGCAGACGTTCGGTATTCGGTACGCCAATTACTGGCCTTTAGTGCAAGTGGGAGATTGTTGGATATGGATGCCCTAGAGGCTATTATTGTATATGTATACATGTGGATGCTAGGGATATGTATGTACAGGATAATCGTGCTCAGTTATATAGTATATTATTTGAGTTTTCTTTATCAGGATATGTGTGTATTTCTTTCTTATGATGCTTTATGTTGCTTGCACATATTGATAAAGGCTCGATACAGTAGTGTACTATTATGGTTTGACTTTATCTTAACATGTGCATATGTTATATATGTCGACCACATGTTGATAAAGCCCGTAGGATCTTGCTTGACTACCAGCATTGTGATGGCGATCATACTTGTGGGAGCTGGGTAGTCTATAAGCACATCCTTAAATGTCCCAAGTCGCAGGAGTGCCGAGATCGAGTATCGATACTCCAGAGTAGACTTGCGTGTACGTTTCTAGACCCCGATGAGGGGCGGTGGTTGGTCCCACAACCATTGGTGTGATCACCTAAGATTGTATACGGGTGCTCACTGGGGGTGAGTACACGGGATGGACTCGCAGAGAACCTCTAGATGGTATTATACCTATCGTCAGATAGCGGTTCTCTTGTGGCATGTGTACATGTTAGTCTTTGGACCTGAGATCATCATTTGTCTCGTGTAAGTTCTCACTGTGCTTTGATCACTACCCAACCACGGCTCTACTAAGTCATGCAAATAGGTTTTGGTTGGGTACAGTCCCGAGCCACATGGAGGCAGTGAGTGATTATCCGGGATTCGTCTCTCCAGGTATTGGGAGTTGATATCGCACCGTGTTCGATTGGCCAGGACCATATGACCTTGGCCAAGGCAGTTGGGATTTACTGATAGGTTGATCAGTAGTTTTCCGGATTGGTCCCGAGCCGCATTAGCATGAATTATTGGGTTATTAGGGTCTGACGTTTACCACCCCTAGATCCGGTATGCGATACTCTTAGACGAAGAGACCAGACTGTACGGAGATTGTCACGGATAGGCTCAGTTGGGATCCGAATGAGTTTGCTCGTCGGCTTTCCTTTTCGACAGGTACCCGGGTAGCCGTTACGTACAGCTAGTGCTGCTGACGTGCTTGTGGTTATGGATTTATCCAGTAACTCACTGCCGACATACTATCGAGTCTTTAGAGTCCCACACAAAGGGTTTCCCTGCTTTAGGTGAAATGATATAGAGGCCGTATGGTTTTACGGCAGGGGTTCGATCACATACGTGTACTTGTGCACGCATGATGTTCGGGCGGATAATACTAGCGGGTTTTGGTTTAAGCCGGATCCTAATATTATATTGTTAGATTATTTTCTTCTCTTTGTATTCGTATTTTTCGAAATAAGAATACGAGTATGTATACGGTGAGGGGTATTCTTGTAATTTGTTAGAAGATACTTCTAGAAGAGGACACCTCATTATTTGCTTTAACCATTTAGATAAATGGTTAATGAGGTGGAGGGATTAGGTGTTATAATTTATTGAATGAAGCATGACTACTTGGTGACTCATATAGTGATTCATGGGGTGACTCATGGTTTAGTATTTGAGTATGCTAGATATTTTGTAGATATTTTGAGTTTGCATTCACTAGACTTATCCATTCTTCATTCCATCATTATCTACAACACTCTCATCTCCACTAAGCTCTCTTCTTCTACCTCAAACTCTAAATGTCTCATGTGTTGAGAAACCTAGGGTATCTTGAGACTAATTAATCCATCATTATTCTCTACATTCTCTAGGCTACTTAGATTAGCATACTAAGTAACCTAGTTATCTTAGTTTAAAGGTAGGAGCTCAAAGTAGACACCCTCGGGTGGATCATCTTTGACGCGAGGAGACGGACGATCAAGCTCGATCATAGAGGCCACTAGGAGCACACTAAAGGAGAGGAGTGAAGACCCGAAGGACTTGAGCCTCTTGGTATAAACTTCTTTCATAATAGATAGCTTCTCTAGTTATGCTAGTTAGGTTTATGGTAGATCCGGTTTAGGGTTATTCTAGCGCCATTTTTCAATCGTAGTAAAATTTTTGTTCCGCAATCGGCCTCAGATGATGGGCATGGCGTTAGTGTAACCCAACAAAAACTATGGAAATATATCAACATATCATATGTATATATAGCATGCATCCATATATAAGCCGATAAAGTAGCTGAAAGATGTATGTAAAACCCTTTCAAAATAGCCGTATGATACGTATATCACGGCACAAGCAGCAGGCGTAGTTCTTGAATTATTATATGCGTTTGTTTAAAGTACACGTCTCGCTTTTTAGAAATGAGTTTTAAGAGGGTTTCCGTTTAAAATTTTCTTGTGTCGTCCCAGACACGTCAAAATAGTGAGACTATAGCTCATTTGGAAACCTCTTTAATGTACATCGAATGTGAAATAGTGTTCAGGTACTGTCCAATGGATCGGTCCTGTTCGGCTACTATGTGGCATAATATATAACATCGCATCTCGACGGATTGCGTAAACATTAACATATGAGTGTCCAGTATCGACACTCTAAGTCTCATAAATCTCGTGTCTATCACCGATACGTAAATCTAGATATCATAGGCACCGTCTCGTCAGACCGGTCCTCTCCTGATATCAATAGCCACGGCCAGTATCTCCCGGATATCCGCCATGCTCAATACTCACTCCAGTATCGATCCACCTCGCTAGGCTCACCATACCTCCCTACGATCTTCCTACCCCTCAGTGTCGTACCGGGTGCACCATGTACCCGTAATCGGTTAACCCCTCTCTCGATTCGGATATCTCATCATAAAAACCAAAACTTATGGTGGACGCTAAATCATCATATCACGAGAAAACCGCATTTAAAAACATTCAAAAGTTTTATAAATCCCACCGCGGCTTCTCAAATCCATGGAAAACAATAAGTTCCAAAGAACACATATATAATCTGTCTCGAGTTCATAACGCATATCATATCTTTGCCACATTGGCAACAAACATATAGGAATATCCATAACGATGGTATTCGTATAACAAAATCATTATAGGTATCATTACATCTATCATGGATATCTAGAACACAAGCAACATGGCAGTCCTACCGTGTCATGGCAATACTAATGATGTAAAGGGTAGCATATGTTTAACACCCTAGTGCATTTATACTATATTTTATTTGGGTATTTTCCTAATCTTGCGACAGTTTCTTGTTTGTTATCGTTTTGGGTGTGAATAGTGCATTTGGTATCAGTGGTTATATCCGACCTGATCCGCATGCTTGAAACCCACTATGGTTCTAGATTACATAATATGTTTACTAGTGCAGAGGATTCGTGCATATTTAGGCTCTATATACATGTATAATATATTTGGTATCTGCATAATACAAATTATAACCAAATAACACATTTTAATATCTAGCATGGCCTGTTATCATACCATATATCATATGTTTTCATCCATGTATCGTGTTCCTGTCCAGATTGATAAAACAGATTCGTTTGGATCGCTAAGTGCATTTACGTATATCCGTTCTTGGGGGTATGCATTTTATTTAACTAGACATCGCATTATAGTTTTAACTAATACGTATATTATCCATATTTTAAAACTAGAATTTTAGAAGAGGCACGGATATTTTTCGGAGTATTTTGTTATTAGCTATATAATCCTAAAAAATATATTAAAATATTTTTATATATATTATTAGTTCATATATATATTATATATATTAAATATATCTTTAAACTAAATATAGTCTCTCGTACTTTCTCTCTCCTCACCTTCTCTCTCTCCTCTCTTTCACTCTCTCTCTCTATTATTATATATATTATAAAAACCTAATATATATTATACAAACCCTTCTCTCTCTTCTTCCTCTACCTCCCGTGAGAAACCAAAACTCGAGCCCTAATCCTTAGCCTACGCCTCGCCTTTGACGCCGACCATCTCGACCTAACCTTCACCACCTCCTCCTCTCTTCCCTCTCCTCCTTCACCCGAGAACCCAAGAACCCCGACAAACCCAAACCCAAACCTGAAACCCAAGAAAACCTCGACTTCGCCGTTACGTCGCCAGAGACCCACGACCTCGTTGTCGTCTCCTCACCCCTCTCTTGACTCCCCTGTTGGGTTTTGCTGGCGTCCTGGCCATCTACCGTGGTCGATGCGGAAAAAAAACTGGTGTTTAAAAATTTGGCGCAAACAAAACCCACCCAAGATTGAAATTATAAACCTATACTAGCAAACTAAAAATGAGTTAAGAATGGTTATACCGAATGATCCGTGTCCTTCAGTCTTTAACCATCTTCATAAGCTCCTAGGCGCCATGGATCGAGTTTGGCCTCTGGTCTCCCTCCATCGAAAATGATCCACCTGAGGATTTGTATTTCGAGCTCCAACCTTATAGCCGAGGTAACTAGGGTATCTAGTTCGCTAAACTAGATAGACTAGAGGATGTAGAATCTAATGATGGATTAATTTGTCTCCAAACATTCTAGGTTTCTTAACACATGAAACTTGAAGGGTGGAGGTAGAAGAAGAAGCTTGAGGATAAGAGTATGCTGTTGGATATAGTGCCCTCAGAGTCAATTATTGGATCACAGGCACGTGATTGCAATGATTGAGGGAGGACCTATGCCGGTAGGACAGTCTTACTCAAGATGATAGTATGCTATCTAGTTTATCTTTATCATCGTGTACTGCTTTAGGTGACCTTACAGGTCACTATTGCACGTTGATAGAGCCCCTAAGATTCTCGCTTGACTACCAGCAGTATGAGGGCGATCATATACGTGGGAGCTGTGGTCTATAAGCACATCCTTAAAAGGTCCCTAGTCGTGGGAGTTTCGAGACAGGGCATCGATACTCCAGAGTAGACTAGTGTATACAGTCGAGACCCCGACGAGGGGTAGTGGCCGGTCTCACAAGCCACTGATGTCAGTTGGTTCACCTAAGATGTATACAGGTGATCATTGGGTTATGAGTACACCGGACAGGACTCGCCGGGAACATGCTAGTTGGGATTATACCAGACGTCAGATAGCAGTTCCCTGGTGACATGTGTACAGGATAGTTCATCGACCTGAGATCGTCATTTGTCTCGTGTGAGTTCCCACTGTGCTTTGATTACTACCCTACCACGCTCAAAGGAGACGTGCAAACAGGTTTTAGTTGGGTACAGTCCCGAGCCACATGGAGGCAGTGAGCGGATCTGCAGGGGTTCGTCTCTCCCGGTATTGGGGGTGAGGTCGCGCTGTGTCTAGGAGAGCCAGTACATAAAAGTCCTTGGCCAAGGCAGGAGATTTACTGGTAGGTATTCCAGTAGTATCTCAGGGTGTTCTGGGCTACACTCCGACACGACTTGTACCGCTTTTGAGGGTCTGACTTTTACCAACCCCCTAGGCCCGCCATGCGATGCTCATAGACGAACAGACCGGACTGTACGGATATTGTCACTGGCAGGCTCAGTAGGGTGTCAGGATGAGTTCGCTCATCGACGTCCCTTTTGGTCAATACCTGGTAGCCCGTTACGTATGGCTAATACCTCTGATGTGCTAGTGGTTAAATCCACAACCAAAAGTATTGACGAGTCTTTAGAGTCCCCCACAGACAGTTTCTCAAGTTTCGGGCGAAACGCTGTAGAGGCCGTATGGAGATATGGCAGGGTTCGATCAGATACGTGCGGTATTGCACGGATCACGATCGGACGGTTTATACTAGCGGGCTTTGGTTTAAGCCGGATCCTAGTATTGTACAGTGTAGATTTTGTCTCATTGCATTTGTATTTCGGTCGGAATACAAATACGGGTATGTATATACAGTAGCAGGGTTTTCCTGTAATTTATTACGGGATCAGTTTTCTGAAGTTGCCAGTCTGCTTTCCGTTTCGGCCATTTTCCATTGTATCTATCCTTGGCTGAAATTTGGTGGAGGAGGGCTTATTTGCAATTGTGCAAATTAGCAATTTGGAGGGTTGTTTTTGTAAGTTGTTGAGTCATGATGGTTGCACCATCCCTTGACTTTCTTTTAGTCATCATGGCTTGACTTTTATGATGGGAGTTGATTTGGTTTTGGAGTGTTAGATTTGTTTTATGATCATTCCTTCTCATGATTACTTCACACTCTCTCTTGTATTATTGATACACCCCCCTTGGATTTTTTCCTACTCTCCTTCACCTGATGTGGCCGACCAAGTAAGATGAGGGCTGTCCAAAAATTGTGATGGGGATTTTTTGATCTCTTTGGCTTTGTAAAATCCCCACATCTCCATCTCAGAAAGTTCATCTCATTTCCTCCACATTATGGCAACTTCTTAAAACCCTATGAGACCAAGAGCACTACACTATTCTACAGCAATTCTTGGGCACGTCGACTCGCCAACTTCGTGCCCGAGTTGTCTCGTTCCAGAGGTGGGAGCCCATAAAAGAAGCCGGCGACGTGGTGCCCTTCCGGCGAAGAGGTGAAGATCAGAGATTTCGCGGGAGATCGGGACGACAACGAGAAGACCGAAGGACACGGATCGCTCGGTATATCTCTCTACCCCTTCTCTTGTTAGCTAGGATTAGATTAATGGCCCGATCCGGGATTTTAGTGCGCGGTGGTGCCGGTTTCAAAAGTTAAAGTAAATTATCGTTTCCATATTTTGGCCTCGGATTGACGGCCGGGGCGCCGCCGTGCACTTACATGTGAAGCCACTCAAGAAAAAGGTAAAGTGTTGTCAGCAATAATGAAGCATACAATAATATCTCTAGTCTCCAAAATATCTCACAACAGAAACTAAATATCAAGTATGCCTCAATAGTGCCACCATGAGTCACCCCATGAGTCACCAATTGAGCCATGCTATCAATTAATGTAATAAACACCTCATCCTCTACCTCATTAACCATTTAATACTAAATGGTTAAAGCTAAATGAGGTGGCATCTTCTAGAAACAATCTTGTAATAAATTACAAGAATACCCTTCATTCGTATATACATACCCGTATCCGTATTCCGAAAAATACGAATACATAGAGACAAAATAATCCAAAAATATAATACTAGAATCCGGCTTAAACCAAAACCCACTAGTATTATCCGTCCAAATCATGATACGTGCACAAGTGCACGTATATGATCGAACCCTGCCGTAAGACCATACAGCCTCTACATCGTTTCGCCCGAAGCAGGGAAATCCTCTGTGTTGGTCTCTAAAGACTTGTCAATACGTTGGCAGTGGGTTTAACCACAAGCACGTCAGCGGCACTAGCTGTACGTAACGACTACCTAGGTATTGAGCGAAAGGAGGGCCGACGAGAAAACTCATCCGAACCCCTACTGAGCCTGTCCGTGACAATATTCGTACAGTCTGGTCTGTTCGTCTACGAGTATCACATATCGAGTCTTGGGGGGAGGATAAAGTCAGACCCCTAATAACGTGACATTTCGTGTCGGTATGAAGCCCATCACCCACTGAGAAACTACTGATCCAAATCATAAATTCTTGACTATCTTGGCTAAGGATTTATGGTGATGGCCACCCGTGAGCTACGCGACATCAACCCCTAATACTGGGAGAGACGAATCCCCGACGATCCGCTCACTGCCTCCATGTGGCTCAGGACTGTACCCAACTAAAACCTGTTTGCATGACTCCTTTGAGCCGTGGTAGGGTAGTAATCAAAGCACAGTGGGAACTCACACGAGACAAATGATGATCTTAGGTCGATAGACTAACCTGTACACAAACCGCTATCTGACAATAGGTACAATACCAACTAGCATGTTCCCGGCGAGTCCATCCAGTGCACTCATAACCTAATGAGCACCTGTATACTGTCTTAGGTGAACAAACTAACACCAATGGCTTGTGAGACCTGGCCACCGCCCCTCGTTGGGGTCTCGATCAGTATACACTAGTCTACTCTGGAGTATCGATGCCCTGTCTCTATACTCCCACTGTTGGATATAGTGCCCTCAGAGTCAATTATTGGATCACAGGCACATGATTGTAATGATTGAGGGAGGACCTATACAGGTAGGACAGTCTTACTCAAGATTATAGTATGCTATCTGGTTTATCTTTATCATCGTGTACTGCTTCAGGTGACCTTACAGGTCACTATTGCACGTTGATAGAGCCGTTAGGATTCTTGCTTGACTACCAGCAGTATGATGGCGATCATATACGTGGGAGCTGGGGTCTATAAGCACATCCTTAAAGTGGTCCCTAGTCGTGGGCACATCCTTAAAGTGGTCCCTAGTCGTGGGAGTTTCGAGACTGGGCATCGATACTCCATTAGTAGACTAGTGTATACAGTCGAGACCCCGAAGAGGGGCGGTGGCCGGTCTCACAAGCCATTGGTGTCAGTTGGTTCACCTAAGATGTATACAGGTGCTCATTGGGTTATGAGTACACCGGACAGGACTCGCCGGGAACATGCTAGTTGGTATTATACCTGACGTCAGATAGCAGTTTCCTGGTGACATGTGTATAGGTTAGTTCATCGACCTGAGATCGTCATTTTTCTCGTGTGAGTTCCCACTGTACTTTGATTACTACCCTACCACGGCTCAAAGGAGTCGTGCAAACAGGTTTTAGTTGGGTACAGTTTCGAGCCATATGGAGGCAGTGAGCGGATCGGCAGGGATTTCGTCTCTCTCGGTATTGGGGGTGAGATCGCGCTGTGTCTAGGAGAGCAATTACACGAAGTCCTTGGCTAAGGCAGGAGATTTACTGGTAGGTATTCCAGTAGTATCTCGGGGTGTTCTGGGCTACACTCCGACACGACTTGTACCGCTTTTGGGGGTCTGACTTTTACCAACCCCTTAGGCCCGTCATGCGATGCTCATAGACGAACGGACCGGACTGTACGGATATTGTCACTGACAGGCTCAGTAGGGTGTCAGGATGAGTTCGCTCATCGACCTCCCTTTTGGTCAATACCTGGTAGCCCGTTACGTACGGCTAGTACCTCTGACGTGCTAGTGGTTAAATCCACAGCCAATGTATTGACGAGTCTTTAGAGTCCCCCACAGACAGTTTTCAAGTTTCGGGCGAAACGTTGTAGAGGTCGTATGATATATGGCAGGATCCGATCATATACGTGCAGTAGTGCACGGATCATGATCGGGCAGATCATACTAGTGGGTTTTGGTTTAAGCCGGATCCTAGTATTAGATTTGTTGGATTACTTTAGTCTCATCGCATTCGCATTCAATCGGAATGTGGGTGCAGGTATGTATATACAGGTGAGGGGTATCCTTGTGATCCGTCACGAGTTTACTTTAGATGTTGCCGTATCTTTTTTATTGTTGCAAACATTTGGATTAATGTTTGTAAATGAAAATTGTGAGCTAGAATTCATCATTTGGAGCATTTATTGTGACACATGCACAAGTGGTGACTCATGGTCTCTTTTCTTATGCATGTGTCACATAATGTGATGGATTTGTGAGTTGATTTGATAAGAGAGGAGAGAGGGGCAGCCAAGGGCAAGGTTGGCTCTTGTGTTATTTTTTTCTCACTCTCATTATTCTTCTTGCAACAACACAAAAGAAAAGAGAGAGGAAACTCCTTCTTCCTCTTTCTTCTCTAGCTCAAATCTCCATTAATGGCAACACCTTCAACCTCCATCCAAGCAATGGATGCAAGAGACAAAGTGATCATAAAAATTCTCTACAACATCTTGAACACGTCAGCTAGCACACTTCGTGCCCGAGTTGCTTCGGACGAAGTGGGAGCCCGTAAAAAGAATCGATGATGTGGTGCCCTTTCCGACGAGGAGATCGAGATCGGAGATGCCGCGAGGAGCTTGGGATGGTGGCCAAATACCGAAGGACACGGATCGATCGGTATAGCTTTCCAACCCTCTCTCTAGATAGCTAGTTGTAGGTTAATGGTTCGATCCAGGTTTTAAGCATACGATAGCGCCGGTTTAACGTTTTGAAAAAGTTTTCGTTTCCGCATTTTGGCCTCGAAAAGACGGCCGGGGCGCTACCGTAGTCTTACATGGTATCAGAGACACGCCATTAACCTTTACTAGCTTGTTCCAACGTATTTAAAATATCGATCGAACGAATTTTCTAAAACTTGCATTTCCAAGTCACAGTTTCTGTCGAATTTTTCTTGTGGTCAAAAAATTATTTAGCGTGCTGCAGAAAAACAGGCAGGGTTTTTTTAAGAGAACTGAGAAAATTTGGTGAGCTGAACCCACTGTAGCGCGGCGGAACTGCGGCCGTACCCACGTTTTGGACGCGGATCCGCCTCAGTACTGTAGCCACAGTGCACGAAATTTTCTGAGGTGGTCTCTGACTTGGAAATGTGGTTTCTGGTATTTTTTGTTTGGGCTCAGATTTGTCTGAGTACTGGGTATTGTGCTTGGGGCCCACTTCGGGAAATTTGTCGATCGAAAATTTTAAATATGTTAGTTTACAGTATTTACATTATATCTGCGACCGTGAATGTCATTTGATCGGTAAATCTTGTCTAATTGTTATAGCCCTTTTAGACGGATTTGCGAACGTGACATTCACGTTGATGTTCTGTGTTGTGCTGTGATGTTGCGGATTTGTCGTGGTGGATAGCCTGGATGCAATGGTAGTACAGTTTGGTTATATTTGTACATTTGATATTGCGGGGCGAGCGTCCAACATGTGGACTGCCGTCACTGCCTGTTTGTATATTATTCTTTTGGGGCACGACCGGGCTGAGGTCGATGTACCCGTTGTATATATATTTTACTTTCTGTACTAGGATTACCCCACGGTGGGGTGCACGGATAGCCGGGTTCTAGAGGGCAACAGGCCCGCATCTCATGGCTTTGAGACGGAGGGTGCTTCACTCTAGAATTGGCGGGCTATTCGCCGCACTCGTAGGGGGTACAGGTTGACCAAAGGAGGGGTGCTCAAGTTACCGGATTCTGTGAAGTGTTGGGTGGTCCATTCACGTTGTTGAAGGGGGCTGCCTCACTTCAGGTTTTGGCGGGTAACTTGCCACCCCCGTAGGGGTTTAGGATTTCATTGCACAGGCTATCCACACGACCAGGGGAACGTCTGGTTTTCAGTAGCGGCTCTATGAAACCCGGGGATCCCAGATTATCTGTATTGTTCTGTGATGCTGATTACATTTCTGTGATGTTGCATTTTATCACGCCATGAGCGATTATTATATATTGATATATATACTAGTAGATGTTGTATATGTTTTACACTTGCGCTAGTCCAGTCCCCGCTCTGTCGTTAGTTAAGTAACCTAACGGGTGATGACGGGACCCAGTGGCGAATGCGGATGGCATATACGTACATCGTATTTTCGTTCTTTTGTGGTGTGATTAATTGATGGGACTGCATTGATTCGGATCAATGCAAGCTAAACAAACCTATTTTGATGTTGTTAGAACATTTTTCAAAAAAAAGCTGTTATTGCAAGGACGTTCTCTTTTGTTTTGCACAGTGGTATTCGGTTATGAATATCCAGCACCTCAGTCGACGAGGCAAGGGCCGAGATCCCTTCACCGGGAGTGACCTTTTGGACAGAAGTTTGCGTCAGGGTAATAACTTCACTATAGCCGATTGCCTTTTGCTTTGCATCGTGGTATTCAGTTGGAATATCCTGTACTTCATTCTACGGGGAAAGAGCCGAGATCCCTTCACCGGGAGTGACCTCTTTAGCAAAGGGTTTTCGCCACTATATATTTATAAAAAGCTATGCAGTTCTTTCAACAATATCAAGTTCATTACGTTAAAGGTTTTTCGCCAAAAACCAGCCGTAGCCCTCCGTCATTTCTTACGGGTATTATTTAGTACTCATGCTGTGTTTGTTGACTCCGTCAAGGCGTAGTGTACGGTAGCTAAGTGGTGCTTGTTTGTAGCATGGATATGGGATTGGTTAGGATAGTCGTGCGGCCTTGTTGACTCCGTCAAGGGCACGTACGGGTGGGTTTAATACAACCAAGATAATGACGGGTTGAACTTGACTAAGACTCTTTGATTTGTTGACTCCGTCAAGGTCACTTGGGTCCTAGGGGTAAAAATCATATCGGGAGTTTCTAAAGAAACCGAAACTTGCCAGATATGCGCATACCTTCTGGAGTGTGATAACGTGAGTGGATTCCATCACGTTATCATGCGATGATATTTGGATCCCGATTCCCACTGATGAGTTGGTTTACTTCTCGGATGACCCCGACTAATTCTTCTTTCAGGGTTTGGAGGAGAATTTGAGGTTACAGTGGGAGGTTTCCTGATTGGATAAATTGATAACCATTCTGATCTAGGTTAGAGTGCACGCTGAGTGTTTCTTTTCTCTCTCTCTTTGGCAGCGGCCATGGCCTGACCCTTGACTATGACTCAGTGACCAAGTTAACCGAAACTTCTTAAAACATTGGCTTTTGGATTGTCTGAGTTGCATACCTCATTGCCACTCCTACTTTTACTTTTCTCCAGAACACCCCGTATTACTACGAACATCCACTTCCATTGGATAAAACCATCGTATGGTTATATACGAACTCGAAGGAACTTGTTCCAGATTCGAGGATGGTTCCGGTTCTGGAGAAAATGAATAGGACTATTCGGTTGTCTTTTCCTTTTACCTTCTCTCAGGTTGCGAGTGCTCCTTGAATTAGGACAGTACACCTATTACGCTAATTGGATAGTCTTCTTCTAAACCATAGGCAGGTGCCAAACGGTAGGGAATGAAGAAAACCAATTAGCCTAACGATGGTGTACAGAAGGTAATAAGTTAGGACAAATAAAGGGATTAGTAAGAGGGCAAAGTAAATTGCGACTGCTATTCACGACCTAGCCAAGTATTTCTTCGCCAATCCTACATCACCTTTGTATCTCTTCAGAACACTCTGTATCACTACAAAGATCCACAGTTATTTGGATACTCCATCGTATGGTTATATACGAACTCGAAGGGACTTGTTCCAGTTCGAGGATGGATTCTGGTTCAGGAGAAATAGGAATAAGGTTTATTCAGTTGTCCTTTATCTTTACCTTCTCTCGCATTGCGAGTGCTCTTAAGATTAGGACAGTACACCTATTACGCTTCTTGGATAGTCTTCTTCTAAACCATAGGTTGGTGCCGAACGGTAGGGAAGGAAGAAAACCATTTAGCCTAACGATGGTGTGCAGAAGGTAACGACTAAAGACATATAAAGGGATTTGGAGAGATGGCAAAGAAATATACGGTTACAGTTGTGAATCTGATAATGGAAGAGGCATTACTAGGAATACCCAGATACCCCTTCGAAACATTTACATGTTTCAGTTTCACTGTGTACTGTTAAAAGAAAATTGATTTCCCAATTAGCCCTTGCTCCAGGGTATGTATTTACCAGGTTTGATTCTCACATCTGTATAGTTTTACAGATGATGAGTGAGAGTAAGTTATTGGGAATTGGGTGATCATCCTCACTATATCGGGATTCATTGTAATTGGTGATATTTTAAGAAATCGCCTGGGTTGTTTGCCGGACGGCAAATATTTGGTTTTGAATATCCGTTGTTATGCACCAATTTCAAATTAATATATCTATACGTTTATTTTTATAAAGTGAGATATAACTTTTTGAAATTATGTCTATGACATTTACCGTGGATGGTTAGGTAAGGAGCATTAAACAACGGCGTAATTCTTCTTAACCATAAGTACAGTTTTCAACCTACGACACACGGAGAATGAGTTATTAGACTCAGGGGACTTATACAGAGTATTGTATGTTATCCAGTGTCCATGAGGACAGAGGGGTTGGTACTCGTACTATATTCTGTTTACTTGTGACTTCTCTAGTCCTTAGACACGTGTTCCGTAGAAATGCAAGGCTTAAGTTTTGAGAAGTTATAGGTATAAGAATAAAGTAGAGCACCAGGTATTGCAAGTATCAGGATTCTTCAAGGTGATCGAAGATGTAGATACTTGTGTATGGTATTCAGATGATAGTAATGATTAAGAGAACTTGCTTCTCTTTCTGGTTACTCATAATTGGAAGCACTCTTAAGTTGAGTAATGCTGATTGGCCTCTCTCCATTTAGTTGACATGCACTGGAGACAGTTGCATGATTTGAATCTGGTTCCAATTAAATCAGTGCCTCTGTTTCTTGGATATAGAATAGTTCATATCTTAACAATGTTAAGGTACGGGGAGTTGTCTGGCTTATGCTTAAAACCAGACTCTGGATAACTCAAGGCACATTTCTGTAATGGCTGTTTGTGGGTTGACCCAGGCTATGACGAGGGTTGACTTTCTACCATCTGGAAGATCAATAGTGATATTGTTCTTGACTCGCCACAGTTTTAATAGAAATGGATTTTTTCAGAAAACAGCAGTGGGAGTATGGTAGAACTGGAAGTAATTCCAGAACCGCAAACGATTACTAAAAATTTAATAGGACCTAAAGATTCAATCTGGATTGACATTCCATTGGCCACTTCGCAGATATGGTGGGTAACCTTAGGCACTCGAGAGGTACTTCGGTATGCTCAAAGACGGTGAAAGGGAGGTTCTTGTTTACCCAGACTTGTCATTGCTGTTGTTCCAGGATATGAGACCCAGCAGGAGGATGAGTATAGCGTCGTTCTGAACTGGCTTTAGAAGTGCACGTGTATATTATTCTGCCAGAGGGTTGTCGTAGTCAGTGGGAGCAGCGGAAGCATAGTGGACAAGTAGCCTATGTCTATTTATAGACTAAAGCAGATATAGCGGAGATAGATCATCTATTTCTGATGTGACAGTCATAGGTTTGACTTTATCAGAATAAGGGATGGATCTGTTAAGAAGGTAGTAGGGTGTGATGTCCTGGTATTTGGATGATACACAGAGTAGGAAGAGAAATTCCTATACTACGGTCGGTTATACTTTGGTTGTCACACAGTGGTTTCTCCACATAGGACTTGGATATTATATCAGAAATTCTGGTTACTAGATCTATGGTTTTAGATCTAGATTTGGGTAGTTTCCCAATATGGGTACTTAGACAACATTCTAAAGGTGTTTTTAGAATGGATGACTCCTGGCACGGTAGTGTACCTGCAGGTGATGGAGTCACCTTCTCTAAAGGTGTCTTACAGACTAAAAGGGAGAGGGATGTGCATGATTGACAGATCACTTGCTTAGGCAATTGAGTCAATCATGAGATGTCAAGTACCACACCATATGTTGTTTTTGCATGAGATGCAATAAGTTGTGATATTAATCCAATCCTGTAGAAACATTCGAAAGCAGTTTTAGAACATAAGTGGATGTTCTAGGGATATGATAACAAAGCCTCTTTTAGGAGACATTTATCATTCCAGGCTTCCAAGGTGACCTGGATGACAGAGTGGCTGTCAGAGTTATAGCTTTCCCTCTGATGAGGGGCAGTATTTTGGACAGGTGGTCCAAGTGGATACTGAGGGAGGCATGGCGCAGTATACTGATTGGTTTCAGTTGACGATACAGTCTAAGAAGTTTGAATTTGGAGTTCATTTATGAACTAGGTCCCATCAGATATCTAGACACATTCTAAGACAGGTATTGCTCATTTCGGGAGATGGTTTTCTCCGTGAACTTGAGATAAAGAGAGACATAGAAAGAAACATCGGGGCGGATCCACTCACTGAGGATATTCCTCGAACACAATAGTTTCGCAAACGGGTTTTATGAGACTGATTATTAGAGGAGTTGGGTGTTCGATATCACACGGGCTGTGAGTATGCGACATCGCAATAATTAGCCTTGAGTGCAAGTGGGAGATGTTGGATATAGTGCCCTCAGAGTCAATTATTGGATCACAGGCATATGATTGTAATGATTGAGGGAGGACCTATACCGGTAGGACAGTCTTACTCAAGATGATAGTATGCTATCTGGTTTATCTTTATCATCGTGTACTGCTTCAGGTGACCTTACAGGTCACTATTGCACGTTGATAGAGCCGTTAGGATTCTTGCTTGACTACCAGCAGTATGATGGCGATCATATACGTGGGAGCTGGGGTCTATAAGCACATCCTTAAAGTGGTCCCTAGTCATGGGAGTTTCGAGACTGGGCATCGATACTCCATTAGTAGACTAGTGTATACAGTCGAGACCCCGACGAGGGGCGGTGGCCGGTCTCACAAGCCATTGGTGTCAGTTGGTTCACCTAAAATGTATACAGGTGCTCATTGGGTTATGAGTATACCGGACATGACTCGCCGGGAACATACTAGTTGGTATTATACCTGACGTCAGATAGCAGTTCCCTGGTGACATGTGTACAGGTTAGTTCATCGACCTAAGATCGTCATTTGTCTCGTGTGAGTTCCTACTGTACTTTGATTATTACCCTACCACGGCTCAAAGGAGTCGTGCAAACAGATTTTAGTTGGGTATAGTCCCGAGCCACATGGAGGCAGTGAGCGGATCGGCAGGGGTTTCGTCTCTCCCGGTATTGGGGGTGAGATCGCGCTGTGTCTAGGAGAGCCATTACACGAAGTCCTTGGCCAAGGCAGGAGATTTACTGGTAGGTATTCCAGTAGTATCTCGGGGTGTTCTAGGCTACACTCCGACACGACTTGTACCGCTTTTGGGGGTCTGACTTTTACCAACCCCTTAGGCCCGCCATGCGATGCTCATAGACGAACGGACCGGACTGTACGGATATTGTCACTGACAGACTCAGTAGGGTGTCAGGATGAGTTCGCTCATCGACCTCCCTTTTGGTCAATACCTGGCAGCCCGTTACGTACGGCTAGTACCTCTGACGTGCTAGTGGTTAAATCCACAGCCAATGTATTGACGAGTCTTTAGAGTCCCCCACAGACAGTTTTCAAATTTCGGGCGAAACGTTGTAGAGGCCGTATGATATATGGCAGGATCCGATCATATACGTGCAGTAGTGCACGGATTATGATCGGGCGGATCATACTAGTGGGCTTTGGTTTAAGCCGGATCCTAGTATTAGATTTGTTGGATTACTTTAGTCTCATCGCATTCGCATTCAATCGGAATGCGGGTGCAGGTATGTATATACAGGTGAGGGGTATCCTTGTGATCCGTCACGAGTTTATTTTAGATGTTGCCGTATCTTTTTTATTGTTGCAAACATTTGGATTAATGTTTGTAAATGGAAATTGTGAGCTAGAATTCATCATTTGGAGCATTTATTGTGACACATGCACAAGTGGTGACTCATGGTCTCTTTTCTTATGCATGTGTCACATAATGTGATGGATTTGTGAGTTGATTTGATAAGAGAGGAGAGAGGGGCAGCCAAGGGCAAGGTTGGCTCTTGTGTTATTTTTTTCTCACTCTCATTATTCTTCTTGCAACAACACAAAAGAAAAGAGAGAGGAAACTCCTTCTTCCTCTTTCTTCTCTAGCTCAAATCTCCATTAATGGCAACACCTTCAACCTCCATCCAAGCAATGGGATGGTGGCCAAATACCGAAGGACACGGATCGATCGGTATAGCTTTCCAACCCTCTCTCTAGATAGCTAGTTGTAGGTTAATGGTTCGATCCAGGTTTTAAGCATACGATAGCGCCGGTTTAACGTTTTGAAAAAGTTTTCGTTTCCGCATTTTGGCCTCGAAAAGACGGCCGGGGCGCTACCGTAGTCTTACATGGTATCAGAGACACGCCATTAACCTTTACTAGCTTGTTCCAACGTATTTAAAATATCGATCGAACGAATTTTCTAAAACTTGCATTTCCAAGTCACAGTTTCTGTCGAATTTTTCTTGTGGTCAAAAAATTATTTAGCGTGCTGCAGAAAAACAGGCAGGGTTTTTTTAAGAGAACTGAGAAAATTTGGTGAGCTGAACCCACTGTAGCGCGGCGGAACTGCGGCCGTACCCACGTTTTGGACGCGGATCCGCCTCAGTACTGTAGCCACAGTGCACGAAATTTTCTGAGGTGGTCTCTGACTTGGAAATGTGGTTTCTGGTATTTTTTGTTTGGGCTCAGATTTGTCTGAGTACTGGGTATTGTGCTTGGGGCCCACTTCGGAAAATTTGTCGATCGAAAATTTTAAATATGTTAGTTTACAGTATTTACATTATATCTGCGACCGTGAATGTCATTTGATCGGTAAATCTTGTCTAATTGTTATAGCCCTTTTAGACGGATTTGCGAACGTGACATTCACGTTGATGTTCTGTGTTGTGCTGTGATGTTGCGGATTTGTCGTGGTGGATAGCCTGGATGCAATGGTAGTACAGTTTGGTTATATTTGTACATTTGATATTGCGGGGCGAGCGTCCAACATGTGGACTGCCGTCACTGCCTGTTTGTATATTATTCTTTTGGGGCACGACCGGGCTGAGGTCGATGTACCCGTTGTATATATATTTTACTTTCTGTACTAGGATTACCCCACGGTGGGGTGCACGGATAGCCGGGTTCTAGAGGGCAACAGGCCCGCATCTCATGGCTTTGAGACGGAGGGTGCTTCACTCTAGAATTGGCGGGCTATTCGCCGCACTCGTAGGGGGTACAGGTTGACCAAAGGAGGGGTGCTCAAGTTACCGGATTCTGTGAAGTGTTGGGTGGTCCATTCACGTTGTTGAAGGGGGCTGCCTCACTTCAGGTTTTGGCGGGTAACTTGCCACCCCCGTAGGGGTTTAGGATTTCATTGCACAGGCTATCCACACGACCAGGGGAACGTCTGGTTTTCAGTAGCGGCTCTATGAAACCCGGGGATCCCAGATTATCTGTATTGTTCTGTGATGCTGATTACATTTCTGTGATGTTGCATTTTATCACGCCATGAGCGATTATTATATATTGATATATATACTAGTAGATGTTGTATATGTTTTACACTTGCGCTAGTCCAGTCCCCGCTCTGTCGTTAGTTAAGTAACCTAACGGGTGATGACGGGACCCAGTGGCGAATGCGGATGGCATATACGTACATCGTATTTTCGTTCTTTTGTGGTGTGATTAATTGATGGGACTGCATTGATTCGGATCAATGCAAGCTAAACAAACCTATTTTGATGTTGTTAGAACATTTTTCAAAAAAAAGCTGTTATTGCAAGGACGTTCTCTTTTGTTTTGCACAGTGGTATTCGGTTATGAATATCCAGCACCTCAGTCGATGAGGCAAGGGCCGAGATCCCTTCACCGGGAGTGACCTTTTGGACAGAAGTTTGCGTCAGGGTAATAACTTCACTATAGCCGATTGCCTTTTGCTTTGCATCGTGGTATTCAGTTGGAATATCCTGTACTTCATTCTACGGGGAAAGAGCCGAGATCCCTTCACCGGGAGTGACCTCTTTAGCAAAGGGTTTTCGCCACTATATATTTATAAAAAGCTATGCAGTTCTTTCAACAATATCAAGTTCATTACGTTAAAGGTTTTTTGCCAAAAACCAGCCGTAGCCCTCCGTCATTTCTTACGGGTATTATTTAGTACTCATGCTGTGTTTGTTGACTCCGTCAAGGCGTAGTGTACGGTAGCTAAGTGGTGCTTGTTTGTAGCATGGATATGGGATTGGTTAGGATAGTCGTGCGGCCTTGTTGACTCCGTCAAGGGCACGTACGGGTGGGTTTAATACAACCAAGATAATGACGGGTTGAACTTGACTAAGACTCTTTGATTTGTTGACTCCGTCAAGGTCACTTGGGTCCTAGGGGTAAAAATCATATCGGGAGTTTCTAAAGAAACTGAAACTTGCCAGATATGCGCATACCTTCTGGAGTGTGATAACGTGAGTGGATTCCATCACGTTATCATGCGATGATATTTGGATCCCGATTCCCACTGATGAGTTGGTTTACTTCTCGGATGATCCCGACTAATTCTTCTTTCAGGGTTTGGAGGAGAATTTGAGGTTACAGTGGGAGGTTTCCTGATTGGATAAATTGATAACCATTCTGATCTAGGTTAGAGTGCACGCTGAGTGTTTCTTTTCTCTCTCTCTTTGGCAGCGGCCATGGCCTGACCCTTGACTATGACTCAGTGACCAAGTTAACCGAAACTTCTTAAAACATTGGCTTTTGGATTGTCTGAGTTGCATACCTCATTGCCACTCCTACTTTTACTTTTCTCCAGAACACCCCGTATTACTACGAACATCCACTTCCATTGGATAAAACCATCGTATGGTTATATACGAACTCGAAGGAACTTGTTCCAGATTCGAGGATGGTTCCGGTTCTGGAGAAAATGAATAGGACTATTCGGTTGTCTTTTCCTTTTACCTTCTCTCAGGTTGCGAGTGCTCCTTGAATTAGGACAGTACACCTATTACGCTAATTGGATAGTCTTCTTCTAAACCATAGGCAGGTGCCAAACGGTAGGGAATGAAGAAAACCAATTAGCCTAACGATGGTGTACAGAAGGTAATAAGTTAGGACAAATAAAGGGATTAGTAAGAGGGCAAAGTAAATTGCGACTGCTATTCACGACCTAGCCAAGTATTTCTTCGCCAATCCTACATCACCTTTGTATCTCTTCAGAACACTCTGTATCACTACAAAGATCCACAGTTATTTGGATACTCCATCGTATGGTTATATACGAACTCGAAGGGACTTGTTCCAGTTCGAGGATGGATTCTGGTTCAGGAGAAATAGGAATAAGGTTTATTCAGTTGTCCTTTATCTTTACCTTCTCTCGCATTGCGAGTGCTCTTAAGATTAGGACAGTACACCTATTACGCTTCTTGGATAGTCTTCTTCTAAACCATAGGTTGGTGCCGAACGGTAGGGAAGGAAGAAAACCATTTAGCCTAACGATGGTGTGCAGAAGGTAACGACTAAAGACATATAAAGGGATTTGGAGAGATGGCAAAGAAATATACGGTTACAGTTGTGAATCTGATAATGGAAGAGGCATTACTAGGAATACCCAGATACCCCTTCGAAACATTTACATGTTTCAGTTTCACTGTGTACTGTTAAAAGAAAATTGATTTCCCAATTAGCCCTTGCTCCAGGGTATGTATTTACCAGGTTTGATTCTCACATCTGTATAGTTTTACAGATGATGAGTGAGAGTAAGTTATTGGGAATTGGGTGATCATCCTCACTATATCGGGATTCATTGTAATTGGTGATATTTTAAGAAATCGCCTGGGTTGTTTGCCGGACGGCAAATATTTGGTTTTGAATATCCGTTGTTATGCACCAATTTCAAATTAATATATCTATACGTTTATTTTTATAAAGTGAGATATAACTTTTTGAAATTATGTCTATGACATTTACCGTGGATGGTTAGGTAAGGAGCATTAAACAACGGCGTAATTCTTCTTAACCATAAGTACAGTTTTCAACCTACGACACACGGAGAATGAGTTATTAGACTCAGGGGACTTATACAGAGTATTGTATGTTATCCAGTGTCCATGAGGACAGAGGGGTTGGTACTCGTACTATATTCTGTTTACTTGTGACTTCTCTAGTCCTTAGACACGTGTTCCGTAGAAATGCAAGGCTTAAGTTTTGAGAAGTTATAGGTATAAGAATAAAGTAGAGCACCAGGTATTGCAAGTATCAGGATTCTTCAAGGTGATCGAAGATGTAGATACTTGTGTATGGTATTCAGATGATAGTAATGATTAAGAGAACTTGCTTCTCTTTCTGGTTACTCATAATTGGAAGCACTCTTAAGTTGAGTAATGCTGATTGGCCTCTCTCCATTTAGTTGACATGCACTGGAGACAGTTGCATGATTTGAATCTGGTTCCAATTAAATCAGTGCCTCTGTTTCTTGGATATAGAATAGTTCATATCTTAACAATGTTAAGGTACGGGGAGTTGTCTGGCTTATGCTTAAAACCAGACTCTGGATAACTCAAGGCACATTTCTGTAATGGCTGTTTGTGGGTTGACCCAGGCTATGACGAGGGTTGACTTTCTACCATCTGGAAGATCAATAGTGATATTGTTCTTGACTCGCCACAGTTTTAATAGAAATGGATTTTTTCAGAAAACAGCAGTGGGAGTATGGTAGAACTGGAAGTAATTCCAGAACCGCAAACGATTACTAAAAATTTAATAGGACCTAAAGATTCAATCTGGATTGACATTCCATTGGCCACTTCGCAGATATGGTGGGTAACCTTAGGCACTCGAGAGGTACTTCGGTATGCTCAAAGACGGTGAAAGGGAGGTTCTTGTTTACCCAGACTTGTCATTGCTGTTGTTCCAGGATATGAGACCCAGCAGGAGGATGAGTATAGCGTCGTTCTGAACTGGCTTTAGAAGTGCACGTGTATATTATTCTGCCAGAGGGTTGTCGTAGTCAGTGGGAGCAGCGGAAGCATAGTGGACAAGTAGCCTATGTCTATTTATAGACTAAAGCAGATATAGCGGAGATAGATCATCTATTTCTGATGTGACAGTCATAGGTTTGACTTTATCAGAATAAGGGATGGATCTGTTAAGAAGGTAGTAGGGTGTGATGTCCTGGTATTTGGATGATACACAGAGTAGGAAGAGAAATTCCTATACTACGGTCGGTTATACTTTGGTTGTCACACAGTGGTTTCTCCACATAGGACTTGGATATTATATCAGAAATTCTGGTTACTAGATCTATGGTTTTAGATCTAGATTTGGGTAGTTTCCCAATATGGGTACTTAGACAACATTCTAAAGGTGTTTTTAGAATGGATGACTCCTGGCACGGTAGTGTACCTGCAGGTGATGGAGTCACCTTCTCTAAAGGTGTCTTACAGACTAAAAGGGAGAGGGATGTGCATGATTGACAGATCACTTGCTTAGGCAATTGAGTCAATCATGAGATGTCAAGTACCACACCATATGTTGTTTTTGCATGAGATGCAATAAGTTGTGATATTAATCCAATCCTGTAGAAACATTCGAAAGCAGTTTTAGAACATAAGTGGATGTTCTAGGGATATGATAACAAAGCCTCTTTTAGGAGACATTTATCATTCCAGGCTTCCAAGGTGACCTGGATGACAGAGTGGCTGTCAGAGTTATAGCTTTCCCTCTGATGAGGGGCAGTATTTTGGACAGGTGGTCCAAGTGGATACTGAGGGAGGCATGGCGCAGTATACTGATTGGTTTCAGTTGACGATACAGTCTAAGAAGTTTGAATTTGGAGTTCATTTATGAACTAGGTCCCATCAGATATCTAGACACATTCTAAGACAGGTATTGCTCATTTCGGGAGATGGTTTTCTCCGTGAACTTGAGATAAAGAGAGACATAGAAAGAAACATCGGGGCGGATCCACTCACTGAGGATATTCCTCGAACACAATAGTTTCGCAAACGGGTTTTATGAGACTGATTATTAGAGGAGTTGGGTGTTCGATATCACACGGGCTGTGAGTATGCGACATCGCAATAATTAGCCTTGAGTGCAAGTGGGAGATGTTGGATATAGTGCCCTCAGAGTCAATTATTGGATCACAGGCATATGATTGTAATGATTGAGGGAGGACCTATACCGGTAGGACAGTCTTACTCAAGATGATAGTATGCTATCTGGTTTATCTTTATCATCGTGTACTGCTTCAGGTGACCTTACAGGTCACTATTGCACGTTGATAGAGCCGTTAGGATTCTTGCTTGACTACCAGCAGTATGATGGCGATCATATACGTGGGAGCTGGGGTCTATAAGCACATCCTTAAAGTGGTCCCTAGTCATGGGAGTTTCGAGACTGGGCATCGATACTCCATTAGTAGACTAGTGTATACAGTCGAGACCCCGACGAGGGGCGGTGGCCGGTCTCACAAGCCATTGGTGTCAGTTGGTTCACCTAAAATGTATACAGGTGCTCATTGGGTTATGAGTATACCGGACATGACTCGCCGGGAACATACTAGTTGGTATTATACCTGACGTCAGATAGCAGTTCCCTGGTGACATGTGTACAGGTTAGTTCATCGACCTAAGATCGTCATTTGTCTCGTGTGAGTTCCTACTGTACTTTGATTATTACCCTACCACGGCTCAAAGGAGTCGTGCAAACAGATTTTAGTTGGGTATAGTCCCGAGCCACATGGAGGCAGTGAGCGGATCGGCAGGGGTTTCGTCTCTCCCGGTATTGGGGGTGAGATCGCGCTGTGTCTAGGAGAGCCATTACACGAAGTCCTTGGCCAAGGCAGGAGATTTACTGGTAGGTATTCCAGTAGTATCTCGGGGTGTTCTAGGCTACACTCCGACACGACTTGTACCGCTTTTGGGGGTCTGACTTTTACCAACCCCTTAGGCCCGCCATGCGATGCTCATAGACGAACGGACCGGACTGTACGGATATTGTCACTGACAGACTCAGTAGGGTGTCAGGATGAGTTCGCTCATCGACCTCCCTTTTGGTCAATACCTGGCAGCCCGTTACGTACGGCTAGTACCTCTGACGTGCTAGTGGTTAAATCCACAGCCAATGTATTGACGAGTCTTTAGAGTCCCCCACAGACAGTTTTCAAATTTCGGGCGAAACGTTGTAGAGGCCGTATGATATATGGCAGGATCCGATCATATACGTGCAGTAGTGCACGGATTATGATCGGGCGGATCATACTAGTGGGCTTTGGTTTAAGCCGGATCCTAGTATTAGATTTGTTGGATTACTTTAGTCTCATCGCATTCGCATTCAATCGGAATGCGGGTGCAGGTATGTATATACAGGTGAGGGGTATCCTTGTGATCCGTCACGAGTTTATTTTAGATGTTGCCGTATCTTTTTTATTGTTGCAAACATTTGGATTAATGTTTGTAAATGGAAATTGTGAGCTAGAATTCATCATTTGGAGCATTTATTGTGACACATGCACAAGTGGTGACTCATGGTCTCTTTTCTTATGCATGTGTCACATAATGTGATGGATTTGTGAGTTGATTTGATAAGAGAGGAGAGAGGGGCAGCCAAGGGCAAGGTTGGCTCTTGTGTTATTTTTTTCTCACTCTCATTATTCTTCTTGCAACAACACAAAAGAAAAGAGAGAGGAAACTCCTTCTTCCTCTTTCTTCTCTAGCTCAAATCTCCATTAATGGCAACACCTTCAACCTCCATCCAAGCAATGGGATGGTGGCCAAATACCGAAGGACACGGATCGATCGGTATAGCTTTCCAACCCTCTCTCTAGATAGCTAGTTGTAGGTTAATGGTTCGATCCAGGTTTTAAGCATACGATAGCGCCGGTTTAACGTTTTGAAAAAGTTTTCGTTTCCGCATTTTGGCCTCGAAAAGACGGCCGGGGCGCTACCGTAGTCTTACATGGTATCAGAGACACGCCATTAACCTTTACTAGCTTGTTCCAACGTATTTAAAATATCGATCGAACGAATTTTCTAAAACTTGCATTTCCAAGTCACAGTTTCTGTCGAATTTTTCTTGTGGTCAAAAAATTATTTAGCGTGCTGCAGAAAAACAGGCAGGGTTTTTTTAAGAGAACTGAGAAAATTTGGTGAGCTGAACCCACTGTAGCGCGGCGGAACTGCGGCCGTACCCACGTTTTGGACGCGGATCCGCCTCAGTACTGTAGCCACAGTGCACGAAATTTTCTGAGGTGGTCTCTGACTTGGAAATGTGGTTTCTGGTATTTTTTGTTTGGGCTCAGATTTGTCTGAGTACTGGGTATTGTGCTTGGGGCCCACTTCGGAAAATTTGTCGATCGAAAATTTTAAATATGTTAGTTTACAGTATTTACATTATATCTGCGACCGTGAATGTCATTTGATCGGTAAATCTTGTCTAATTGTTATAGCCCTTTTAGACGGATTTGCGAACGTGACATTCACGTTGATGTTCTGTGTTGTGCTGTGATGTTGCGGATTTGTCGTGGTGGATAGCCTGGATGCAATGGTAGTACAGTTTGGTTATATTTGTACATTTGATATTGCGGGGCGAGCGTCCAACATGTGGACTGCCGTCACTGCCTGTTTGTATATTATTCTTTTGGGGCACGACCGGGCTGAGGTCGATGTACCCGTTGTATATATATTTTACTTTCTGTACTAGGATTACCCCACGGTGGGGTGCACGGATAGCCGGGTTCTAGAGGGCAACAGGCCCGCATCTCATGGCTTTGAGACGGAGGGTGCTTCACTCTAGAATTGGCGGGCTATTCGCCGCACTCGTAGGGGGTACAGGTTGACCAAAGGAGGGGTGCTCAAGTTACCGGATTCTGTGAAGTGTTGGGTGGTCCATTCACGTTGTTGAAGGGGGCTGCCTCACTTCAGGTTTTGGCGGGTAACTTGCCACCCCCGTAGGGGTTTAGGATTTCATTGCACAGGCTATCCACACGACCAGGGGAACGTCTGGTTTTCAGTAGCGGCTCTATGAAACCCGGGGATCCCAGATTATCTGTATTGTTCTGTGATGCTGATTACATTTCTGTGATGTTGCATTTTATCACGCCATGAGCGATTATTATATATTGATATATATACTAGTAGATGTTGTATATGTTTTACACTTGCGCTAGTCCAGTCCCCGCTCTGTCGTTAGTTAAGTAACCTAACGGGTGATGACGGGACCCAGTGGCGAATGCGGATGGCATATACGTACATCGTATTTTCGTTCTTTTGTGGTGTGATTAATTGATGGGACTGCATTGATTCGGATCAATGCAAGCTAAACAAACCTATTTTGATGTTGTTAGAACATTTTTCAAAAAAAAGCTGTTATTGCAAGGACGTTCTCTTTTGTTTTGCACAGTGGTATTCGGTTATGAATATCCAGCACCTCAGTCGATGAGGCAAGGGCCGAGATCCCTTCACCGGGAGTGACCTTTTGGACAGAAGTTTGCGTCAGGGTAATAACTTCACTATAGCCGATTGCCTTTTGCTTTGCATCGTGGTATTCAGTTGGAATATCCTGTACTTCATTCTACGGGAAAGAGCCGAGATCCCTTCACCGGGAGTGACCTCTTTAGCAAAGG